>KV454983.1:339659-524701 GCA_001662575.1 Pseudogymnoascus sp. 23342-1-I1 | reverse complement strand
GGGGGGGGGGGGGGGGGGGGGGGGGGGGGGGGGGGGGGGGGGGGTGGGGGGGGGGGGGGGGGGGGGGGGGGGGGGAGGGGGGGGGGGGGGGGGGGGGGGGGGGGGGGGGGGGGGGGGGGGGGGGGGGGGGGGTGGGGGGTGGGGGGGGGGGGGGGTGGAGGGGGGGGGGGGGGGGCTGCGATGGGTGTGTCTTGTGTGTTTGGTGTATGATATTGGGAAGGCTGGAATTGGAATGGGAGGCTTGTTGGGGGGAGGTTGTGACGATGATGGCGGTGGTGGTGATGGGCAGCGGATGGGGGGAGGGGGGGTATGCAGGTCATCACTGGTTGCCGCCACAGGGGGCGGGGCGGTGGAGAGGGGGGAGGGATGGGGGGATGGGGGGAGGGATGAGGGATCGGGAGGATGGGGGGGGGGTTTGATGGATGGCGATCGGGGTGCTGGCTGGGCGTGGATGGGAGGGGGGAGGTATTTGGTACGGGTGTTTTGGTGGGGGGACGGGGCGGGAGGGAGGTAGAGGGTACATTGGAGAGATGCATTGCTGGTGCATTTAACTCGTACCTCTCACTCACTCACATTCACGGCGACTGGTCACTTGATAATCCCATAAAATATAATATAATAACTTCCTTACGGGGGATCAGCGGAAGGATAATAGAGACTCATTGTTGAATGTGATCGGAATCACAATTCTAGAATGTAAAAATCTTAAAAAAAAAGAGGATATACCATCATGAATTCTATCCCGCGTCACACTTTTTTCTATTTTCCCGTGTGGACTCGACTTCTACTACAGTACATACGTGGACCCCATTTTGCCATTTTCTGAATCGCTCATCAGTCCATTGTCGACGGGGCAGGTACCACTCCAGGCCATTTTATAGGGTAGAGGTACCTGCGGGAACGACACAAGGACCCAAGGACCCTCTTCAGTGATTCCTCGAGTCACTCGCTGGCTCCAACAACTGCTGCCGCCACCCACCCACCGAGACATACTAGAGGGATGCTAGAGGGGTGCTAGACTCAGCCACTAGAACCCCCAAGAAGCCCAAGAAACCCCCTAAAAAGCCAGCGCATAGCGATCATCACCGCCCAGCCCATCACCGCCTTTCGCCGCCCATCACCGCCATTTACCACCGCACCACCGCCGCCCGAACCTCAAACCCCCCGAACTCGTCGGCGCCCCATCACCCCCATCACCCCCATCACCCCCATCCCGTCCCCCCTCGTCATCTTTCTTTCCTACTTCATCCACCACCGCACCAACGACCAACCCACTTACCCAACCCCTACTAACTCTATTCTACTCCACCCCGACTCTAGTAAGGTATCATCACCGCCTCGACCACAACCACAACCATCGATCCTCCCCCACCCTTACTCCCTTTCAACCTCCAATTCCAAGAACCCTCTCCAACAAAACCACCTTACCCGCTCTTTACAATCCTCTCTTAACCTTCCTGGTTGTCTTGGGTCCTTGGCCGAAGATTCATTAAACCTCATACTGTCTACTCTGGGTCGGTCGCGAGTGCTTTACTGACCGCTCTTGCGTCTTTTGTCTCGGTCCCCTTTACCTGGTGAAGTGACGACAATCCTATTGTTCGCATGCAGCCGCCTTCCTACGCCTCGACTCCAAGTGCTGGATAAGAGAGAGAGAGAGAGAGACCTCGACTGTCCTTCAAACACGGACTCGACCATAACCAGACGACCCCATCGTGCTGACTGCAACGGGCCTCGAGTCCCAGCCGGCACGCTTTTCGAAGGGCCTCGATTCGGTGACCTCACGAACCGCGACGCATCCTATGACCCTTCAACGTATTACGAATTCCTCTACCAACTCAGCTTGATCTGAGTTTACCCTAGACTCTACGACTACCACACACATACATTCACAATGGACCCTATGGACGGACTGTACAGGTCGAAGAGCCTCGCAGATCGCCGTGCATCCATGGCCAATTCAGAGGAAGGCACTGTCCCCTCACCTACACGAAACATCCTCACCCTCGACACATTGAGCACTAGAATGCCAGCCCGAGTCGAGAAGATTGTCCAGACCAGGCCTCGTGGCCCTCCTACACCAAACCTTACGACACCCGCGGAGCTGGATTCACCTACACACTCGAATCATGATCCACCCCCGCCCCCGACACCGGCTGCGAGCCCGGGGCCAGACAACATGAGGCCGGATTGGAGTGCAGCAGGAGACCAGGAAGATATCTTCCTCGCGCAGATCAGACAATACTTCAAGCAACGATCTGGCCCCGAGCGCACGAGGATACTAGGGGACCTGTTGAACCTGTGCACGAGCCAGCAGCTTAGTTTTGTATCACAATATGTCAGCCCGCTGCTGAAGAAGGACCCCTTCACCAGCCTGCCCGACGAGTTATGTTTGAGGGTAAGGCTCTTCCTGTCTCGCACGCTTGAGATTCTCGGTTACTAATTTGTTTCGGATTAGGTGCTGTCATTTATTGACGATGGCAAGGTCCTGGCCCGAGCGTCACAGGTCTCACGGAGATGGCGGGATCTATTGGCTGACGACATGACCTGGAAGAACCTGTGTGAGAGACATGATTACAGGCGCCGACTCTCTGTCCGCGACGACACCATCGAGCCGAATACGCACATTCCGCCGTTGCCAGTCAGGCCTCAAGCGTATCCCCTTGTAACGTCCGCGCCGCAGCCCTTCGCCGGCGTCAACTACGCACCCTCAGCCCCGCCTTTCACATCCCACTCGCGCAGCTTCGATACTGCGACGGCGCACTCCAAGATGACGAAGAGACCACCCATCCGATCGCACAAGTCGTACTTCAAGCAGCGGTACTTGGTTGAGACGGCGTGGAGGGCTGGTGGACACCATGTTTCCCGACACATTACGCAGGATCAGGGCGTTGTCACCAGCCTGCATCTGACCCCGAAGTACATCGTCGTCGCACTCGACAATGCTAAGATCCACGTCTTCGATACCGATGGTGATAACCAGAAGACTCTTCAGGGTCATGTTATGGGTGTGTGGGCGATGGTTCCGTGGGGCGATACACTTGTTAGTGGGGGATGTGATCGTGATGTCCGGGTCTGGGACATGGCTACTGGGTAAGTTTGACTGCGACACTTTCAGTATTAGTACTAACATTATCACAGCGAGAGCAGACATACCCTTAGGGGTCACACGTCGACTGTTCGCTGCCTGAAGATGTCCGATGCCAATACGGCGATCTCCGGCTCTCGCGACACAACCCTCCGGATCTGGGACATCAAGACCGGCCTCTGCAAGAACGTCCTCGTCGGCCACCTCGCCAGCGTCAGGTGCCTCGAGATCCACGGCGACATCGTCGTCTCGGGCAGCTACGACACGACCGCGCGCGTGTGGAGCATCTCCGAGGGCCGCTGCCTGCGCACCCTCAACGGGCACTTCAGCCAGATCTACGCCATCGCCTTTGACGGCAAGCGCATCGCGACGGGCAGCCTGGACACGAGCGTGCGCATCTGGGACCCGGAGAACGGGACGTGCCAGGCCATCCTGCAGGGGCACACGTCGCTGGTCGGGCAGCTGCAGATGCGGGGCAACACGCTGGTGACGGGCGGCTCGGACGGGTCGGTGCGGGTGTGGTCGCTGGAGAAGATGGCGCCGATTCATCGGCTGGCGGCGCATGATAATAGCGTCACGAGTCTGCAGTTCGATGATAATCGCGTGGTGAGTGGGGGGAGCGATGGGAGGGTTAAGGTGTGGGATCTCAAGACGGGGCATTTGGTGAGGGAGCTGACGGCGCCGGCGGATGCGGTGTGGAGGGTTGCGTTTGAGGAGGAGAAGTGTGTTGTTATGGCTAGTCGCTCGAACAGGACTATTATGGAGGTTAGTATTTGCTTTCCAGTCAATTCACACTGCGATTACTGACATTTTCTAGGTATGGTCGTTCTCGCCTCCCCTGGAGGCTACGCAGGAGAGACAGGGCTTCATGCACAACCTCCCCCCCAGACCACTCAGTGAGACTGGGTACCGCTTTACAGGAGCCGATGAGAATATGACGGGTCTGGATGGGCATGAGAACACGTATGCGAGGGACGACATCGACATGGAGGATGCGGGACCCTCGACGGCGCCGCCACGGCCGAGGACGTTTCTGGATGATTGAGTGATTGAGTCGATGTGGCTGATCATTTATTCACATCCCACCCCTCTCTCTCCTCAATACGTCAAGACACACACATACACGCCTGATCTCTCCGTCGACAATCAACTTTAACTGTACGAGTACTAATACGTTCTATATGGACCTTTCTCACACAAACTTGCTATTGCTATACACTACACTTATGCGTGTCTTTAAGGACAACGTAATGATGCCTCAACCACCCACGACTGCACTGCACCTACCTGCCTCTACTCACTCACCTCACCTCACTGTCTGATTTGAAGCCTGTAATGGCAGATATTGGACGACAACTCACGACAACTCACCTCCCTGTCACCCCTCTCTCATAACGACTTCTCTCAAACGAAACGGAAAACGGAACATAACAAATCACATCACATCGCGCGGCTTTTTTCGGATACAAAATGCATTACAACAATGGAGTTTGTTTTAGTTTACCTTTTTTTGCGGTTTTTTATGACACAACTTTTTTTTTCGATATGGAAAGGGGAAAGGGAAAGGCAGGCAGGGAAGGAGTAACGTCGGTTTGGGGGGAGGGAATTTGGGAAATTTGATAGGGAACGGGATGGGATGGGATGGGATGGGATAGGATGGGATGGAGCAATTGGGGGAGGATAGGGATGGGATGGTGCAACTTGGGAGGATGGGGATGGGCGGTGCAACTTGAGGGGATGGGGGGTGTGCAAAGGCACACCCCGATGGGTAATTCATAGTAGCTTTTAATAGCTTGAAACTAGATTATGGGGGGAGGTGATAATACAGGAGTGTGATAATACAGGATTGATTGTGAGAGCGTGCGTTTGAAGATATTGTGAGTGTGTGCACAGAGATATTAAAAAGGTGGTGTGTGGTGTAAGGCGAGAGTAGAGTGCCCAGCGTAATCCAAGGCCTTTCTTCGGGGCCATCTTTGCCGTAATTCCGGATCGAGAACGAGAAACTTGTACTAATCCACACGTAATCTAATCGTCTCACCTCACTTTACGAGGAGAAAGTGACTTTTTGATGTCCATCGACGATAACTGAATTCGACAGTAGCTAGGTTGAAAACTATTAGAATTATTTCCGACTTCAATACATATACAGATTATAGCTATAATAACTTCATTTGACTGGCTCTTGAACCTCAGTTACGGACATCCGTACCCGTATCACCGATAATTCCTCCGTCGGGGCACCAACTCCCTCCCCAATCTGCACGCTAGCGAGCCCTTGTGCAGCAAAACCCCCAAAACACGTGACCTCCCAATCAATCCGCGGCGCTAAAATAATGTTGAATGGGTCCCGCCGCCCTTCTCCAACAACATTTCTCGAATCTGTGCTTCAAATCCGCCCGGTTTGGTTGATTCAATTCGCAACCCCCAATCTAACCATCCAACACAACAAAGATGTTGTCACGGGCATTGAGGACGTCGGCGGGGCTGAAGAGAGCTGCTGTCTCGAGGAGCGTGGTGGCTAGTCGTGCTGTTACGACTGATGCTGCGTCGGCTCATGCGGAGAAGGAGAATGTGCCTGAGGTAAGATGCGTCAATTGGGGATGGGGATGATGGGGAAGGGAGGAAGTTGATGATGGGGTTTGCTGACGGGGTTGTAGGAGGATGATAAGCCTTTCCAGGTCCAGCTTTCTGATGAGAGCTTCGAGACTTACGAGCTCGACCCGCCGTCGTACACACTCGATACTACCAAGAAGGAGTTGAAGAAGATGTACTACGATATGGTAGCCACCCGGTAAGCAGCTCTCACATCTGACACCTCACACCTCCTCACTCCTATCCGTCATCACCATCACCATCAATGACACCCACACTAACCCCCATCCCAGCCGCATGGAAATGGCCGCCGACCGCCTCTACAAAGAGAAGAAGATCCGGGGCTTCTGCCATCTCTCGACCGGCCAAGAAGCTGTCGCCACGGGCATCGAACACGCCATCACCAAGTCCGACGACGTCATCACCGCCTACCGCTGCCACGGCTACGCGCTGATGCGCGGCGCGTCCGTGAAGTCGATCATCGGCGAGCTGCTGGGCCGCCGCGAGGGCATCGCCTACGGCAAGGGCGGCTCCATGCACATGTTCGCCAAGGGGTTCTACGGCGGCAACGGTATCGTCGGCGCGCAGGTGCCGGTTGGTGCGGGACTGGCGTTTGCGCACAAGTATAATGGGAATAAGAATGTTTCGATATCGCTGTATGGTGATGGAGCGAGCAACCAGGGTCAGGTGTTTGAGGCGTTTAACATGGCTAAGTTGTGGAACCTGCCCGTGCTGTTTGGTTGCGAGAGTATGTCCCCTTTTCTTCCCCTTGCTTCAATTGACGCGTGCAATGTGTGGAATTGAGTCAAGAGCTGACAAGTGACGTCCAGACAACAAATACGGCATGGGTACCTCGATGAACCGCTCCTCGGCGCTCACCGATTACTACAAGCGCGGCCAATACATCCCCGGCCTGAAAGTGAACGGCATGGACGTCCTCGCCGTCAAGGCAGCCGTCGCGCACGCCAAGGCGCACGCCGTCGCGGGCCACGGCCCCGTGGTGCTCGAGTACCTCACCTACCGCTACGGAGGCCACTCCATGTCGGACCCCGGAACCACGTACCGCACGCGCGAGGAGATCCAGCGCATGCGCTCGACCAACGACCCGATTGCGGGGCTTAAGTCGAGGCTGTTGGACTGGGAGGTCGTGACGGAGGATGAGCTCAAGGGCATTGATAAGCAGGCGAGGAGCGATGTCGATACGGAGGTTGCGGAGGCGGAGAAGATGGCTGCGCCGGAGGCGTCGGAGAAGATCCTGTTTGAGGATATTTATGTTAGGGGGAGTGAGCCGGAGTATATGCGTGGGAGGACGGTGGATGAGACGTACTACTATTAGAGGGTTGAGTGCGTTTGAGAGTGTGATTTAGAGGGCAGGGGGGTGCAGAGACAGGAGAGACAGTGGGGAGTGTAAGATAATACCGGATTCGTAGAATATATGCTCCTTTGTCTCCTATTTTGCTATGTAGTTTACACCGTGACAAGACAGGCAGCCGTAGGGCGTAAAGTCATGAAACCGAAGAGACATAGGGCATGTAGTCACACAGCTAGACCATAAATACGATGTGAGAAGAAGTGCCATTTAAAAGTGCCACCAGGACAAACATCCACAGCAACAAATAAAATCCCATAGCAGTTACAATACACGCTGCCCCCTCTCTCGTCTCGCTAGGCAACTTTTCAAACCCACCCCGTCCATCTGGACAGTCTTCGCGCCAAAAAACTCCTCAAATCCCACACAAACTATCTACATCTAAAATCCCACACCACCCCAACCCCCCCCCCCCCCAAACTGTCTGACTAGCGGTCTAATGATGATGCCCAACCTGCGTCGCCAACGGGATCAACATACCCACCACACTCGCCACCGTATCCCTCAACGCCGGCTTGGCCCCCCTCCTCGGCAACCCCCCTCCCCCCCCCTCCCCAAACCCGTTCAAGGTAGAATGATCCAGCTGCGCGGCATCATCCTGCATCGCATGCATAGCCACGTAAAGAAACGTGCCCGCCGAGAACAGCAGCAGCATCCCCGTCCACCACTGCCCGTTTTCCCCCTCCATCCCCGCGCCGCCTGCGATATTGACGAGGATCCAAGTGGTCAGCGCGCCGATGGGGGCGGCGAGGGAGAAGATGATTAGGTGCCCCCTAGCGGCGCGCTTGGAGAGCCCCTGTTTGAGGAGCACGGAGGTGAGGCCGAATGCCGCGGGGGCTTTGTGGAGCATGATTGCGAGGAAGATTATGAATCCCAACTTTGTGTTGGAGGATGTGGCGGAGGCGCCCATGGCGATGCCGTCGGCGGCGGCGTGGATGACGAGGCCGGTTGTGGTGGCCAGGCTGCGGGTTTGCTTGGGGGAGGGGGCGAGGGAGTGCAGGAAGGAGTCGGAGGTGGGGGTGGGGGGGGGGTGGTCGGAGAGGTTGTTGAGGCTGATGTGGCGGGGGGGGGGGGATTGGAGGGTCGAGGTGGCGTGGCGGGGAAGCTTGTCGACGAGGAACATGAGGATGAAGCCGGAGATGAGGGAGAAGCCTATGTAGAAGGTTGGGGGGGAGCGGTGGGCGGTGGGCGGGGTGGTGGAGGGGGGGATGGTGGTGGAGGCGGAGCTGGCGCTGAGGGGAGTGTCGTCGTGGATGGTGGGGAAGTCTTCGAGGTTGGAGTTGTCGGGCATGATGGGGCCTGGGGGTGGGTGGACGGCGTCTGCGATGGGGTCGGTGTCGGCGCGACGGTCGAAGACGCTTGGGTCTGGGATTACCGGGCCTGGGAGGGCGCTGGCGGCTTCGTAGAAGGTAGGGTTGCCGAAGGTTCTTGGGGAGAGCGTGGCTGCCCTTGCGCCGTTTGTGTGGACTTGTATCGACGAGGCGTAGACGGCTTCGATCCCCTCTGGGATAATAACCACTAGGGAGGTTCCGACTAGGACTCCCATTCCTATTGCTGATAATAGTCGCAACTGTGACTGAGACAGGCTCATGGACAAAGGTAATGCTCCAGCCAGGAACGAGCTACAGCGCAGGAGTTAGCAGGTGGTTCAAGCCGTTCTGGAATAAAAAGACATACGCTACTGCCATCACCACGCTCAGCACGAGCAGGATGAACAATCCGTCCAACATCTTGAATCCCTTCTAGACACCTATTTGCAGCTTTAAACGTCCCTCTATATGTGGCAAGAATCAAACATGCATCGTGTATCGTGCTCTTATATTGGCGTGCGTTATAAGTGGCAGACAGATATGGAGAGTGAGCGCCAACAACCGGTGATTGTTCGAGATCAAGAAATGTTTGGAGATGCTGGGTTCGAGGTGTTGGTGGTGGTCGTGGTCGTCAAAAAGTGTACAGTCCACTCTCTCCGTACTAGAGTAACTAAACTACACAAGTACGTATGTTCCTTAGTCCCAGAGTCTCCTTTGACGCCATGGCGCCGTGGGAAAGGTTACCAAGTGGAGCAAACGCCACTAGCCGCGCTAGTACGGGGGACCATGCATATTGGAGATTGAGACGCGCTCACTCGTAATTACTGTACGCGACTGAAAGTGCGACACGGCCAGTTGCTCAAATCTGGACTGATATTTAAACTCAACTCCAACTTCACCTCAATTTCTTGCGCGCCTCGTAAATAGAGCTAGGATGGCGAGTGCTCCGGACGATTGTAAGTTATATTTCTTTGTCTATGAGCTTCTACGCAGCTATGGCCTCAAAAACTGGCCATTGTTCAGGCTCCACAAGCTAGGATACCCAAAATATGATCTACGGCGCATCATTTGTGATAATAACTTCAGACAAAACTAACTTCATCTTCAGGGTCGACCCAATCAAATGATGCCCTGCACATCTCGCTCGTCCGCCCAGAAAACGGCGCTTCCAAGACCATCTCCACCTTCCATCCGAAGTTCACATATCCCATCTTCGGCGAGGAAGAGTCGATATTCGGCTACCAGGGCCTCAAGATTCACCTGAGATACAATGCATCTGATATGCGCCCCGGAGTGCTCATCACATACAACAAACGCTTCAAGGCTGTTGGAGACGTCGAGCCAACCGATCTGAAAAGCCTCCTCGAAGACTTCTTACCCGAAAATGCGTTCCAGAAATCAGCTGCTTTTGATGCCACAATAAACGACCCGAGCCTCAAGAGCTTCACGCCACCAGGGAAGCTTCTCCAGAGCCACGAGGAGGCTGACGCAACATACGAAATCTGGTATGGAAGCTCGGCGGACCCCGCGATCCAACAGCTCTTACGCCGCCTGCAAATACTCGTCGCTCTCTTCATTGAGGGCGGTACTGCGATCAATGATGAGGAGTGGGGATCAGGCCGCTGGACTGTGTTCTTGCTGTACAAGAAGGGCCCTGCTACAGACGACTCCGCATCTCCATACACGTTCATGGGCTACAGCACAGTCTACAATTACTACCCGCTGATCCCCAAGCTGCCGCTTCCCGCCCGAGGAACCAAGCGCAAAGCAATCTCTCTCCCCGCCAACTCCGACGTGTCAATCCCATTCCCAGACGAATCTCTATCCGACCTCCCCATCCGCTCGCGCCTAAGCCAATTCATCGTCCTCCCCCCCTTCCAAGGCGGCGGCCACGGCGCCCGCTTCTACTCCGCCATCTTCGCACACTACCGTTCCGATCCGCAAACGGTAGAACTCACCATCGAAGACCCCAACGAGGCCTTCGACGACCTGCGCGATCTGAACGATCTCATCTACCTGCGCAACCTCCCCGAGTTCCAAGCTCTGGAGATCAACACGGGCGCCAGTGTGAGGAGGAAGGGACGCGTTCCCTCGGACGAGATTATCGAGCGAGCCCCCATCAATGAGCTGCGCAAGAAAGTTAAGATCGCACCGCGCCAGTTCCAGCGCCTCCTCGAGATGCAATTACTCTCCGCCATCCCGATCAGCATCCGCAAATCCCTCACGCTAGAGCGCAAGGCCGTAGCGAATACGGCCGGGGCGAAGATGAAAGAGCATGAGTACCGGCTGTGGTGTCTGCTGGTCAAGCAGAGGCTGTATAAGCATAACAAGGATAGCTTGATGCAGCTTGACCGCGGGGAGAGGATCGATAAGCTGGAGGAGGCGGCGGGGAATGTGGAGTCGGATTATGCGCGGTTGTTGAGGAAGCTGGATAAGGGGGAGGAGGAGGCGGTGGTGAAGGAGGAGGCGGTGAAGGAAAAGGAGACGTTGGAGGTGCCGGAGGCGAGTGGGTCGCGCGCTACGACGCCGGGGAAGAGGGGGGCGGAGGGGGCGGACCTGGATTTGTCTGTGAGGCAGAGTAAGAAGGTTAAGATTGGGGAGGAGGAGGAAGAGTAAATAATGGATGAGTGGATAGGGCATGGATGGATGGATGGATTTCGGGTAGCATTGCATACTTAAAGATAGGCGTCGGAGCTGCTTTACTACCGTATGGAGCGTGGTGGATACGAAGAATGAAAACTTATGAGCCATGATATCGACTTCTATTGCGAGTGCATGCTTTTCTATGTACAAGTAGTCTATTTGTTCTCTTTCAAAAAACCTCCCCAAGATCGGGACTGACGTGGTTTTGAAACTGCACAACAACCACCGCTGGTATACACTCCTCTAAACATTCGGACCATTCACATTCTTGACGCCCTGCCCCAGCTTGCTCGCCACAACAGTTGCGGTTCTAATAGCCTTCGAGACGACTCCCCTCGCACCGCCATCCTCAAGCACCATCAGCCCGCCAATAGTGCATCCTCCAGGGGTGGTAACGCGGTCCTTAAGCACAGCAGGGTGAACAGGCGCCCGTCCCTGCTCTTTATCCCCAAGAACACCCATACACGCACCCTTCATCGTCTGCGCCGCCATCTTCGTAGCCTCCGCGCGCGGCAACCCCATCGCGACACCGCCATCAATCGCCGCCTCGAGGAGGAGGAGGAAGAACGCCGGTCCCGAGCCACAGAGGGCAGTGGAGGCATCCATCAGGTTCGGGGGCAGCCAGACGACCTCTCCGACGCACTTGAAGATCGTCTCGATGAGGAGGGAAGTGCTCTCGTCGATTGGGGTGGCGGGGGTAGCGAGGACGGTCATGGATTGTCCGATCCCGGCGGCGGTGTTGGGCATCGTGCGGACGACGGTGCAGCGGCCGACGCCGCCGGGCTTGCCGCCGTAGAGGGTGTTTTCGATGTCCTCTGCTGCGACGCCGGCGCAGATGGAGATGAGGAGTTTGCCCTCGAGGGCTTTGACCATGCCGGGCTTGGAGAGGATGCCGGAGACCATGTAGGGTTTGCAGCCGAGGATGATGACGTCTGCTTCCTGGCAGGCTTTGACGTTGTCGTGTTGGATGATCTTGAAGGTCTCGCCGGTGGTGTTGGCGGCGGAGACAGCGGATTGGATGCGCGAGACGGCGGTGTCGCTGCGGCAGGTCGCGATGTAGCTGGTGGGGGGGAAGAGGTGGTTGCCGTTTGCGTCTTGGAGGAAGGGGAGGGGCTCGGTGTTGCCTTGCTCGTCTTGGACGAAGGCGGGGCCTTCTTTGCCGACGTAGGACATTATGCCGGTGAGGATGCCGGTGTTAAGGGTTCCTGGGTGGGAGTTAGCATTTGTTCGTGAGAGAGGCACCGCTGATGCTGGTTTGGGTGCCTCGATGGGAAGACCAGCATCGGGTCCTGGGTGCCACAGAGGGAAGGGTAGTGAGAAAGATAGATGGGGTATTTAGAACTTACCACAGCCGACGAATGCCAGGACCTGCTCGCCCTCCTTGCGGCGTCCAGTTGTGAGGGTTGCTGAAGCCATGACGATGACTGTGCTATAAACTAACTTGCTGAGACTCTTGAGGGGTATATGGATAGTTCGATGGCTTCCGACAATGTATTAGGTCTTTTATATGTGTTATACCTCCAATTGGCTTGTAAATATGTTTATAATTGAGCTCGATGTTGATATTGACAGTGCTATATACCTCACCACTTGCTCTTGGAAGTGGAGTACCCCGCAATAGCTCCACTACGTTCTAAACATAAAACCCGATTCTGCCCTTCCCTGCCGCCCTGATATCCAATTCTGCACTTCTGACCGCCTGCCTGTTTCCAGCCTCATTCTGCCGGTTCCCACCGCCCAGCAATAGCTCAGCTCAATGCACGGGTAACGGGCCAATATATGCCCGCCACAATCACAGATAACCAAAGAAACATACTCGAGAACCATCTCCCTGGAGCTCCCTTTATCCCCGCCAAAAATGCTTAGAACGCGTTGAACGCAGCGGACTTTTTTAAAGACACCAACAGCCGCCAGCGTTCAACCTTTAAAGCGGCGGCCCGCGTCACAGACCAAAAATTATCACACTTCAACCCCCTCACGTCCACCATGGCCGACCCATTCGAAGTGCGCATGCGCTTCACGAACCAGCTGCAACACCTCAATGCCTCCGTGACCAGCTCGCAGAAGGCCGCGCAATATGCGCTCAAATACAAAGACATGGACGAGGACCTGCACTCCTGCATCCTTGAGCAAGTCGAAAAGGTAAGCATCACCCAACGACTTACCACTCTCATCCCGCCGCGCCCCCGCTAACCCGCGCCCCTTCCTTGCAGAACTCAATGAACAACCGCGCCAACATCCTCTACTTCCTCGAAGCCCTCGCGGACCTCAGCAACACCAACGGCCACCGCGACTACATCCGCATGATGCAGCGGGACATCCTGCGCATCGTCGACGCCGTGGCTCCCGAGGACGGCTCCGGCGCCGCCAACATCAAAGTCGTGCAGAAAGTCCTAGCCAGCTTCGCAGCAAAGGGGTACCTCGAGGTCCAAACCGTCGGCGAGATAGACGAGCTCCTCCAAGAGCGGGATAGCGGTATGCCCGGCCTCGAAGGCGCGGATGGCTCCCCCTCGCGGCAGGCGGAGGGCATGGACCTCGATGACGGGGCGTGGGAGGAGCGGCGCGGGGAGGCGGGCGGGGTGCGGCTGGATAAGAAGCTTGTGGAGCAGCGGATTGAGGAGGATAGGGAGAGGCATAAGCGGTTGAGGGAGCATCAGTGGGCGGTGCCGGTTGTGGCGGGGGAGGAGGAGGATGAGAGGGAGTTTGAGATGTTGTTTGAGGAGACGAGTAGTGTGGGGAGTGATGATTATCGGTTGTTTGAGGAGGAGTTTGCGGATCGGAAGAGGTGTGCTGAGGAGCATGGGGCGGATATGGAGGGGACGGGTGAGGTGTGAGGGGGAGATGTGAGGGGGAGGGGTTTTGGGTTTTGTTGGCGTTGGATGGGGGGGCATTGGGTGGCGTTTGGGGGATGTGCTGAGGGTATCTCTTGTCGCATAGCTTCAACGTGGTTCGATAGTTTGGTGGCTATGTAGATCTTCTGCCTATATTAAATGAGAGGGTAGATATTCATCCTGATACCTGATCCTGAAAGGCTATGTGCGTGATAAACGAAGGTCGCCAGGGGGCTGTTCGTACCTGTGAAGTAGAAAGTCTTGAGAGGCACCAACGCTAGACAGTTCCCTGGTATGGCCGTACTATAGCAATCGTAGCTAAGCTTTTGGTTTTAAGCTTCTTGGTTTCGAGCTTCGAGGTTTGGGGTTTCGGGTTTGTGTGGTAAGAGGCCATGGAGGAAGCCTAGGTAGCTGAGCGCCTATCTTCCGGTAATTGCTGTTTGAACACTAGTAGTTACCGTATATTACTTGGTGGCTGTAAAAGGCAGTGTCTCGCGTTGGTAGCTGTCAAGGCACTATCTGGCGTTGGTGCCTCTGTCTTTTCTGTTTGCGAGCCATGGACACCAAGAGGAAATATATTGGAGATCACGAACGGGTAATTTTCTTTTTGCTACTTGTCTATATACATGTCAAAACTTCCGGTACTTTCTGTTACCTATATTACTTGGTCAGGCATTTGAGCATCACGAGTAACAGCAGAATGATTTGTCATGTAATTTCATTGAATCTGTGTTTCTAAGACACTAGCCATAAACCGGCCCAGACGCCCATATCCTCCCATCCACGGCTTAAACAGCCTTCATAAACGCCATCACTGATAAAAAAGACCAATGCAGAGTAGCGAAAGCCACCTCATCAAACCCCTCCACCAGTGAAGTCGTCGATAACGCGAAGCACGAACGCGATTGATCCGCGCGAGACGCGACGGGAGATGAAACCACTCGAACCCTGCCGTAAACAGCATGCTAGACCGTCCGGAGACTATCAAAAGTACGAATAATGTGGAATCAATCAGCCGAAGCCGGATCAGTGTTGTGATTGTTTGAGATGGTGCGACATCGATGTGAGCACAGATTGAAACCCTGCCGTAAACAGCATGCTAGACCGTCCGAAGACTATCAAAAGTAACGTAATATCTGAATCGAGGCGCAAACCACCAGAGGCACAGCGAGCGAGGTCGAGAGATTGTTGGAGATCGTGGGGGAGAGGAATGATGGTGTGGCGTATTTGTTGAATGTTTGTACAGGAGACGCTTAACCGCCGAAACCGTACAGGGTGCGGCCTTGACGCTTGAGGGCGTAGACGACGTCGAGGGAAGTGACGGTCTTGCGCTTAGCGTGCTCGGTGTAGGTGACGGCGTCACGGATGACACCCTCGAGGAAGGTCTTGAGGACACCACGGGTCTCTTCGTAGATCACTGTTGCCAATTAGTATGGGTGTGGAAGAGATGGTGAGTGTGCATGGGACTTACTGGCTGAGATACGCTTGACACCTCCACGACGTGCGAGACGGCGGATGGCGGGCTTAGTGATACCCTGGATGTTGTCACGAAGAATCTTGCGGTGACGCTTGGCTCCACCCTTTCCGAGACCCTTTCCTCCCTTTCCGCCTAAGAAAAACGCGTTAGCATTTGAATTGTAACGACAGTGATGTTCATTAAATGTGTTGCGAGGGAGGGTTGATGATGTTGTGGTGGCGTTGAGGCTCAAGCGCGTCGAAGTGATAATGAAGTCACGTACGACAACCCGTGGCAACCACCACAACATTGATAAGAACCAAACCCTCGACAACACATAAAATGGATAGGAGGATGATATTTACTTACGTCCAGTCATGATGAAGTTGTTTGAGGATGTGTGAGTGGTTTATTGATGATGATACACGTCGAAATAGACGCGTTGGTTGATGATGGATGGAATTGTTGTCGATTTGTCGATATGTCGTAGATGAAAAGGATCAAAAGAAGAAGCGGGGGTGGGTTGGGCTCTTATTGATATAAGCGTGTTTCCTTCTGTTATGAGCACTTGAATCACTCAGTAATGGAAGGGTGCGCTAGTCCTCTTTCGGCTATTATTTTGGGTGATTTGGTCGCGGTTCTGGGAGGTGGAGCAAAGGAACGAAGCGAAATGGGGAAAACAGCCGAGAATCACTGGACCGGAACAACAAAGCTGCCGATATTGATATTGGCTTCCGCGCTCCACGTCAAGATTCTTAGATTCTAGACTTAGACTTCTAGACTTCTAGACTTCTAGATATATATATACAGGCACAGTGCCTGCGATATGTATGCAAGGAGAAAGTGTCTGAAATATATATGCAAGCTGACAGTGTCCACCCTTCAAATCGTATAGTCCCAGTTACCAGCACCGTACACATACGCCTTTCAACGTCACCTCGACGCGTCTGGTAGAACACAGAGAACACACCCCGCCATCCCCTGCTGCTCGTATTTGTAACTTCTGATGAGATTCATCCCATCGATTCATTATCATACACCTAATATCATGCTATATACATATCCCCTCTATACCACGGCCCCAAACCACCCTCTCAAGCCGCCGCCCTCCTCTGCCTCCTGTTCTGTGGTGCTGCTTGTTGCTGCTCCTCCCCGCCCTGTGGCTGTTGACCCTGAGGACCACCCATCATCCCCCTCGCCGCACCAATCAGTCCCCATCCCTTCCACAGGCCAAATACGGGAACAATGGCAAACAGCCACCATGCCTTGTCCCCCAATGCAAGAACAACCAACAAGCATGCCCACGTGACCCACACGACGTCGAAGAGGTACTCGGTCAGTCCCGGCGCGGCTAAGTCTTCCCCAGCGGATTTGAGGCTTGACTTCCCATTCAGCGTGGTGTACTTTGGGCGACCGCTGGACTCGAGGATGTACTGGCATGCGAAGGCCGGGATGGACAATACAAAGTAGGTGACGAGTGAGCGGGAGCGGAAGATGAGGCTGAAGACGATGAAGGTGCCATTGAGGACGAGACTTCCGATGTGGAGAGTTGAAAGTGCTGCCACGTTCGCCTTGGCGAGATCTTTACGCGCTTTGCCTGCCATGGCGAATGTTTTGGATGCGGTGGATGGCGAGTTTGTCTGTTGTGGCGCGCCGAGTGTGCGGCTCGGGGTGGAAAGGCGGCAAGAAGTGAATATTGCTCCGCTTGTAGCTGTATTTGGCGTATTAATAAATATTAAGGTCGAAATATATCATCCGCTAGACAAATATTATCTTCCACTAACAGCTTCAATCGTTAGGTCGTGCCGTCGTAAGAAACTGCTGTTATTCCTTTTCCAGTGAGGCTAGAGTAAGAGCGCGCGGCTAAGGGTAATTGCTTGGCGTGCCGCACCCCGAAAGTCCCAAGCTGTCAGGGATTCGGCTGACATAATCACACCGCCCGTTGCTGGGTTGCACCGCAAGCAGCCCAGCGAATGGTAAGCGCCGAAAGCAGGTGCACAACAACACCGCGACACACCTGAGAAGAAGCCGCCGTCCTCGTCAAAGTGTCGCAATCAATCATCCTCGAGTGCGCTCCGATAATAGCCACTACTATTGCTGAATATAATATCCGAAAAGCCACTGAATAGTGTTGCGTCCGTCGTCGTTCCACTTTGTTCGGCATCACTCGTTCCTCCGTTCGTTATTGCCTCTACAGGTACACCAACCGTCGCCAAACAAACCCCGTCGATGTCACCGATGCAACCCTTCCCAATCGTCAACACTACAAGCTAACGAATCCTTTCCCGAACCCGACTACGTCTTCGACAGAACAGTAGCTCAGGCGCAGCTACATCTCACTCCGGTAGCTTTTGTGCTGGGACTTCGGCGTCCCCCGAACAACCGCCACCAATACTACGACCCTCCAAGTATTCTTACTTGACAACTCCCATGGCCACATAGAAGAGACACATAGATACTATCCTGAGCTTCTTGCACAGCGCCGGCATGGCGCCTTCGAATACCTGCGTCACGAACCAACTCAGGCAATTAATACACTACCACATCGATAACAACCTCATCAAGAACGCCCTGTTCCTCGCCGAACGACTGGTTGCGTTCGACCACAGATCTGCCGAATCACAATACCTCCTGTCACTATGTCATTTCCGCCTTGGCGACACCAAGTCGGCGTACGAGTACAGTAAAGCTGGTGGCTCGAGAGGAACACACCTGGGATGCGCGTATGTTTTCGCCCAAGCTTCGCTGTCGCTGGAACGGTACAAAGATGGCATAGTATCTTTGGAGAAGAGCCGAGGGCTATGGGGCGGGAGGAATAGCTTCGGAAAACACAATCAATATTCACGGAACCCGTTACCTGACGCTGCGGCTGTGAACTGCCTTCTGGGCAAACTATACCACGGATATGGCGACAAGAAGAAGGCTATTAATTACCTGGAGGAGGCCCTCAAACTGAACCCGTTCATGTGGGATGCGTTTACAATCCTTTGCGATATGGGAGCAACTGTTCTGGTGCCGAATATTTTCAAGATGAGCCCAGAGATGGAAGCTATGATCCGGAGTAGCGCACAGCAGCCGGAGAATTTGGTGTCGTCACAAGCAAGTGTCGGTCAAGGACTCAGCGGCGGATTGTTCAGCGATTCGACGCAGACCAAGCCTTCAGCGCGGTCAGCGCCGATAGCAACAGACCCTGCGGATCCTTTCAATGCTGTACAGCCTCGGAGTTACGGGGGAGGTCTATTTGGCTTGTCACAAAAGGTTAATGAGAGCAGTATGAACATTTCCCATTTGCCTACAGCTGGTGGAGGGGGTCTCGGGCCAGATACGATGGAAACACCGACTGGGCCCACCTCGCAAATGGATGTGAGCGTTGTACCGATGGGAAGAGAGCCGGGTGTTGTGTCTGCGTTTTCTGCTGAGCCTCCGCAGGCCCCAGTACGGAGGAGTCGCCAGCAGATTGGTGAGTACGGTATGGAGGCACCGCCAAAGATGAACCGTGGTGGGGTCCCAGTCAAGAGGTCACAGAAAGCTGATACTCAAAGAGATGCTCCTTTGGAAGGGTCGTTGCCGAGTTCGTTACGGCCACCGGGCCTACCGTTGTTGGTCCCTGAAAGGAAACGGACTGTTTCTGGCCAAGTTGTTCAGCCACGGCAGACGCAGCCGGAAGATCCTGGTGCACCACAACGAAGAAGCGTGAGGCTTTTCAATCAAATAAGGCCCGTCAGCAGCAAGTCCACATCCTCCACATCCACGGGAACTGGAAACCAACCTCGAGAGTTGAAGAAGGCGAGGCCACCGATATCGAGGATGATGAGGCCCGGGTCGAGTGCATCTACGGTTGGCCGTGTCGTCAGTGGGAACAGAAAGCCAATGGAAGAAATGGATGTTGACCACAAGGATTACCCCCCTCGGCGATCACACCATGCCAACAGCGCACCGGCCGCTCCTGAGAAGTCGTTGGAGAATGAAGCCGCGAGGCAAGAAGAGGCGTTACGATGGTTACTGGAGCTATTCAGGAAACTCGGCACCGGGTACTTCGCTCTGTCGCGATACGAGTGCATGGAAGCCTTGCAAGTCTACAGTTCACTACCTCGCACGCAGCAGGACACACCTTGGGTCTTGACACAAATGGGCAAGGCATATTACGAGCAAGCTGCTTACGCTGATGCAGAAACATACTACCGGAAGATTCGGACAATGGCCCCAACGAGGTTTGAGGATATGGAGGTCTACTCAACCATTCTGTGGCATCTCAAGAAAGAGACAGACTTGTCGTTCCTCGCACACGAGTTGATCGATGCCGACTGGCACTCGCCGTACGCGTGGTGTGCTTTGGGCAACGCCTGGTCTCTGGCACGAGAGCACGAACAAGCTTTGAGATGCTTCAAGCGCGCGACGCAACTCAATCCCAAATTTGCCTATGCTTTCACACTACAAGGTCACGAGCACGTCGCCAACGAGGAGTACGACAAAGCACTCGCAGCATATCGACACGGAATGGCAGCCGACAAGCGCCACTACAATGCCTACTACGGTGTCGGCCGTGTCTATGAGAAGCTTGGTAGCTACGACAAGGCCTTCACCCATTACACCGCCGCATCCATCATCAACCCCACCAATGCCGTGCTCATCGGCTGCATCGGCACGGTTCTGGAGAAACAGAAGGAACCAAGGAGGGCTCTTGGATTCTTCACCAAAGCCACGGAGCTGGCGCCAAGGAACACGCTCATGCGTTTCAAGAAGGCCCGCGCACTGATGGCAATTGGTGAGATGGAAATTGCGCTCCAAGAACTGATGGTGCTCAAGGACATGGCGCCGGACGAGGCGATGGTGCACTTCCTGCTGGGGAGACTGTACAAGGGAATGAGGGAGAAGGGGCTGGCCGTGAGGCACTTCACCATTGCGCTGAACTTGGATCCAAAGGTATTTTTTCCACCCGTCTCCCCTGTCTCCAGAAGCACCACTAACGACCTACCCAGGCAAGCCAGCAGATCAAGAGCGCAATCGAGAGCCTGGAGGGCGATGACGACGACGACGAACTGTCGATGATGGCGTAGCACGTCGTTCTCTACTGAGGACACCGTGCTGAATTAATGCGAAACGAAGGGATGGCGGGCTGGGCGTTTGTTCCACAACCTTTTTGTCGCCCGCCCCACGGCTCCCACTCCGCCACAGGCCGAGCTGGAGACCGGGGAATCTGGGGATGGGGGAGGGGGTTTTTTTGGGCGGGGGAGGAAGGAAGGGGCACTTACTATGAAGGATACCTTACTTTTTTTATCATTAGCTTGCATTTGGGAGTGCTGGCTCGCGGCGAATTGGCATTGCATTGCATTTGCTGTGCAATTGCACATTATTACATACAACGAGATGAGAATCGTGAATATTGCGTGGGCTGTGGGCGGCGGGGTTGCATTGCGGTTTCGGGCTTCTGTTGTGTCTTTTTTTATCTTTCTGAACTACGATGGGGTGGTTCATAGCATGGATAGGGATGGGGTTGGGGGGGAGGGGTATATGGATACGGATTTGAGTGAGGCGTTAGGAGGGTGGCTGGCTGGTGGTGTCACTTGGGTGGGTGTTTGTACATAGGGGTGAGGGTGCATGGACGCTGCGGCGCGAGAACATGCAATAGCATTGGTGACGACGACAGTTATTTGTCTTGGTGCCTGTGATCTGGTGATTGTTTGTGAGTGCATTTGCTATCAACTATGTGTTGGGAAGCCAACGCTGTTCAAAGAAAGAAACAAAACAAAAGGTCAATATAGCCCACCACAGAATTCGACGGCTTCATCATGTGGTGTATTTCATCCCCACCCCGTTGTAACAATGGCTGACTCCCCACGACTTGCTAAACAATGTATGTGCATACCAGCTCTCCACAGCGACCCTCTGAGGAACTCTATCTTACAAGAGCTCTCATTTCTCCAACGACATAAAGATGCTGTTGTCACGTAGTACCCCTTTCCGTATTGAACGAGAAACCCGACTCCTTCCAGACCCTTTAAAAGACAAGATAGAAAATCGTATCTTAGTCCGTGCGTCTCTTCTTTGGTTCTGGTTGTTTCTCATGCTTAGCATGCTCTTTCTCACGCTCGGCATGCTCTTTCTCTCGCTCGGCATGTTCTTTTTCGCGCTCGGCATGTTTTTTCTCATGCTCGGCATATTCTTTCTCTCGCTCGGCATGTTCTTTCTCCCACTCGGCATGTTCTTTCTTCCACTCGGCATTTTCTTTCTCCCACTCGGCATCTTCTTTGGCCCAGATAGCTTCCAAGACATCCTTAGCTCGAAGAAACCCTTTGTAGTGGTTATCAAGTCGCTTCTGCCGGTGCTTGCAGCTCAGTTTCATGTCTGCAATCGCACAACTGTGCTGAAATATGATATCCCCTGTTGCCCAAATCCCCACTCGCTCCCTCGTGCGAGCATCGTCGCCTTGACTTACGACGTCCTCGAGCTCCTCCTTGGTCATCTGCTCCCACGCTGCAGCGGCCGCTTGGGCGATCTGTGCGTCGAGAAGCTGTGCGTCGAGGAGTTGTGCGTCAATGTCCTTCTGGCTAGCTCCTAGAGATGTTGGGAGAATTTTCAACGACGGGTTGGAAGCTTTCTCTTCGGCCGCATCTTGAGTACGTGGTCTCTTTGTCTTGCGCGCGGATGGGGGTTGGGGCTCCATGTTTTGCTCTGTGGTTGGAGGTTGCTGTGGTTTCATGTTTTGATCTTTGGTTGAAGATTCCTGTGGTTGAGTCTCCATGTTTTGCTTTTTAGTTCAAGGTTGCTATAGTTGGGGTTGGTCTGTTCATCGATCGTGGCCATCATCAGTAAGTGTAAGAGGCGGGCATACTTTTATAGCGCTTCAGGCACCTAATATTATGAGAAAGGCAGGCGCTCTATTTGGCAGGTGCTTATTGTGGTTGATGGCGGTAGCGGTATTCGTGCCTGCCGAGTCTGTCTGGAGAGGGACGAATAGCTTAGGATTTATGCTGGCAATTTCGATTCATAGAACGTATCTACTTGGCTCCATTTATCAGTGGCTGGCATGCTGATTGTAGTTCTGAGTGATCGAATACCTTTACTTGTATTATATTTGCCGATATATGGGACTGGCCGGGTCAGTTTGGTTGAGAGCTTTAGTCCACATAGGATTTTTTAGAGGTGCATTTGTAAGATAGTGTATTGGATTGCATATTCTTGAATTGAGTTGAAGGTCTCGGAAACTGCAACTAGCAAGCGCAAATATTCAACATGGCTCTTGTTCTTGGAAACTTCCCACGCCAGCCATCTCATTTGCCACCGCTTTGCTCTATCCAACGCCTAATCCGCTTGATCCGCCGTAGGTTGCTACTGATTGGCATAGCTATCAGTTGCCCTTCTCGCAACAAGAGTAATCTCTTGTACTTCCAAGATTGACTCCTTCTCCTTCAAAGCCTCCTCGAGTTTAGAGATGTCAGAGTATATTTCATTCAATTTTGCCTCAGTTTCTATCTTTATTTTGTGGCACTTTTCATCGACTTCTCTCTGCATCTTATCGATTTTTGCATCAGCTTCTTTCTGTATTTTGTCGCGGGTTGCAGCAGCTTCTCTCTGTTTCGTATCAACCATCGCATCAGCCCTTGTCAATAATCCACCAGCTTCCGTTTCCTTCTCGTGCAGCACGGCCTTGACTTTTGCAATTTGCATCTTGATGTCCTCGACAGATTTCTCCATCTCACTCGATGGGAGGTCCCAAAGGCCTATCTTATCTGCTACCTTGGCAGCTGCAGGAGAGCCGGTGCTCATGGCGTGCACTTCGTCGTCCCAAGGATAAAGTAGCTGATCATCTTGAGAGGCATTGCCTGCATCTCCGTCCACATAGAAGCACAGCCACGCGTCCGGAAATCGATCGCGAGTGTAACCCTCGAGACCCCAAAAGTACCACGGACAGGATTTTCGACGCTCCTCGACGATCTTGCGGACACGTGAATTCAAGCTTTGATTCCGACGTTCAGGAAAAGTGCCAGGTCCATCTGTTGAATCTAAGGAAGTTAGTACGCTGAATATATATTTATAACCCGCCATGTAAACAATGCTTACAAAACTTGTCCCAGAACTTTTCCCGGGCACAATATTCTCGGTGTACAAGTTCAAATCTACTTGGCAATAGCTTCATCGCCTTCTCGTATTGCTCCTGGTCGAGCCTATTCAGCAGCTGCTCCTCTGCTCGATCTCGGGGAGGGCGTTTCCTCTTCAGAGTATCGGGCTCGCCATTTGCAGTCTTCGATTTCTTAGCCTCCACAGGGCCATTTGTAGATTCTCCTGCGTCGCTTAGATCTTCTGTCTCACATCGAGCCCTTTTGTAGGGCGCCATCGTTTGCGCTGAATATTGTGAAACGATGTGTCGTTGAAATATGTCTAGCGGCAATCGATGTAAGGTTGACTAATGGACGTGAAAAGTTATGTGGATGTGCGTTGGGGGTGAGTTTGTTGTGCACCAAGGTATCCAGATTAGGTCAGGTGCCAGACGTCCAAGAATAAAGGGAAGTGTTGTGTAGTAATTTATCTTTCTATCTTTATGTGTGTATTGGTTGGTGGATTGAAGAAAGATAATAGAGTATAGCGCTTACTAGAATTCACTAAAAGTAAGGTAAAGTAAGGTAAAGAAAGTCGAGGACCATTTTAACATGAATTTAGTGAAGGCTTTTATATAGACGATGCAGAACAGACACTGAAACCTTTAGCCGTCGAGTTCAGCGTCTGTTCTTCTGAAACCAGCATTTTTCTTCTAGGTTACCCACATCGATCTTTAGTTGTTCAGCCTCCAAAGTCAGCATGTTTCTTCTGGGTTTCTCACATCGATCTTCAGTCGTTGAGTTACTGAAAACCCTCTTATTTCTACGAGACCTAAATCGAGTAATCAAACAGAATAAACCGCCCCAAACCGAGAGTCCCATTGCCATCGCCTCACAAACCGCCTATTTATTTAAAGCTTGAAATATTAGTTTTAATTAAAATAAAAAACAAGACTGGGAAACCTACTAGCTACTAACTTCTTAATCTCAGCAAGTACCTGTTGCATAGGCCGGCCAGATTTAACGAAAGCAATTGCTAAATATTTTGTTGGCTTGGCAAAAAAGTAACCTTGGTGTGGTTCTGGGAGGCCGAAAACTGACGCATTATGAATCGTATGATGGATTGTCAAGTAGCGGTCCCATTGCTTATTAGGTTTTTGTTCCTGTTGCCATGCATGTTGCCATGCCCAGGCGTCGAAGAGGTGAGCATCCTCGATCGGTAGTTCAAGGAAGTCCTTATATCTTGTGGCTGCTCCAGTCAATGCATTTCTGTAGCATAGCTCATCAGATAAGATTTCGAGGTGTTCTCTGTCTGTGATCTGCCCTCGAGCTATACGCCGAAACCAACTATGCTGCGGATTGAACGCTGATGCATCATTGCCAGGATAGCTATTCAAATATTGCCTTGCTTGTTCCGCCACAATGTTTGCAAAGCTTCCCAGGCGCGCCAACCCTAGAGGAGCAGATCCAAATTCTCCAAGGCTTGATGACGCCAGCTTCGCTGGTCTTTCAACCCGGCTTGGTGTGAAAATTGCCAGCTTCTCAATATCACTAGAGATTTGTGCCATAGACCGACCCGAGCCGTAGAATGCAATCGCCAAATATTCGGAGGGCTTAGAGTAGAAGAGACCTTGGTTTCCGACTGGTGAAGCAAAAATATGCGCCTCACGAATCATGCTTAGAATGTTGTTGTAACGTGTCCATGGTGCTTTTTCCTTCGTAACGCGCTTATAGATCTCTTCCCCAAGTCTTCTCTCCCACGACACTACATTAAACAGATGCGCATCTACAATCGGCAGGTCCAGATATGTTTTCATCTCTGTTGCCAACTTGGTCATCGAAAGTCGATAGCACAAAATCTCAGAGTTCTCTCTGAGGCCATCTTCAAATCTAATTTCTCCTCGTGCTAACTCCTCAAACCTAATAAGGTATGATGCATTGCCTCCCAATGCGTGATTGCCAGGATAGCTGTTCATATACTGTCGTGCTTGTTCGCACACAATGTCTGCGAAGAGTCTTGAAAACTCTCGTCCTGCCCCCGTAGGTTCAGGCTCTCCAGTGCTTGAAGTAGTCGTGTCGAATCTAGAATCGGTGTCTGGAGCTGAGTTCATTTGAACTGCTGGGTTATGGAGGATTCTCATTGTGGATTAGGGCCTTGAGCGGACCTGATTCGGAAAATGAGAACGTCGAGTACTCTTGAAGGTTTGGCGCAGATGAAACCTCCAGCCCACAAAATGCAGTATTGATATCGCACTTCCAGTGGTTCGGTTTAACAAAAGATCGAATAAAATAGATCGTATGATAATTCGTAAGTTATTTTCCTTGTATGAGCTGGACCTGGGCTAACTTGGAGCTGCCGGAGCTAATTGACAAGTTTTGGGTCTAAATATACACTTGCGGGGTAAGACTCATTTGCCTCTTGACTCTTCTCATATTCTGAGTAGACGGGTCTTATTGGCACCAACTAACTAAAACAGTCTAATAATGCAGTCTATATGGCAATTTTACATATTTAAAGTGAGAGGTTCTGTTTCTATAATGCCTCTCACATTCCCATCATTCGATATAGCAACACAACGTACTACATCCTCGAAACGACAACTTTACCGGTCTCTGTTCTAATATACGAATCCACAATGGCTATCTCCTACGATGTCAGCCTCGAAACCGATCAAGGAGTAGTTACCTCCCGCTACCCGCTTAGGTTTATAAGATTGCTCTTACTCCATGTGCCATCCGATCCTGCCCTCGACGGAATAGTCGTCAACGCTTTGCAGAGTATTGCCCACGAGCCCATAGGCGATGTCACGGTGGCAGAGATCCGCAGTTTCTTCGCTGTGTTATGCTGCCTACATATTGATTTGCAAGCCCCAAATATTCAGAGGGAAATGCTTGATGTGAGTTTTAGGCGCGCATTGGCAATCGAGAGAATACTAACAAGGCGATAGTTTTCCTGGCAAATTCACGTCGCAGCGGTTGTGGTTTGAAATTGTTTCGAGTTAGGTTTATAATCTTTCGGGTATCAAAGCGATGTTGTACTGGATAACATCAGTGGAGCTCAAAGGTGTCATTTTCGAAGTGTATGCGTCAAGGGCGTTTATTTTATTTACTATAAACAACATGGGCAACAACTGTATTTTTAGGCAGGTCCAACTCACACAGTGCCTGTTGTGTGTAGCCATTCATAATTTTGAGGTAGCACGAGTACTATGGCAAAATATAAGATTCTTTATTTGCGCGAATCACACGTTTGCATCATTTACCCCCAATTTTGAAATATCTTTTTATTCCAGTAAGTGAAGCTACTTAAGCTAATATTGGCCATGCATCCTATTCTCGCGCAAACTTCCGTCTCCTTGTTTCTCGCATCATGCGCCTTTCTGGTCGTTCAGAGATGAACGAAGCAAACAACGAAATCCATATAAACGGCAGAAACCTCATAATCCTCCTCCAAGCGCAATATAGTAAACGTATGAGTGACCAACGACATAGCTCTCATTGTCAGTTTAAGCACTACTGTCGCCGATATCACCTCCAGCTTATTGCCTGGCCAATCTATTGAATTTCAGCGGAATGGCGTTATCATTGGACCCAAAGGCAGCAGAAGGATTTTTGAAGCCCTTCCTTCCGCGGCTAGGTTCGTCTGCCATCGCTTCAAAATTGGATGCCTCGGCGTCACCAGTCTCGGCTGCAGTCAGCATGGCAAGGCGGTCAGGGTTGATTCCTGCACCTTGAACCGAATTATTGGGTGTTTTTTCGGGGTTGCTGCCCTGACAGCTTGGGTTTTGGAAGTCATTCGAAGAGTTCATACCACGGGGTAAGGAGATATCTTCAATGACGGAAGCCCACAACGACGTATTGCTCGAACCAACGGCTGGGTTGTCCAAAGTTGTTGATGTTGGGCCCCAGCCTGATGGAGCCGGAGGTATGCTTCGCTGGGCCTCACCATGGTCCTTGATGATTGTAGGGGCACGCGTATGGCCTTGAGGCTGTTCAACTTTGTCTCCCCATCCACCGGACGTGGTAGTAACAGGCTGATATGATGTATTGGCGACAAGCCCTCCCCAAGAGTTCGAAAAGCTTATCGGGGCTGATTTACCAACCGGGACTTCAAGTGGTCCGGCTTGTTCAACAGCCTTAGTGGCGAAGGAATTTGCGGGAGTCACGGAAACTTCAGTTCCCCAATCCATGGCAGTCGGTTGAATCACAGAAGATTCAGCGCTGGTCCCCCACGGGTCAGCTGTGGTGTCTGCAGTGCTATGAAGGGAAGGAAGAGCAGATTCGGCGCCAGTGCCCCATGGCTCGGCTGCGGTATCCGCTGTTTTACCAGGGCCATGCCTGGATGTAGATGGCACGCCAGTCGTTGAATTGCCCGTACTGTTTCCCCAAGCATTGGCTGGGCCGTCAGAAATTGGACCAGTTTGGCCGGCAGGAGTCCCATTCCAGGGATTGGATTCAACTGGAGCATACGAGGCACTAGATGTACCAATAGCGCCCCATGCATCGGGCTGAGTGGTCGTCTTGTTAATATAGGAGCCCAAGGGTGGGGGAAGGGGGGTTGCAAAGGGGTCTTCATTGACAGATCCACCCATGGCATCTTTACTGACGGTGGTAATGACTGCCTCTGAGGTTTCAGGTTCTCCCCAGGCAGCTGCGGCCGAATTGGACTCGTTGGTGTTCTCAGGAGCAGCGCCCCACGGGTCTGCGGCAGTACTAATAGCTGCCATCGAAGAATCAGCAGCGCCCGAGCCCCATGCTCCCGAGCCGGCCTCGACGTGGGAGCTTCCATCAATTGTCTTCGGATTGTTTGTTGCTGTTGCCGGGGCGTCAACTTCCATAGCATCACCCCAAGCACTGACGGCAGCAGAAGCGTCTGCATTGTTTTCATTTGCTGCAGTACCCCATCCATCTCCTGATGGCGCAGCAGCAGTATCAGCACCCCATCCATCGGCAACCCCAGAACCATCCGCAGTATGAGTAATGGCACCCGCGTTCCCGACATTCAGTCGTCTCTCCTCGTCTTCACGCCTCTTGACCTCTTCAGCAGCCTTTCGGCCACCCTCCCATTCGGCGATAGTCCCAACGAAATTGAGACCACGGTTCCAGATCCGACGGATAGACCTCGTCAGTCTCGCCGCAGGCTGTCTGTCAATGACGGCAATTGCCCCCTTCTTATTACGAAGGAAGAAGTGAAGTAACTTCTTTACCTCCTCGACAGGGATATCCTCTGT
Source organism: Pseudogymnoascus sp. 23342-1-I1 (assembly GCA_001662575.1). NCBI lineage: Eukaryota > Fungi > Ascomycota > Leotiomycetes > Thelebolales > Thelebolaceae > Pseudogymnoascus > Pseudogymnoascus sp. 23342-1-I1. The sequence goes on along the minus strand of KV454983.1, from coordinate 496,148 downwards.
GTAGTCGGACTTGTGAAGAGCTCGGTTCAAAGCAGTACCGACATCCACGTATTTAAATGTGTCTGGATTGCCCACTTCTTTTGCTCTCCGAGCGTTGCGGTGCTTGTGGCGAGGTGCGGTGGAGTCGGAAAGCTTGGAGAGTTCGTCCTTTTCCAAACCGGTCCTGTGGATGCTGCGGACGATCAGGTTCATCATGATGGTTTCTTCGAAGGTTGTCCATTTGCGGCGTTGGCCCTCATCTTTGGCCGCCTTGCCGTTAGGTTGAGAAGCCATGGTTGGCAGTCGTGTTGTTTATACCAGGAGAGGAAGTCCGGTGGTGTGAACAGAGGGGATTTGTATCATCGAGAGCTGGATCTGTAGATGTTTAACCTGAGATTTGGCTTTGGACTTTTGACTGCTTGTAACATAAGCTTTCTTGGAAGGAAGCTTCTGTTTTGAGGAAGTTGTTTGGATGCACTACGAGTTACTCGCTGTGACGAATTGGGCTCTGTGAAGAATAGAAAGGGCACAGAAAATTAAATGGAAAGAACGACACAAGACCGGTGACGACCTTGAGAATTCAGAATGAAATTAGTGTAATCCCGTAGAACCTACCGTGGTATGGCTCACAGGGTGGGATATTGTGCTATTGTGCTATTGTTGACAGTGGCAGGATGCTTTGACAATTGGGTTGTTGTGGAAAGGAGAAAAGCATCTAGGCACTTCCAGCCCCTCTGTGACCTTCCACGATGAAACCCATGGCAACAATGTGCGAACAAAATCCACTTGTTTGTTGTTCTTTGTAGAGGTTTTCGTAATACATTGTATTTGTTATCTTTGGTTCCAGAAGAAGGATGTTGGGGCTGTAGCGAAATAAGAACTGCTTCTAAAATCAGAATAAAACTGGCCACAAACTCATTTAATTTTTACACCATATCAAGACTTTATTATATACATGTGAGGTCCGCATGGTACCCATAAACTTCAGAATTGCATAAGGCTTCAATATCGTAAGCCATATAGAGCAACATATTCCAGGCTCTGTACATCTCTTTAGCGCCATAGTCCATAACCAACACTCGATCCTGCTTTATTCTTTTTGAATAATCACCCACAAATCACCATCAAACAAGCTGGCTCTGCCATCGCTGTCATCTTCAAGGGTATCATTAATATGCCGATCGATCTTTCTCATGGCTTCTGCGACTTTACTGTCATTGAAAGCGGCCATTGTAGCTGCTCGTATCCTGTCCTTGCGAACTAAGTTCTGTCAGTATCCCCTCGTCAAGCTTGCTGGGATCCAATTACTCACAATTTAATATTACCTCCAGATCGCTTTCAAACTCGGCCGGGGTACCCCCTCTCTCCATCAGCACCATCGCAAGATATTCCCACGGCTTCGGAAACACCTTTCCTTGCTTTTCTAGAATAGTTGCCGGAAAAACGAATCTCGACGCGAGTATTCGAACAACCTCGTTGAGCCGATCCACACGGTTACGCGTCTGTTCCCTCTTCCATTTCTCCATATCGAAACTGCTGCAACTGCGCCCCTTTTCTTGCAGATCCAGACAGGAGACATAGCGATCGGCGAGCTCCATGAGGTGCAGGCGGTACTCGATGTGTGCGATTACTTTGCGGAGTCGGGAGGAGGAGAGAGCTGGGTTATCCTCTACGTTCCGGATCAAAGAACTGAGCAGTGCTCCCGAGCGGTCATCTGCCAAGCCAGGTAGGGAGCTTCGGTATGCGTCTATAAGTGGTAATAATTTGCGACGGGTCGACACAGCGTGGTCTGAAGGCTGTGGAGGGTGTGGAGGGTGTGAAGATCCCGTTAGGCTTTCCAGCCTGTTGAGGAGCTCTGGAGGAAGATCGCCACCAAGAGGATTAGTGGGTAGCATTAGGAGAGACGACGAAGATATTGAGGGCATGTCATCTGGAGAGAGGCTGCGGAGGGAGTGCCAGGCTTCTTTCAGCATATACAGTGGCTTTCCCCTGCGTTTTCGATAGTCTATCTCCCACGCGTCATTGCCGGAGTCGAAATCCACCCCCGAGCGTTTGACGCTGCCACCGATGAGGGCATCGTAAACAGCACTAACCATACCTGGTATGAGTTTCTCATCCATTTTCTTGTCAGGGGGCTCTCTTGGGGCCATCAGCTCCTTGAAGGCCGGCGAGTTGAGAACTTCGATCATCCACACGCTCCCGCACGATTTACCTCGACCGTTGTCCGCTAAGCAACGCTGGGCGTATGGGTCGGAGCTCAGTGGGTGGTTCATGAGAATTCGGGAAGGTATGACCAGCCAGCCTCCTTCCCTAACAGCAAACGGATTTGGCGTCACTAGCGCAGCATCGACTGCGCCCATGGTCCAAAGGCGCATTTGCTCTGAAGTGAAGGTGCGGTTGTGAAGATGGATCCCTCCTTCTTTCATGTATCCATGTCCAATCACTATTAACAAAATAGGTTCCCTGTATTGCATTCCATCCTGCACCTCGATATCGAGGGTGTCTTTGAGCTCGTCCCGAAGGGATTTTGGGTTGACGACTTTCACGTCGTTCAGGTATCCACGTTGGATCATTGTCCTGTCGAGAACAATTCTGCGGATCCCCGCTGTATCAGCTGCATCTACGTCAGTATATGTCTTGCCTAGTTCATGATTATGCAGAGAAGGCAGTCTTACGATATGTGAGTTGGTTGTAGTTATCAACTAAGCAGTCAGGAGAGACGGAGGTGATCCATTTCTGCTGGACACCTTGCTCCATCAATAGTTGATGCAAGAGATAGAACTGAGCGTGATACCAGCCGTCTTTGGATGGATCTGACGGTACGGCCCCATTTTCGTCACGCACGGAGGATATTCCACAGATTCCCACAACACGAGTGTTGGGAGTGACATCTGGAGGAGTGATGGTAGGGAACTCGTAAGAGGTCGAGAAAATCGTCGGGGTGAAGGACAATGACATTATGCCGTTTTGGGGCAGCTCTGTCCTTTAAAATCAAAATATATCGTCTTCAAAGAGTATAATTCATAAACACAATATGAGAACTGGTTCCGGATGTTGGGTGGAATGGGAGCGATGAAATGCATATTCTGGAGGTTATAATAGATGTGCCTTCCACTGTTACAGACAGTGATTCCGGTACCTGTCCAGGCAGTATGATTCAAAATCCTGGGGTCTACAGGCCATGAGTGTGATTATACTAAAGTCATACGTTAAGTCATAGTAGGCCGCGTTTACATCGTAAGGTTTGCGGCAGCGCCCGCTGTCATTTCGGTGAGTGGACCATGATTCCAAACCCATGGTACGGAATCAGGCACACACTCCATACAATCGGTATTCAAAAGGTCAAAAGTGCAAAAGACTCATCAAATCTCATTTTGAGATCTGATGAGGAGAAAATCACTTGATTTTACTTTGTAGTGTTGGATTAAATATATTTATTGTTTTTTTGTTGTCGTTCGTTGCTGGCAGTGGAATTGATGACCTTTCTATTCATTCCTGCCCTGGCCAGATTGTCCAGACGGTGGTACTTCCACCGCGCCACTGTGCCGCTTGATTTGTAGATGGCTAAAGTTGACTTATATAGCTTAGGTTGGTTGTGTTTGGTTGGGGGGGCTGGGGATGGGGATGGGGATGGGCTGCTGTTTTTGGCTGGGCTTCCCTTCCTCTATCTAGCTTTATTGAACAATGACGACTCCCTGCGCCGCTAAAGAGTCTAATGGGGTCCATTGATAGCTAAAACATAATACTAACTATTTAAGCTGATCTATTTTTAACTACATTTCCCGCTTTTTAAACCGCCATAATATAACCATAATATAAGATTATGCAAGGTTGTGGTGTTAGAGCTGCTGTCTTTGGCTGGCGTTAATCGTTGCTTTACGCATCTACGCACCCCTAACCACAAGATTTATCACGTGTGTAGATTTAGTAGTCACGCATCGGCTAATAGTCAGGCTGATGGCACTACTATACTATTACAGTATATTGTTGCTCCCAGGGCATTAGCAAAGCAGCATATATGGACAAGATGACCAAGACCTTCCCCTTCATTCAGATTAGAGAGTTTACATATGTTCCAGGGAATGTGACCATTGACGATCTACCTGATGAGCTAATTATCAGCATCGCCAGGTTTATTACAATGGGCATCAATGCTGATGCACGAAGTGGCCCCGATATGGACGCCGCCAACTTGAGCCTCCTTACACCAAGTCTCTGCTCTCACCGATTCCACAGCCTCGCAGAGCCCGTTCTCTACGAACGTTTTCATAGCGGCTGGGGTGGCTCTGAGGAATTTTGGAGAAGTTCCTGATACGACTTCTGACGCGGCCCGACCTGGGGCGAAGAGTGAGGTTTATTCATTGGGAGGACATTTTAGGCTATGCTTTTCCTGTGACCTGCTTTGGAGAGGAAGGTTGGAAGACGGCTCGAAATCGGATTATGGGGTTATACGAGAGTCCAACAGAGCGTGATGCATGGGACGAGACTGTTGAGGAGGTTGGCCTGGAGGCAATAGTCGCTTTACTATTCGTCCTTACACCTAACCTTGAGGAGTTGGTCCTCAAATCCTGTGACCCTATTGGTTAGGGGCCTCCAGCTCTAAGGTGGATGTCGCCTACAATAAGGCGCCTTCAGCTCCAGAAGCAGCTCGATAATCCGGCTGCGTTGTGGAAGCTTAGAAGTGTGAACGTGAACATGTGGCATACGAATGGGAAGGATCCAAACCATCTCATGCAGCTCCTAACTATACCCTCAGTGGAAATCTTCCGTGGGTGGACCTTGGATAAGACTGTGCTAAGGGATTTTGTACACCCCAACGATTTAGTGCTGGACAATATCAAGGAACTCAGTCTAACATTCGATTGCATTGATCCCGATATCCTCAGGCAATTTCTGTGCTGCTTTCCGAGCTTGAAGCGTCTCGACTGCAGTCTTAATGAACCAGGGGTCTTGGAATCTTGCCCACCTGATCTATCGTTTGTGCCACATTTTCTTGAGCTACAGTTGGAAGACTTAGCCATCTCCGACTCAGCTACTTTCAGAAAGGGTAATATTCTAATACAACGCAAATTGAAGTCTTTGGCCTCTTTTAAAAACCTTCGCATTCTCAAAACCAGATGGGATCAATTGATAGGTCAAACAGACATCGTTATGGATATAACAGATACACTTTTCGGCCAGGATATCCCCAAAACAAGCCGGCAGATAACAGACGTAATACCGACAAGCCTGGAACGGCTACATCTTGTAGGGCACTGCAAATCTGCACCAGCTGTAATATCTGGGCTCCTTGGGCAAAAGCACCGATTTCCACGCCTCAAATACTTGGATTTGGGCTGGCAGCGTGTATTGTACGACGGCGAACTCATACCTGAGGACCCGCACTCTCACGTGCATTTCTCGAAGGCCGAGTCTCTAGAGTGCCTGTCCATGTGCCGAGAGGCAGGTGTTGAGATGGTCGTGTGGACTTCGTCCCGAACAAGAAATACTATCACGGAATCAACCAAGGATGAGCAAGGCAATGCGACGGGTGGGGCATAGTATCTGTTTAATGGGATACAAGAAGATCTGTATAGAGAATTGCAATAGTTCTCCCAGTTCCATCACGTGAACTACCCCTGAGAGGACCATTCTCTGGGGATGTTTCCTCCTGGGAGCTTATCGTTCCTAAGAGAATTTCCCTCCGTAATCCATACCCTAGATTATAATAACTATGGCCATGACTATACCCCTTTTATTTAGTTACGTTCATATAAATACTACTTTTTATAGAGAATCTATATGGCCATAATACAGCCATACATCATTAAACACTTTTTATTTGTGGCTGCTGGCTGCTGTTAACATTTTTTGTTGCACAAGGTCTTCCGATTTTTGGAATTCACCAATGGTAGAATATAAATCACATAAATAATAATATAATATTTATAATAATTCATTAGGTCTTCTCTGCCAATATCATTCGATTTACTACCAGGTCGCTCTCTTATCTATAAACGTAGTCCAAATACTATTCTACGTGTGCCAATTCCAAACAAGTTCCAACGCATAATCCCAATCCAAGCAAACCCCAATATATCCAAGCTTCTATGTCTACTCTAAATCTAGATTATAAACCGTTCAACTCCTTCAGTATCTCTTGGAACAGCGGCCTTTCCTTAACCACAGGCCTCGTGCACCGGTAATGAAGCTCGTTCAGTTCCTCTTCTATGAATGCTTCTTTCTCGCCGAAGACCTCCGGGTCCAGCAGACTAAGCATGTCTTCTATGAGATGTCCAAATGCGTACACCTCAAGCTTCTCAATAGCTTCAGAATGCACATGCGATTTGCTGTACACAGTAGCAGCACCGAAATCCCCAAGGAGCGCGTGCCCAGCTTCATCGATAAGGATATTATGCGCGTACAAGTCGCCGTGTGTGATTCCACTCTTGTGCAAATGCGCAGCTGCGGAGGCAATCGACATCAAGATGTTTTTGCACTTCTGAATCGTGAAGTACTTCCCAGGTGTGAAGTTATCGCGCGTGCATGTTTGGAGCGAAGGAGGCAAGCCCAAGTTCTCGAAGTGGGGAGGGATGAGCTCGAGCACCAGGCCGCGCTGCTCATTGGGATGACCGTGGACTTTTCCGATCGTGCTGATAAGATTTGAGTGCGTGCCGGCCGCAATACAGGCTGCCATTTCATCTATGGGTGACCCGTCAGATGTGACCTCGCCCTTGAAAAGCTTGACAGCCACCTGCTTGGCTTCAGTGTCGGCGCTTGTGGTCCAAAGGCCGCGTGAAATTACGCCAGAAGCGCCTTCTCCGAGAAGCTCTTTAACCTGGAGTTCTTCCCAAGCAACCAAACTGAGCACGGGGTTGTCGATAACGGCATCGGTCTGGAGGCAAGGGTTGCCAGCAAATGCCATGAACGACAACTCTGGCATAGTAAAGAGCCATGAAGGCAGCTCTTCAAGTTTGTTTGCTGACAAACGTAACAAGCCAAGTTTCTTGCAATTGGCCATCTCCTCAGGCAATCTTGTCAGTTGGTTGCCTGCCAACATGCACTTCTGGAGACGGTGGCATTGCCCAATACTGCGAGGTAGCTCATCAATGAGGTTATTCGTCAAGATCAACCATCTCAGGTTCGGGGGAAGCGAGCCCTCAGGAATCGTTGTCATGCCATTGCCCTTGAAGGCGACCATCTCGAGCGAACGACATTCCGCCAGCTGCTTTGGGAAAGCGGTGAAGCCGCAGTCTGAGAAGAAGGCGATCTTGAGATTGTGCAGGCGGCCGAAATCAGATGGGAGTTCTGCAAGGAGAGAGTTGCCAGAGAGATCTAAGATTTCCAGCGATCGGGAGAGTTTGAAGATTTCCCGTGGGAACGTGGCAATTCCAGACGAGATCTTAAGGCGCTTGGTGCCGCGATACTCTCCTGAACGGAGGCCTTCAAGAGATTGCATCGTGTTTTCACACCTCACCAACGGATCTATTCAGGTGTAAGTTTGTATCCGGGATGATATTTGACTTGTGCTTACCAACCAGACTGCTAGATATCTCACAATTTCTCGTGACAGGAGCTCAGAAGTGCCAAAAATAGAAACTGGGTTAGACTACTCTATGTGATGAGATAAGACGGCATGGAATATATTTAATCCGAATCAGGTGATGACACCATTTCTAGCAGTTTGAAGGTATAGAATCTGTCCCTTAGGTTCCATTTGTTAGTAGCTAGCCTACCAATTGTAGCCCTGAGTAATTGAACGCCTTGACTTGAATTTTAATTGCTGTAATGACTGTTGTCATCTACAGTCACTTTTTGGACTTTTAGGCTGCACCATGCCGTTTTTTTATCTGGCCGCGTAACTGTATATCTTCAGCCCCTGAGATTCTATCCTTCCCCCTTTTTTTAGCATTGGGATGTTGCTCATATTGTAATAGGGCTGATGTGGCATATTCTTAATGTATTATATGCCTATTATTATATGTCTATAATCACTCAAATTTCCATGTAATTTAGTCTATGAAGCCCGCCGTTGTCGGCAACATAACATGTGGATGTTCACGGTACATAAACAACTGTTAAATCAATATCAAGATACAGATTATTTTAACCACTTCTGACATAAAATCTTCTCTACGCTCAGTAATAATAAGTTTACGTATGCTGTGGACCCTTACCCAAATTAGTTATTAAAAATGAAAAGGCCAGGTAAGGTAAGGTCATCACCAAAGTGCACGGCTCATACATGAATACCTGGTACCACCAAAACCTTAAAACCTTCACTTTCGGCAAGGGTTCAACATTAATCCGAACAACGTTCCCCGTATCCTTACCCAGACCCTCATTCGGTAGTTTACCTACCAACCCATCGAGCTCATTATACGCCCAAAGTCGGGGATGCTACTTCTTGCTTTACCTCTCAGTTGTGGATGTTAAAGATAGTAGAGGCATCTGGCCTCTCAATACCCTCCCCCGTTCCTAATTTGGCAGCCCGATGTCTTGGGATTTGCTGAAGCGGTTCATCGAGAGCGATGTCTTTAACCAAAACCCCTTTCTCTCCGTAGCATATCTTTCGTAAGTGCCCCTTGAATCGCCTTTTCAGTGATAGCAGTTCTGACTAGCTTCCCCTCACTAGACGATACGCGGATCATGTCGGAATTACCTATGTGCTGTGCTCGAAGTTGCGCCAGTTCAGTTATGAGGAGATTGAGTTCTTCTTACCGCAACTATGCCACCTAATAATAAGTCTGGACAACGAGTCAATGGCATTGGAGGAATTTATTCTGGATCTATGCGAAGAATCTGTGAATGGCGCGTTGCTTGTCAGTTAACCCCCCGATCCTTACCCCTCAGTGCGCGGCTGACTGGAAGTAGACTTTCTGGCTCTTCCAAACGTACCTCCACGATTTATCGAGCAACCCTCAATCGACAGCTTTCAAGACATGTAGGAGGATATATAACAAAGTCCAGCGGATAGTCTTCGGCGTGACGGACACGGCGCGGGTGGAGAAAATTAAGGAGAACACGTTGCCCGTCACGGTTCTGGCAAGTTTTGTGCTGGCCAGTATCGGCATGCCTGGGCTTCCCAGATGGGCTGGACCACTAGCAATATCACAGGCGCGAAAACCACAAGAAAGTGAAGCGACTGTATCGGATTCAAGCCAGACGCAAAAATTAGCAAGAAGCCATACGGTCGCGGGGACTGGAAGCCGCCAGAGGAGGCCGAGGGATGCTTTAAGAGCAGCGAGCACCACCGACACGAGGGTGGGAGGAGAATCAGATACAAAACCCCCCCGGGGGGCATCGTTAGAGGCCCGGCCGCCGTCGTCACAGTCAACCCGCAAAACCGCTCTAGATCGAATCACGAAACGACCTTCACAATTTGCATTGCAACCTCCAGATGCGCAGTCCAGCACAATCTCGTTGCCGTTGCCGGAGCCAAGCTCGCCGAAAACTGTGGCCCGCCCTCTCACGCCGCTCTCTGCTCGACTCGGTCCACGGCCAGATGTACCACATAGGCGGCATACCCACCAGGTTAGGCCGTTATCCCCCTCGGTTCTCAATACCCGTCAGAAAGGGAAGCTTCTTCGGCAAAATTACTTCAGGAGTGAGATTCAATTCTTGACTGCGTTGGAAAACATCTCCAATCGGCTTATAATGGTACCGAAGGCGGCCCGGCTAAGCGCTTTACGTGCTGAGCTCGTTATGATTGCTCAAGATCTGCCAGCAGAGGTTGATATCCCGGTGATTTGCCCGGCGACTCTCGTTGATGGAGTTCCAAGCAAGAGCAAGCATCACAGAATCGTTCGACTGAACCCTACTGAATGCACTGTATTGAACAGTGCCGAAAAGGTTCCATATCTCCTAATGGTAGAGGTCCTAAGAGATGATTTTACGTTTGACCCTGAAGCGTCAGAAAACGATGCATTACTAAAGAAGCTCCTTGCTGAGCAAGGGACAAGTAGAAGGCGGATATTTGACCTTCAAGATGCGCCACGACTACCCACTGTTGATGCCCAGCAGCCTAGGTCGGTACCGGACAGTGTTTTTGAGCCTGTTCAGGGTGACCTGGGAACGTCTCCTGCAATACAAGGAGAAGATGAGAGGCAAATTCCAGCAATCCCAGATCTTATTAGAAGCACATCAATAGTGTCAAGTCCTTCCACAGCAACGCAATCTACCGTCCAATCAATAACATCGTCGCATCCAACACCGCGGACATCTGGGACCTCAAACTCCGGATCAAGCAGCCCTGGCCAACCCCGAAAGTTGACTCTACCTCTCCACAGCCGACCAAGCGGTTCGGATCAACCCAACTACCCAGCATTAGCGACCCATATCCGCACTGCGGCCCAAATGCTGACACAACTGGAATCCACGAGTGGCAAGCGGCCGCGGAGCGAAGTCGATGCCATCCGAGCAAAGATTATCGCAAGCATGCAAAGCTTGGAAGAGCAAAGTTTTGGTGGCCATGAAACACCGACTTTCGACACAATAATGGCCAACGCGAATGCAGCGCCAGTGAACAATGATGATGAGGATGTTGAAGGTCTAGCGTTGGAACTGGTCACCACTGGAGCTGGCGCTGCCAGAATGGAGAACGATGAGAAAACTGGAGGTGTGCAAAGAAAGGGAGATCGGGATGATCCAAGTGCAGCCATGTTTGGTGAAGCTTGGTCGGAGAAAAAGGAGCGCATCAGAAAGTCTTCGCCGTATGGTTGGATGTCGAATTGGGATCTCGTCAGTGTCATTGTGAAGACGGGAGATGATCTGAGGCAAGAAGCGTTTGCTTGCCAGCTGATTCAAGTTTGTGATAAAATATGGCAGGATGCTGGCACTCCTGTGTGGGTCAAGCGGATGCGCATTCTGGTCACAGGTGAATCGTCGGGCCTGATCGAAACGATTACCAATGGCGTCTCTTTGCATTCAATCAAGCGCAGTTTAACGCTGGCGACCATCGAAGCTGGAAGCAACCCACGAGGCAGAATAGCTACACTGCGTGACCATTTTGTGAAGGCATTTGGGGACCCAGAGGGAGAGCAGTATAAAACTGCTGTCACAGAGTTCAAGCGATCACTTGCGGCATATAGTATCATCTCGTATGTCCTGCAACTGAAGGACCGTCACAACGGCAATGTACTCGTCGATAACGAGGGACACATTGTTCACATAGACTTTGGGTTTATGTTGTCCAATTCTCCTGGATCGGTCGGCTTCGAAGCGGCTCCATTTAAGCTCACACAAGATTATGTGGATGTCTTGGGTGGTCCAAACTCTGCGGAATTCCAGGATTATAAGGCGTTGTGCAAGCAAGCTTTCCAAGGTATGGTGACTCTGGTGATTCGAAGGTTCAGTACTAATCAAAAACAGCTCTTCGACGCTCCGCGGATAACATCATCGACCTTGTCAGCCTAATGGGCCACGGCTCCAAGATGCCATGCTTTCAATATGGTGTTCTCCAGGCCACAAATATGCTTCGCCAACGGTTCCAGCTCCAGTTGAGTGCTGATGAGGCGGAGAAGTTTGTTGAGACAGACTTGATTGCCAAGTCACTGGGAAGCTACTATACACGATTGTACGGCCACACTCTCCACCTCCAAATATCACATGCTGACCTTTAATAGATATGACACATACCAATACCGGACACAGGGTATATACTAGAGGCGGCAGTTGTCACAAAGTTGCTCCTGCTTGAATCATAGCGCAGCGAAATGAAATCGAATCACGGGCATATGGGCGTTGGCGTTTGTTTGGACATATCGGGATGCATCATCTCCAGAAACAGATCTGAGAGCATTAGTGAGAAACCGGGGGATTTTTTTTTGCGGGTGATGCCACTGGGATATATAGAAAACGACCTTTTGAATTATTGTATATAGGCAAAAGCTGGCTCAGCCCGAAATATGAAAGTGGTATTCAAGAACTTTGTTGTTGACTTTCGGTCTTCCCGATGCTATGGGGACAGATGTGACTGTCTCGGCTTATATGGCTTGTTTTTCTTTGACGGATTGTGTTTACAATGGGATTGTTGGAACAGAGCCGAATCCGGCTGGGAGCAGAATTGACGCCGAAAAACTTAATGGCGGACAAAGACATCCACAACAACGAGGCCAAGTTACAAGTAACCATGTTTATTGTTACCGCCTCAGTAATATAAGTCCAAGCCAAAGCCACGGCACATAAAGCTATCAACCTGTAGATTCAGTTCTAGGCCGTGGGAAAGCGGAAATACTATATTCACGGCTACCACTGATATCTGAGATGTCAAGAAACGGGATAAGGGGCTGAAGCTCCGAAGAACACGGAACAATTCTTATTTTCTAGAACAGCGTACTGTACCTACGGCACATAATGCTGCCGGTTCATAGATGTAATTATAGTTCGCTAGAAAGCGGGAAATGTTTATCTAGATCGGCCCGCTCATATCAAAGTTTCTGAAGTCCGAAACTCGCATCTGAGAGTCTCACAAACGCTTAAAGAAGGTCACTCACCGAGAGGGCTAGGGCGGCCCACCCTAACCCGTGCAATCCCCCACGATCTGCAGCTATTCGGTGTGCTCTGCCGCTCGGCTAATCACGGGGGATTGTGTCGGATATAACTTCATGCTCGGTGAGCTTCGGCGAGCAGCGGCAAGATCAAATCCGTAGATAGACGTATGAAACTGTAATTATAATTATTAGAATCTGATTGAAGCCCCGTGTTAGTGATCGTAGAGTTCGGTGACTGTTTGCTTTGCCATTCTCCGTAGCAACCCAGGAAACTTGGGCGTGGGTAGTTGGCCTCCCACACGCAAAACCCCCCTCGATCTTCCTCCTTTTTCACTCTTTCCACCCACAACGATCAACTTCAGCACCAGCACCACCAACAACAACAACAGCTACCAGCATACCAACACACCAAAACCAACACCAACACCACCATTTCTCTGTAAGTGTTCTTTATAATATCAATCTTGGGTCTTTACTTACCTTCCTTCTTCCTCCAGCCCCGAAGGACAAGAGCCACAGTGCCGTGCGTCCCCCGAACCAAGGGACCATTTGCCAGGAGAAGATACCGGGTGAGTCCATCACTGCTGCAAAGCCCGAAGACGGCTCTTTACTGACTGATCTATAGATCCAAGATCCGTTCAGTTGACCAAAGAGGTCAGCTTTCGACAACGACGAAGTTGTAAGTTCACCCCCTCCACCCCATTCCTCTGTGACAACCCCTCAACCTTTCCCACCTGCTCTCAAGAACTGAGAGCCCACGGCAGCCCCGTGCCTCCGTGGTGTTTCCCTTCTCCTCTGATATAAATATCTTGCTTCTCATCAGATTTGAACTTCTTGCTGACCACAACAACAATTAGTAACGAAGACATCTGTGATAGCACAATGTCTTCCAACGCCAACACCAACCCCGTCCCCGGCCATCGTCGCGCCAAGTCGCACGATGTGCGTTCCACCACCACGGCCTTCGACGGCCACCCTCGTCCGAGCTTTGCGGGATCTGTCTCGCCAACTCCTCGTCTGTTCGGCCTCGGCCTTGGTTTCGGGTCTGGCGCCTCTGAGCCCGGCGATCCAGCGCCAGCTCAAGCCGCACCTGGAACCTCGGCCCCGACCACCGAGGACAACGCCGGTGAGGGCGTTATTCCAGCGTTGCCCGCTGTCCGGATGATGGGGTCAAACCCACTTCCGGACATGGCAACCGGCGCACCTTTGCCCCCTATTCAAAAGGGGGTCACCGGCCCAGATCCCGCGAGCGAGGAAGTCGCCGCCGCCACGCCCCGGCTACCAGTTTCGCAGGTGGCCCCTCAGGGCCCAGGCGGCGCGGCTGTCCGCACTCCTCCGAACATCGCCGGGCAGATGTCATCGGGCTTCTTCGAGAGCCTGACACGCCCCGTTCGCCGAGGACAGGACCGAGCGGCCCGTCCGACCGTCGCACCCCTCCAACTGCTCCCCGGCTTCGTGAGCCCTCGCCGCCGCCGCGACGCCGCCATCCAGACTGGCGCCTCAACGGGGCTCAATAGCAATATTGGGCCCCGCCCAGTCACACCTGTTCATCAGGTGATCCCCTCCTACGACCAGCGTAGGGCGGTGGAGGATGCGTGGCTCCGGCGCGAGGAGCTGCACCGTCAGGAGTGGGAGGCAAGGCTGCGATTGGAGCAGGACGCCGCGAACTTCCACGCCGGTGTCCCCCGCCGGCAGCCATTCCGGGTTGCCGGGCGCAGAGCTCCGATCGCGCCCGCCGCCGTAGCAGGCCCAGCCTTTCTTGGCAGGCCCCGCGGCGCCTCCCACGTCTCGGCCATCGAGCAGGCCTCTGCTTTTGGGAATGTGGTGCCTGGGCCCTCCCATCGGGCTAGGTTCGTCAGCGTGCCAGCTGGCGGGCCTGGCGCCGTGGATCTCCAGGCCCACGTTCGCCGTCCGAGAGCTGACATCGGCTCGTACGTCGATTCTCCCGGTCATGGACCGTTTCTTGGGGCGTCCCGCGTGGAGAGCCAGGGTGCTCATGCTGAGCATCCGAGCCCCAGCACCCCCGAGGGCATGACGCGGGAGATGTACGAGATGATGTGCGAGTTCAGTGAGGACGTGCGCCAAGAGCAAGAAGAGGCAGAGGGGGATGAGGAGGAAGATGACGAGAGGGGAGCTTCTGCCGCCGGCGCCGCCGCCGCGAGTCTCAGATTGCCAATGCCGGGCCTCAACCAGCACGGCCATCTCGAGCTGCCCCGTGGCCTGTCCCGGGCAGAGTTCGAGGCCGAGCAGGCCCAGCTCCAGGCTTCGCTGGAGGCATTTTCTGAGCTCGTGAACGCGGAGGAGGAGGTCACCGCCGCAGACGAGGCCGAGGATCGTTGTCGGGATGCCAACAGGCACCGACAGCCTCGGGTCGACTCGCCTGGCGCCTCCGCGTCCTCGCACCACGGTGTGGGGACCCTCTACGCCGAGACGTGGCAGCAAGCGGAGGACGAACTCTGGGATGTGCTGAACAGGCGCAACGTCCCTAGCTACGGCGCAAGGGGTGAGCTCGTGTGGCCGACCAGTCCGTCAGCGGCTGAGATCGCCCGCGAGCGCGCCGCCATCGCCCAGCGTGCTAGGAGACGCGCCGAGGAGGCATATGGAGAGTCGGAGCGGGGTGCCGGACGGGGGACCCAAGTCGGTGACGGTCTTTTGGACCCGAACCCCCAGATCCCGTTCGGCATGCCAGACGATCTTTACGATCTTGACTATAGCGGACGGGTGCGCCAGATGGCGGCACAGCGTGAGCGCGTGGAGGGCCTTGCTGGTCCTTCACATCCAAGCCCGCTGCCTGCCCCTCTCGCCTGTCTGCCAGGCCAGATCCAGTTGGGTGTGACGGAGGGCGGCCTGATTGAGGCGTGGAGGCGAAACGTGGCTCAGCATCCAGCTGAGTCACACGATCCCCCCGCCGAAGCCAGTCGCCGCAGCCAGCAGCAGGATGCTACTCCTCCCGTCCACTTCCGCGATGATCCCTTCGACGACCGTAGTGTGGCGGCGATTCCTCGGGGCTCGGCGGCTCGATCCAGGTACGTGGGTCGCAGCGGCCGCAGCTCGACGAGGACCGCTGCACGCGGCTCCTATAACCCCGGAGAAGTCTCCACGGGGAGTCCTCGCCCAAGAGGACGTGGTGTTGTCGTGCGCGAGCACTTTGCTCCTCCAGAGCAGACCCCCCTTCCTGGCCCAAGAAGGGCCATGCGGACACCGTCACCATCGGTGTACAGTAGGACCTCCGGCTTTGGCACTAGCCACGCCGCGGACCAGCGACCTGTCATCGGTGGGGTGTCTGGTCCCGATGGGGACGATATCTTCGGGTCGCCTTCAGCGATGTTGGCACCCGTCTTCTCGGGCAACCAGAGGAGGAACCCGTCCTCGATCTTCGAGGGGGTGAACTCTGGATCTGACCCAGTCGACGAAGAATCGTCCGGAGAGGGACACCAGGAGGGGGTTAAGGGTAAGATGGTGGTTCGGAACGGGTCTGCTGCGCGTGCGTCCCCGTCGTCTCTGAGCGGTGGAGGGAATCATTCACCCAGATGGGTGTATGAGAGCCCCTCCGTCGGCAAGATGGACTCCGGTCCCCCCAGAGACAAGGGCAAGGGCAAAGCGACCTCCGAGGAGGTGGACGCGCAGGTCGCCGAAGAGATGCTGCCGCAAGGCGCATCTGCTTCACCTGTAGCATCCGTGGAGAGGCCGGGGACACCCAGGGCCCCAAGCCCATCCGTCTCGCTTTCCTCGACCCTGCTAGGCGATAGCGGGTCCCGAGACGGCGAGGGCGCCTCTTCCCCCCCACCTCCACCACCACCATCGTCCGCCGTGGCGTCGTCGACAGCGGTCCCGCAGCTTGCCGGCGAGCACCGAACCCTCGATCTCGACGAGGGCTTCGCGTTCGACGCCGGCATCCTGCCGCCGCCCATGACGACGCGTCGGAAGGTCGCGGGCGGGCTGCGCGGTCTGGCCAGGGGCCTCAAGGACAAGCTCAAGCCTTCCTCGCGGAAGGCGGCGGCGCGTCCTCCCCCCGAGCCCACCGCAGCCGCAGCCCCGAGACCGGAGAGCGTGGAGAGAAGCGCCAACCAGAGCACGGCGAGTGGTCTGAGCGGCGGTGGACGCCCGAGGTTGTTCGCGTCCCTCGCGGGTCGCAGGCTGCCGAGGTCTGGCAGCTCGGTCAGTGTCCACCGCCCATCGACCGCACAGGCTGGCGGCGGAAGTGGCTCCCTGGGGTCACGACGTCGCTGGCCTGCGCGCGGATCATCGCTGCTCCGGGCCTTCTCCATCCCGAATCTCCGGTCCCCTTCCATGACGGCTGAAACCCTGAACAAGCCGCTCCCGCAGCCGCCGCTGTTCGTCGTCAAAGAGACGACCTCGAGCGACGAGGCGTCCGATGACGCGGACCCCAGGCCGTCTGCGGAGTCCGTCCGGCTCCCCGCCCCTGCCGGGCAGTCTCTCACCCGGGGCCACAACGTTTCGTTTGCAGGCACCCCCAGCGCAACCAGCTGGCTTCGGTCAGAGGGTAGCGTTGCCGAGACTGTCCCCGGCGAGGCGGCGGAGCCCTCCCCTGTCCGCGCGCCCCAGCAGCAGCAGCGCATCGCCGAGCTCGAGGAGGCACTTCACGATGCCGAGAGCTCGCGCGCCGCAGCTGAGGCGCGCGCGTCGGCTGCCGAGGAGAATCTCGCCCGCGCCCTGGCCGAGCTGGATGTGTACGTCGCGGAGGCGACTGCGCACCAGCGCGCCCTCACGGCACAGCGGGTGGATTTCCAGGTGCAGCTTGACCAGCTGACGAGGGAGCGCGACGGGGCGGCGGAAAGGCACGCAGCGGCGATCAGGCAGCAGCACGGCCGCCACCTGGACTACGTGCGCGCTCTCGCCGGTAGCCAGGCGGCGGAGCGGCAGGGGATGGAGGCCCAGATCGCCATGCTGTACTCAGCTGTTGGCGGGCTCCAGACCCAGTTGCTGTTTGCCGGCGCGCTGCGTCCTGGAGGAGGAGCTGGTGCTCGCCAGTCGTTGCAATTTACGGCCCCAGAGGCCCAGCAGAACGGGACTGCTGCAAATGAACCCGCCCAGCAACAACAACAACGACCCCCCAGTCCCGAGTTCGTGCCTGGTCCCCGGCTGAGATACGGCAGTCGACTGCCCCAGCCCGGACTCTTCCAGATCCTCCCTCACCCGATCCCACTTCCGCCACACCAACCGCCGTTTGCCCCCTCGGAGTCGGTGCGTCAAGCAAATCGTGCTGGACGCCTGGCTGCTGAGGCGGGTGGCCCCGAGTATCGCCAACCCATCCCGCGTCGCTTGGATCCTGACTCGGACTAGGTCCAGTTGGGTATTCTTGCTTCGTCTCCCTTTTCCCAAAGGATGCCTCGGGGCGACGGCGTGCAGCCAACGTGGCTTCGGACATCCTGTTCGGAGCTTTGTTTTGAATGGCTGACCGCGTGGTGTGGGTTCGCAGCCGACGTGGCAGGAGATCGAGCCTCAGGGCAGTCTCCTCGCTTTGTTCCGCATGGCTGCTCGGTGTGAGGATGGATGCGCAGCCAACGTGGCGGGAGATCGAACCCACCGGGTAGTCTCCTCGCTTTGTTATTTATGGCTGATAGAGTCCCGGCGCGACCGACGTGGTCCTGGAGTCTGGTTCCAAAGACTCCTCGACTTTGTTTCGCATGGTCGCCTCAGTTCGGGAACAGCCAACATGGCAGGAGGTCGTCGCTCTTGAGCACCCTCCTCGCCTTGGCTGTCCGGCATCGGATTTGCAGCCGACGTGGCGCTGGAGATCGAACCCACCGGGTAATCTCCTCGCTTTGTTTTCGCATGGCTGCCTCGGCACTGGCATTTGAAGCCGACGTGGTTGGTGACTGACTCTGGACGTCACCGGCTTTGTTGCGCATGGCTTCTTCTTTTCTGGGTTGTTGTTGTCTCTGTTCATGGGGAACAGATTTTCTTTCTTCTCCTGCGACTTTCTTCCGGGTGGGCGTTCAGCGCTCCTTTTCTCTCCTTCGGCGACGATACCCCTTCCCTGGCGTTCTCCTTCTCTCTCCTGCGGCGACCTGGCACTTCGACAATATGGCCCCTCAGTGGCTTCCCGGACCTTTTTTTTTTCTTTCCGCGGTGGCGTGTCTGGATTCTTGTTTTTTCTTGTTTCTTCTGTTTTTTGTCTCTGTTTGCTCCTAATTGTCAGCTTATGTGCTAACACAGAGATCACAGCCCACAGGGCTTATTATGCGTGCGTCGTTCTTTGAATTCTTGTAGAGTATAATATAAGAAGTTTACTCACTGCTGCTGCTTTTCGTGCTCTTGCTCTCTCTGCTTGTGTTATTCGGTGATTGGTGCTGACAATAGGGGGTCTATGCTTTGCCACTCGATAGAGTGGCATGGATGTTAGAAGTTGTGATGCAAATTCGAAGAGCTGGATTTGAGGAGACTCACCGCCGAGGAAAGTATTCATCTCCCCTCATCATACCATCTGCTAACTCTCATTCAAATAGGAATATCGGGTGCTTGGCCACTCGATACACTGGCACATATCTCAGAAGCCAAGACCCCAATCCCAAATCCCCAGATTCTCTCTCCTCACCATGGAAGTATCCCCCTTTCCCCTCATCATACCACCCACTAACTCCTTCTCAAACAGGAAGAAACACAGAAGACTCCACAGAGTCGAAAATTGTCGACTCTTTTGGCTTCGATGAGGAAGCAAGAGGTGGAAAGGGGAGGTGGAGGCGCAGGTGTGCGCGGAGAGTTAGGGCGAGGGCACCGCCGACTCAGCGATGCATGCTGAGTCGTCAGCCCCCTCGCCGGCCTGACGACGTCGTGACAATGGTCACGCGGTGATAGGGGCGACGGGGGTACACAAAGAAAGGTTCAAAGAAGGGAGGGGGGCTTGGAAAACAAACAACAAATTTGCCATGAAGGCAGGCTCACCCACGTCGTGCTTTCAGAAAGCCGGTTCTTACATACTTCTTACTTCAATCTGAACACATTCATCGGAACATGCCTTCATGGTGATATATCTTTGAGACTACTCACAGGCATCAGATATACAGCAGGGCAGAGGGGTATACTGTGGACTTCCACGGGTTCCTGCTGTTGTTGAAGCAAATTTTGTGGGTTTGATATACTGAGTCTAACCTCACAAATACAGATATCACCAAAGAAAAGAAGGGGCTTCACATCACTTCACATCATAGCATGCACTTGCATACCACTACATTCTCACTGCCAGATCATCCATGGCAAGCACAGCATGGGCAGAGAGATACAGCGTGGGCTTCCAACATCCTCACTCTTGAAGCAAGTTTGCAGCTTTGATATACTGACTCCAGCATCATAGATATAAATATCATCAAAGGACAAGCTTCACATCACAGCAAGCACTTGCCCTTGCACTTGCACAGCACGTCACAGCACATCACAGCACTACACACTCATCACCGCCCATACCAAGCAGAGCACAAGACAACCTTCCCAGGCAACTTGCCGGTGCCCATCTCCAAAGAAAGATCCACACTGACAGATCCATAGGAAGGAGCCCCTCTATGAAGGTGGATCAGGGCGGGGAAAGTTATTCATGCCATAGGGACAATGGGAAGGAGGCTGACAATAGGGAATGACAATGGGAAGTGAATGACAAATGGGAAGGGAATGAATGACAATAGGAAAAGGGAGATGAGCATCAAACAAACCTTCACTCACACCCTCACGCCCTCACATCACACGCCCACCCCGGCTTCACCAACCACCAAACACATCTCAAAAAGAAAAAGAAAAGACAACAGCGCAAGAAAACCCAAAAAGAACCAGAAGCCAGAGCCAGAAGCATCCAGGTATTGTTTGAAATAATCTTTTCCATTCATTCCTCTTACTCTGTTCTCCTATCCACCTATCCCTTACCCCCCTACCCCGCTATACCTCCCCCATATCACCTCTCACTCACCCCCTCTCATCTCCTCTTCCCTCCCTTCTCTCTCGCTGTCTGTACTGTTCTGTTGTTCTGTCCGTCTTATCCGCTTTCCCATACAGTCCAGACAGAAGTACTAAAAAATAAAAGCAGAAGCAGTCCTCATCCCTAATCGTTACGCCTAGCAAAAGAAAAGATCAAAAAAAGCAAAGGGAAGACACACTCAAATGGTGCGCCGGTATCACATGACACACTGAAAAACACAAGAAAGGAAAGAAGATTGTTTGGGCCGAAGGCCGAAGATGAAGAGGACATGAAAAAACCATTCCCGAGATTTTGCCTGGTTTCACCACGAGATTTTTGCTGTGCTGTTGTTCTCCTGTTGTTGCCTTTTTGCCGACGGACTCCAACGGAAAACTAGGTTTTGTTGTTGTTGATCTATTCTGTTGCAAGATCAAGAAGAAAGAGACAAAGGGTCTGTCACGTGCTTATTGACCTTGAGTTGGTGCACAGCAGAACTTGAACTGGGCTGACTGGACAAGACAAGGCAAGACTTGCTCTGAGTGGCAATGTCATCGACGGCGAATGCAAAGGCTGATGCTCAGGCACAGGTCGTTCAACGCGCTTCGGAATGCCCGGAATCATGTCAGTCGATCGGATAACAGGGTGAACAAGCTGGGTACAAGTGCGACAACCAGGTTGGGAGGCATATACAAGTGGAGGCTGTTTACAAGACCACGCACTTTCCGTGCTTCTTCTTTGGCGCAGGAGGCTCGAGGGCAGCGACGATGGCCTGGGTGTTTGTTAGTATGGTCCTTCACCTTCAGTCTCCACATTACAGTTTGCAGCAAAAACAAAAACCGATCTGGGAGTTCGATCTAGGAGTTCGATCTGGGAAAATACACACCTCATCAAAGACATCCTTCAGCTTATACTGCGTCAAAGCCGAGCACTCAACGTACTTCACAGCACCGAGCTCCTTCGCCATCCTCTCGCCATCCTCCCTCCTAACGGGAGACATCTTTTGCTTACTGAGCTTCTCACGCACGCTCTGGTCGTCGCGGAGATCGGTCTGCGTGCCGACGATCAGGCAGGGGACGCCGGGGCAGTGGTGGTGCACCTCGGGAAACCATTTTTCACGCACGTTTTCGAAGGAGGCGGGCGAGGTGACGGAGAAGCAGACGAGGAAGACGTCGGTTTGGGGGTAGGAGAGGGGACGGAGACGGTCGTAGTCTTCTTGGCCGGCGGTGTCGAAGAGGCCGAGAGTGTAGGGCTCGTCGCCGATCCTGGGAGGGGGATGTTAGAATGTGTGAGGTTGGGGGTGGGTGAGGGTGAGGTTGTGTTTGGGATGGGGAGGGGGGGGAGAGGAGGGGAGGTGAGGTAAGGTAAGGTGAGGGGAGGGGAAGGTGGGGGTCGCGGGGTTGACGACGAGGTAGAGGTGGACGGGAAACGTACATGACAGTAACGGCGTAGTTATCGAACACAGTCGGAACATATTCGGACGGAAACTTATTCGTGGTGTAAGAAATCAACAAGCAAGTCTTTCCGACAGCTCCATCGCCGACGACCACACACCTACAAGAAACAGACAAGGTCAGCAATCAATCGACGAGGTCGCACCGAGGTGATCCTCCACCCCGGCGCACGGCAATCAATTCACTCACTTGATAGTGGCAACGACCATGGTTGCGGTCTGGAGGGTTGGATAAGGTGGATTCGTGTGATGCCCGTCTGGAGGTTGGCCTCGGGTGCAGCTGCGGAGAAGAGCAAGCTTCCTGGAGGTGTTGCGACGAGGTGGGTTGGGGGGAGGGGAGGTGCGTTGTGTGCGTTGGCGGTGGTGGATTGATCGGGGGGAGGTGGAAGTTAGGTCGCGGCGGGGTCGAGAGTGGGAATGGGGTTGATTGATTGATTGTTTGATTGTTTGTTTGTGGTAGATCGAGGTTGTTTGTTGTGGGTAGGTAGGTTGTTGGAGAGACGGAAGAAGGTGTTTTGTTTTGGTGGGAGGCAAGGTAAGGTGGAAATGAAGTTTTGGGGACAAAAACAAGAGGTTTGGGTTTGGAAGAAAGGTGACGGGGTTGCTGTTGTCTGGTCTGGGTTTCTGACGACAGGTGGATTTGTGGTGGTGGTAGGTAGGTAGAGGTGTCGGTGGGTGAGCTCGGGGATTGGCGCAAGGTTTGGGGCGAGGGAGTAGCGTGGGTTTGTTTGTTAGCCCGGCACGAAGCGAGGGGAGCTTTATCGGTGAGAGATTAGGTGGGTGATTGCGGTGGGGAGTGAACGGGGGATGACAGGAAGAGAGTAGAGAGAGAGAGAGAGAGAAAAGAAGAGGTTATTCGGAAGAGGATGATGAGGATTTAAGATTCAAGATTCAAGATTGAGGATCGAGGATTATATGTATGGGTATGGGTATGTATGGGTATGGGTATGTATGGTGGTGGAAAAGGGGGTGTGTGGCTTGAATGTAGTAAGGCTGGTTGATGGATAGTGGAGGGGAGGAGGAGGGAGGGTGGGAGGGTGGGAGGGTAGAAGGTGGAAGGTGGAGAGATGGTACGGGGATGTTGGTGGTGGGATGTATGGTAGAGGAAGTACCATCTCTAATGTGTTGTAGTGTACACTAACTTTCTACACAACAGAAGCTTGCAGGGTACACGACACGACACGACACGACACAGACAGTCGGCCACGATGCACCTGGCTGGCTGTCTGTCTGTCTGTACTGTACAGATCGTCGCTAATAGGGGGTATAGTAAGTAAAGTGTATACTACAGAATATATACTGGCATAATTCCGAGAATAACCTCCTTTCTGTGGTTGTTTACAGTGTTTGCAGGATTGTTCGTGATAGAGTTCACTTGACGTGCTATCTGTCGCAATACTAGTAGATCAGTAGGAGCGATCAGTAGCCAAAGCACCAACCACTACTACTACTACCACCACCACCACCCGTTGTCAAACTTGCCATTCCCACTACAAAATCCCACAATCCCACAACAAATCCCACAATAACCCGTACCGCCCTCTCCGTTCTCCTACTAAACTCACAAAACCCCCAAAAACAAAACATCAAACAAGGATCCCTCCAGTTCGTAACCGTTCGTAAGATCTCACGTCTAATTACCGCTCTACCAATCCCCCTACCATGCCTTATCCTGTGGGGAAAAAAGGGACCTGGCACCAAAACACGCTACAGCCGTTTGGCCGCTGCTTCATAATTACATTAGGACACCCGTCCACGCGTGGCTTTAACCAGGGAGGGACACAGACACACACAGGGCCACCTTCCGCGCCGGCTGAGTGGCTCATCAACGATGAAACGGCGGGCGTACTCCCAGGTCCTGCATACTAAGCAACTGTAACAGACCGTTTGTGGGATCTGATCCCTAGCCTAGCAGAAAGAAGACATGTAATCTGCACTTTGCTGCACGATGGGGGTACTAATATATTCCAGAACGCGTGGAAACATGGGAAACACGGGAAGGCGTAGAAGGGCCCCTTAAAGGGCGGCCTCCTACTGTGGGAATGTCATGCTGGAGGTAGGTTCTATATTCCAGAACGCGTGGAAACATGGGAGAGGGCCGTAGAAGGGGCCCCTATTGTGGGAATGTCATGCTGTAGGTACTATATTCCAGAAGGCATGGAAACACGGGAAGGCGTGGAAGGGCGGTCTGCTATTGTGGGATTTAGGGGCATGACATGTCATGCTTTGTTTCGGCGGTATATGTTATGCATTGTGAGGTTAGAGTATCGAGTATAGGGGGTTACGAGTATTCCTATCCCCTTGAGCTGGCTATGGGGATGATATCTCAGATCTCACCTCTACCATAGCCTCGAGCCGGCTGGGCTAGACTTGTTATATAACCATCATAACCACCATATACCGATATTTCCCATTATCCCACAGGTCACATTCTCATATACCATACTTCCACTCCCTCCTATATCCTCCCCCTACTACACAGCAAAATTCACTCCTCCCCCCCCAGTAAACTAACCAGCCCAAAAAACCTCCCTATCCCTCATCTCTCATCCCTCACCAACAGCTAAAACACACCACCAACCAACACACCATCCCAAATCCAGCCTAGCCCGGCATTTCATTTCCCATTTCCTAGCCCGTCGCCCACACCACCACAGACCCCTAGCATGCTAAGTTTAATCTCCCGAAACAAAACCAGCCAGCGTAAGCGTGCTGTGACCAACGGCTCAGCCTTGTGAGAAGGCTGAACTGATCGACGGTAGCTCATCCATCCATCCATCCATCCATCTGTCTGTCTGGTCTGTTTGTACGGCTCTGTGTGCTAGCTCTGGGTATCGAACCGGAGTATCTCTGAATACCGGATACCGAATACTGGATACCGAGTACAGCAGGTACGGAAGGGATAGGGAATACGGCGACTATGGCGTCGACGACGACAACGACGGCCACGGGTATGACGGTTGATATAGACGACCTCCTCACGACATACCTCGGTCTCTTGGATACGTATACCACGCTACGAAGCAAACTCACTGCGCTGCAGGCATCTGTACGTCCCCATCCTGCCCCTCTCCCCTCTCCACCTTTCCCAAGTTCCCCCTCCTCCCCATCCGTCTCCCATCCCCCCTCCCCCCCAATACCAACACGAAGAGAGAAGCTAATGAAGGAACAGACATCCCTCTCCCTCGCCCGCGCCTCCCTCACCACACCCCACGCACTAGGCTATACGCCGGGGAATAACGCCCACCTCCGCGCGGCGGTGCGTTTACACGTCTCCCCCCCTTCCGAGCCTACTTCCCACGACGACGGCGCGGGTGACGAGGAGGGGGAGGAGGTGTTTGGACTTGTGCCTGTCGACGCTAGGCCTTCACCAAAGACTGAGGACGGGGACGAGGATACAGCGCATAAAGAGGACGACGGCGAGGACGACGACGCAGACGCGGTAACCGCAGACACGGATGCTGAAACAGAACCCACATCCACATCCACCCCCACCCCCTTAACCGCACAAAAAACACCACCACTACTACCACCAGGCTTCGGCGTCCTCGCACCCCCTTCGTTGAGGGAAGCGCAGGCATCGGCCACGGAGGCGGTGTGTGTTATAGCCCAGCTAGCTGGGGTGGAGATTAGGATGAGGGCTGTAGAGGTGGAGGTGAGGAGGGCGAGGAAGAGGGCTATGAAGGCTGAGAAAGGACGGTGAATAATAAGGGTGGTGGGGGTGCAGGATAATGGATAGGAATAGGAATATATCATGGTCCAGGTAGTATAATGGTGTGGTATGGGTTGGTGTTGGACGGTGCAGTGCAGTGCAGTGCAGTGCAGTACAGAGGCGGGAAGGGTACGTAAATGTATGTGATAGCAAAGGAGTTGTTAAGTAGTACCAGGTAGCAGCAGGCACCAGTAGTAGTAGCAGTAGTATAAGACATCACAGGAAGCAACAAGCAAGAAGCCAAAAGTACTGCTTCAAAAACCAGCCATTCCATTATCCCACCCCATACTATGTCGCTAAATGTGTGCGTCTGTGTGTATCCCTATCCTATCCTATGCCCTGATATCCCCATCCCATCCATCCCACGATCTCATATTACACTTCCCCCATCTCCCCTTCCCCCGCTTTCACAGCCGGAGGAGGAGTTCGCTATTATGTGGTATCTGTCTGGTATTACATCTCCCCTCCCATCCTCTGTATCTCACGCACCCATCACCATCCACAGCTGGCAAAAAGGAGGGCAAGAATTCCCCAATTCCATTTCCCTTTCCAGCCCGTTTTGTATTGCTCTCCGGTCCCCTTCCCTTTCCAAGTAAAAACAAACAAAAGTGGGATCAGATCCAAAAAAAGACTAGCGATTAAAATCAAATAGGATGATATCACAACGCGCGCGCGCGTTGCAGCAAACAAAAGCAGCAAAAAGAGCGCCCGAGTTTCCAAAGCCAAAAGCAGTAGCAAAAAAGCAGGCAAAAGCAAACAACTCAACAAAAAAAAAGTGTGCCCGTAAGGTAATGAGCAAAGTGTTTTAGGCCATATCGACCAAAAAAAGAGTGTGCAAAAAAGCAGGCAGCAAAAAAAAGGATATTAAAACAGTAAAAAAAAAGACCAATTATACAGCGCAAAGAAAAGAAAAAGATCCAGTAATAGTCGATGTTGGTACACGCAGAACAGTCGCAGAAGCAGAGCAGGACAGACCAGACATCAAAGGCGCGCGCGTGCGCGTCTAATTCGCCTCCTCAGCCCACCCATTCAACCCCCCCTCCTGGAGCGCAAGTCCATACCCCTGCCCCTGCCCCATCCCTCCCATCCCCCCCTGTCCGCCCATCCCTCCATTCCCAAACCCCAACCCCCCCATCCCGCTCACCAACCCCGAGAACGAGGATTGATACGCGTGGCCCCTCCCCGCGAAGCCTTGTCCCCCACCGTTACCACCTCCATTCCCTCCACCGCCACCCGCGCCGTTGACACCCAGGCCGTTGGAGGATGAGGAGGACGGGTTTGAGGAGTCCTGAGCGAAAAAGGGTAGAGATGCCGCGCGCGCGTGCTGCGAGCGTGCGTTAGAGGGGGCGAGGAGACCTCCTACAGTCGTAGAACTAGACGTCGGCGCCGCGTAGCCATTCGATATAGACGCGGAGTGCTGGTGATGCCCGCCGGTGTGGGAATGCTGCGTCTGTATCCCCAGCCCCTCCTGCGCGCCATTCTGGCCGTTATCACCACCCCCGTTGTTATCACCCCCGCCATTCCCATAAATCTGCTGCACAAGCGCCTGCTGCCTCTGCTGCTGATAGCTGACCTGCTGCCCGTCGAGGTTCTGCTGCTGCTGCTGGTGGTGGTGCTGCTGCGCGTGCTGGGCGTGCTGCGCGGCCTGCTGCTGGGACATCTGGTTCAGGTACATCGTCAACGGGTTATTGCTCCCCGCGTTCAGGACTGCGCTAGCAGTGTTGGCTTGCGCGGGCTGCTGCTGGAAGGACGAGTTCGGGGCCTGGGAGTTTGTGGGGCTAGATCCGTTCTGTGAGCTGCCGTGCTGCTGGCCGCCTGCTGAGGCGGGGGAGTTGACGCCGTCTGCGCGGTTTGGCTGCTGCTGGCCCTGCTGCTGGGACTGCTGCTGGAGCTGACGCGGCGGGTTTCCGCAGCGGTCTTTACCAAAGTTGACTTTGAAGCGGCGGTAGTCGTCCTTCCCGCGGATGGCCTCGATGGCCTTGATAGCATTCGCGATGTTCGTAAAGTTGACGAACGCGCACGACTTCTCGCGCAGCGTATTGACGAGCTCGATCTCGCCGTACTCGGAGAAGTCGGCGCGGAGGCGCTCCTCGGTGAAGGACTCGTCGAGGTTGCCGACGTAGACGTTGCGCGAGGCGCCGCCGCTGACGGCGAGGGCGATGGCCGGGGGGAGCGCGCCGGAGTGCTTGCCCCACCCGATCTTGAGGCGGCGGTTGTGGATCATGAGCCCCTGGAGGTTGGAGAGCGCGTAGAAGGAGGCCGCGGAGGTGGGGTCGATGAAGGTCACGAAGCAGATGTGCTTGTCGGGGATGTAGCGGATGTGGTGCAGGAGTCCGCCCCGGACGACGTTGCAGATCTCTTCGATGGTGGTCTCGGGGTGGATGTTGCCGAGGTAGACGGTCCTGTTTCCAAGGTTGTTGATGCCCCCGGCAGTCGTGGCAACGGCCGCAGCCGCAACAGACTGCTGAGCCAGAGCGTTGGAAATCAGGTCACGGTCCGCACCGTTCAGAACATGGGCATACCCAGGGGCAATCCCAAGGTATTGGGCCGCGTTCTGCTGCTGAGTCTTGGAAACGTACGCGCAGCGGTCCTTTCCATAGTAGACCTTGCGCGGCGCCTGCCACTTCGGCTCTTGCGGGAGCTGCGACACCGCCTTGATAGCATTCCCAATAGACAGAAAGTGAACGAATCCGATTGCCTTTTCACGGACAATCTTGACCGTATCGATGGGGCCGAACTTGCCCAGGTCCTCGCGCAGCTCATCCTCGGTAACGTCTTCCGACAGGTTACCAAGGTAGACGTTGCGCGAGGCGCCAGACTGCTGCACGGCGAGCGCAACAGACGTCGGCACCTGGGACGGCTTGCCCCAGCCGATCTTGATGTCCTGTCCACGGATAGCCAGCTTCTTCAGGATGGCATCCGAGTGGAAGTGTGTGGCAGAGGCACCGTCCAGGAACGAGATGAACGCGCAGTTCTTGTCTGGGAGGAGTCTGACGGACTCAATTTGACCACTGCGAACGTGGCCCAAAATCTCCTCAGCAGACGTCTCGGGGGGGATGTTGCCAAGATACACGGTCCTGCTCGTTCCAGCCGCGATTCCCTGGGCCTGTTGCGGCGAAGTCGGCATCTGCATCTGCATTTGCATCTGAAGCTGCATCTGGTTTCCCAGAGCAGCGTAACCCTGAGTTGGAGACTGTGGAGCGTAGAACTGCGGAGCACCATAAGTCGATGGCGAAACGATGGTCTGGTAGAGTTGTGGTGACATCTGGCCCTGGATGGGGCTGTTCATGCCGTTTTGTTGCTGCTGCTGCTGTCCATTATGCTGCTGGCTGAAGTTGGCAAAATTCTGGAACTGCGGGTTGGCAAAGGCGGCTGGGGAGCCCGGTTGGAAGGGGCTTCCGAGGAGGAGCTGGGACGGCAGTAATGGGGTAAACTGCATGTCGAAGGCGGTCCCGGGTGTGGAGGCATCAGCTCCGTTCTGCCCTAGCGGATTCGTGTTGATTGAGGGGATGTTCGCCGCGCGGTTCGGATGCCTGTCGCCGTATCCGCCCATGGAGAACTGGTTCGAGCTGTAGGCGCCGTGGGAGAAGCCCGTCTCGGAGTTGGATGGTTTGGAGGCATGGCCGGGGAATCGGGAGGCCGTCCTGGCGTTGGGGCCGTTCATGGCGCTGGTTGACGCTGTTTCTTGCATTCCCAAAAGATGAGGTGGGAGGACAAAGTTGTCCCGCACCGGTGGTGATATTACAGCCGTGTTGAAGGATAAAGTGCCTTATTAGGCACGACGAAAGTGTGTAGTAAAACTGGTATAGCTTCTGAAAAGAAGGATGTAGTGTAGATGGCCCAATATATTTGTTTAGACAAGATCAATTCGAATTGAAATATTATAGCTTATAGCAGGAGCGTATAAATGAGGTTGATATGAAGCAGTAGCCCACGCGGAGGCGGAAAGCGGAAGGAGGTTGTTTTCGATATGTTCGATGTAGATTGATTGCTTTCGGCGAGATTGTATACAGGCGTCTCAGCGGACCATCGCACGAAGGGGGAGGTTTGTTTATCTGAGGGAGAGAAGCCGATTCGCAGGGTGTGAAGGATTTGAAGGTATGTATCGGTAGATTTTCGAAATCGGGATAGCTGCAAAGCTAAACAAGCGGGATGTAAGAGGTATGCAGCCGCGGATCTCCCTTGCAGTCCAAAAAAAACGGTCTTCTAGAAGCTTCAAAGGGGGCCCAGGAGAGAAATCGACAGGTTCGGTGGAGCTCGGTTTCCTCTTTTCTTTCTTTTCTTTGGTCGCTGTGTATAGCTGTGGTAGCCTGCTGCAGGGGGCGTTGTTAAAGGTAAAAGAGACCTGTTTTTATTTCGGCAGAAGAATAGATGGGGATAAGGTGTTTTTTGAGCAGGGGAAAGAGAGATGTATGCAGATGTAGTGGTGAAGGAAGAGTCGAAAGGTATGAAAGCTGAAGCTGAAGCTGATTCAAAATTAAAAAAAGAGGGCAAAGAAGACGAAGAAGAGACACCAAAGGAGTGGTGGTGTCTTTGTGAGTATAATTTCGAAGGAGAACGAAGGATGAAGTTTTTGGGGATAATTCAGAGGAGGAGGGGAGGGAGGAAGGGAGGTCAGGAAGGGGAAGGGTAGGAAGGGTAGGGGAGACAAAAAGGCACAAAGGGTGTGAAGGGGCCAACCAACAACTCTGGTTCCCTTCTGAATTGGGGGCAAAGAAATGAGCTTTTTGGGGTGTGTGAGAGGGACCTGGGACCGACCTGGGACCTGGCCTGGGGGGGTGTTGTGGTGGAGGGAGGGGAGGGGGGGGGGTGGACGGGGTTGGGGGGATGGAGATGGGTTCGTATGGGACCGTATTGGGTAATTGGGGGTGGCCCTGCATTATTTCTTGGGGGCGAGGAAATTGAGATTAAATATGGGCGTAAACAAGGGTAAAATATTGGTAAATAAAGGTAAATAAAGGTAAATAAGATAAATATAGTAAATATAGAAATTAAAATGACCGAGTTGGGGGGCTGAGGATGCTGAAGATGGGGTGGATAAGGGGAGTAAGGGGAGGATCTGGAGGAAATATTGCCTAATGGGGCAAGGCTGGGATGGATGGGATGGATGGGATGGAGATGAGGGTTCCATTTGAATGAATGGGGGTGGTGGTGGTTGGAGCCAATGAGAGAGCTTGTAAGGCATTTCTGTGCTTCCCAGTAGTAAGGTACTCTCAGAGCAAAACAGAGCAAAAGTCCATATATGTCAAGCGGAATGCTAGCCAGATTGGGAGTTAGCGTGGTTTGGGAATACTACGGATCAGGGGTAGCGGGTTGCACAGAGACAGAGTTAGGGAGGGAGGACAGAAGACAGAAGGGGGATAGTCCAGTACGAGGGTACATCAGGAGAAAAATGTGCTGTATGAGAGACTGGGAATAGTATAGGAGAGCAGAGAACAGCCAGGGCATAGACAGAGATAGACACCATACTCTAGCCTCATAATATCCATATCTAGAACTTCAAAAAAAGGTCTCACCATCAACAGCCACTACTATTCCCATACAGCCACTACTCCCCTCCCCTTCCGTCCATCATCTGCAGCCTCACACCATGCACCATGCACCATGCACCCATCGCCCCATTCTTTATGCATCCATCGCCCCATTCTTTATGCACGCTGCAACTCCCACGCACAGCGCTACACGACGGAGCATAACATACCACCGTGCGGCACTACCAGAAACCGACGCTACTACGGAGCAATACCATACCATACCATACTATAGTAGTAGTAGCACGGTACCGCTACATACCTCCCCCCTGGGACGACCAGGAGGGAGGCTGCACTGCACACATGCCCGCTCGCTCCATCCGGATGTCTCATCGTTCTAGGCGTGAGGGAGACTGCCAGTTTCAGACCCCTTGCCGCGCTTTCCCTGGTCGTTCTTATGGGGAGGGACGGGAGGGATATAGGGATATATGCGGCTAGGATGAGCCAGGGAGGGGGGTTTGTTAAAGGTGTAAATTGCGAGTAAGTTTTATCTTCCTGGTGGTCGTGCGAGAGAGACAGAGAGCAAGCAGTTTGGTAGGTGAGTTTCCAATTCATACGTCGGGATCACACATCTTAACTTTCTTGATATTGTTTGTTGCATCTATCAATCAACTAGTATCACCACGAAGCATGTCACTTCTACCACCTCTACATTCTGTTGCATCGCACACAACATGCCACAGCTCATGCTAAGTAGCAGGACGGGGACCACCACATCCTTTCGGTAGCCACAAAGAAAGTCGCCGCACACAGCCAAACTACGGCTTGCAGCGCCCCATGAAGCGCGGGTACAAGCAGCACGTCCTTACAGAATGCTGGTTGCACACCCACGCGAGGAAGCGCTCGAGACCCAGTCCGTAGCCGCCGTGGGGGGAGGTACCGTACCTAGGGAGGAAGGGGGTCAGCGATTTGGTCATCGGATTACAGTACAAACAACAGCTATGGAGTCACGGGGTAGCGGGGTGGGGGGTTCCTGGGGAGAAAAACTCACTTGCGCTGGTCGGTGTACCAGTAGTACTCCTTCGGCGGGATGCCCTCGCGCTCATACGCAGCCATCAGCTCCTCATACCCCTCCATCCTCATCGAGCCCCCCACAATCTCCCCAACACCGGGCATAAGCACATCCACGCTCTCCGTGACGCGGGGATCGTTCGGGTCCCGCTTCATATAGAACGCCTTAATCGCCGTCGGGAAGTGCGTGAGCAAGATAGGCAGGTTAATAATATCCGTCATGCGCCTCTCCGCCGCCTCCGCGATATCGTCTCCAAACACGTGCGCGTTGCCCTCCTCGTTCAGGATGGGCGGGTCCTGCGCGTTGAGCCAGTCAATGGCGTCCGAGTAGCGCATGCGCTTGAACGGGCGCGCGGGCGCCTTGAAGCCCGGGTTCAGCTCCTTGATGTAGGCTGCGATCTCGGGGTCGGCGAGGATGGTGTCGATGACGGTGCTGATCATGGCCTCGAGGTGGTCGAGGAGGTCGTCGAACTCGATGAAGTCCATTTCGGCCTCGACGTGGGCGTACTCGGCGAGATGGCGACGGGTCAGCGATTTCTCGGCCCGGAAGGACTTCTCGATGCAGTAGACGTTGCCGAGGCTCTGGATGGCGGTCTCGAGGTAGAGCTGCGAGGACTGCGTGAGGTAGGCCTTCTCGTCGTAGTAGGGGAGCTCGAAGAGCGTGGAGCCGCCTTCGACTTGGGTTTGGACGAGGGCGGGGGGGCTGACTTTGGTGAATTTCAGGTCCTTGTAGGCTTTGGCGAAGGCCCATTCGACGGCCGAGCGGACCTTCATGACGGAGGATGCGTTGTCGCCGCGGAGGACGAGGTGCCTGTTGTCCAGCATCTGGGCGTCCCACATGTTCTTCTCTGAGGAAACCTTGTTGGTGATGGCGTCGTCGCCGCTGGGGGCGGAACCGATGACCTTGTAGTAGTCGACCTGGAGCTCACGGCCGTCTGGGGCAGTGGCTCCGTCGGGGAGCTTGCGCATCTCACCGAACAGGGCAATCGAGGTGCCCTGGGCAAAGGTCAGAGCATCGTAGGTCTTGGTCAGGTCGCCGGTAAGGACACACTGGAGGTGACCATAGCCGTCAATCAGGGTTATAAACGTAGCCTGCTTCTGCTGTCTCAATCTGTGAATGCGTCCACAAATCTTGACACGTGCCCCCTTGACATCCCCCTCTCCCAGCTTAATATCCTTATCGCCAGTCGTAGTCCTCACAGCCTTTGGCAGCGACGCATCCTCCGTGAGAACGATCTTCTTCGCATCCTCCAAGTTGTTCAAGCGCTGCTTCTCCTTCTCCGCCTCCGCAGCCGCAATCTGCTGCTGCTTAACCAACTTCTTCTTATGCTGGTCCAGCGCATTCTGCGCCTTCTTCACCGCGCTCTTCGCCGGCTCCTTCCACGCCAATCGCTCAGCTGGATCGCCATCCGCGCTCACCGCGCCCGTAACAGACGCGCGCTGCAGGTACGACTTGTTCTCCGCGCCGCCGTGCTGGATGAACGCATAGCCGAGGGATTTATACGGTTTCGCCTCCGAGCCGTCGGCGCCCTCCTCGTCCTTGCCGGCGTCGAGGTCAATGTAGATGGAGACGCCGGTAGAATCGGCCTGTGCGCTTCGGGTCGGGAGAACCTCCTCGATCTTCGCCTTGACGGCGTCGAGTGTCGAAGCCATCGTAGTTCGCGGGGGCGGGGTAGTTGTATTTATTTTTATTTCTTGACTCTTTCACACATCCCACAATGGCCAGCGTGCCCTTTGGTGGGGGTTGTCCTCACCGCCTCTGAGTCACTAAGAGTGTCCGCCGTAAACGGTTTAGCGCCTAATTTACACGGACGCGCTTTCCGTGCCGGTCCAAGTCGCGACTTGCCTAATTCTAGGCAGGTGTGTCGCGAGGTGAAGAGCTTCGAGGAGGAATATTTCGAGTTTCCCCCCCATTTTTCAATGAACGGAACCATTGTTGCTCCTCGACGACTTTTAATCTCTGCTGTCAACCTATCGAGTCGGTTTTTGCTTCTTAGGTCTTACAGCGCAATGCCTCCGAAACAGGCTACCCTTGGGTATGTAAAGTCCTCGCAGACTACATTGGGGTGCGTGGAGAGCTATGGGCTGTCCAACTCCACGGTTTTAGATGTTGTTTCTGACGATATGCTGATATAGGAGGTTCTTTGGGGGTCTAGATGGTGCGAAACCAAGCCCTCAGAAGCAAACAACTCTCGCGTTTTCCTCGAAATCTACGAATAAACCCAAGGCCAAGACCCCAGATGTGAAGGAGGATGAAGATATACCAGATGAGAACCGAACCCCGAAAAACGATGAAGACGCTGTGAATGAGCAGCTGGCCTCGGAGTTGAAGGCGAGCCCTTCACCCAATGGCAAAGGTGCGTTCCCCGATTAGGCATGGCCATTATCGAGTACAGGACCTAATAAATTCAATTTAGACTCCAAGAAACGGATTAGAGACCAGGCTCTAGAAGATTCCAAGAGTGAAGCTGTTGTATCCGACGAATCAAAGGTGAAGGAGGAACAAGAGGACGACGACGACGAACCCGTTTTGAAACGACCGCGTCGAAACGGCAAGGAATCAGCGGTATCGAAGGACACATCCGAAACCAAGCCGAATAAGAAAGATACCTCGGCAGGGAATAAGAAGGGCAAGGCAGCTACTAAGAGTGTCAAGAAAGAGGTAATCGAGGTTGAAGACGATACACCCCTCGCCAAGCCAGAGCGAAAAGCATCAGCTACCCCAGAAGAAAACTCGGAGGTAGAAGAGGAAATCGAAGAAGATGAGGAAGACGAGAAGCCTGAATTGGCTGCGAAAACTCGGGAGAAGATACAGACGACCCTGAAATCGAACAGCAAGGACCCATACCCAGACTGGAAGCCAGGAGAGCCCGTACCATATGCAGCACTCTGCACCACCTTTTCGCTCATAGAGATGACGACAAAACGTTTGATCATTGCGGCGCATTGCTCTCTCTTCTTACGTCAAGTTCTCCGCCTCACACCCGACGATCTCCTACCAACTGTTCTCCTAATGATCAACAAACTGGCGGCAGACTATGCTGGCATTGAGTTGGGGATTGGCGAGTCGCTCATAATGAAAGCCATCGGCGAAGCAACTGGTCGAAGTCTGGCAGTTATCAAGCAGGATCAAAAGGAGATCGGCGACTTGGGCCTTGTGGCTGTCAAGAGCAGGTCTAACCAGCCAACCATGTACAAGCCCAAGCCGCTCACCGTCAGGGGTATTCACAAGTCTCTGTTGAACATCGCAGTGATGCAGGGTAACGGGGCACAGGGACGCAAAGTGGATGGCATCAAGAAACTACTCTCTGCTGCTGATAGCGGAGGCGGCAAGGTCGATCTTACAAAGGACAAGGGGGGCCCAAGTGAAGCCAAGTTTATTGTCAGGTTTCTGGAGGGTAAACTGAGACTTGGCCTGGCTGAGAAGACGGTCTTGGTATCCCTGGCTCAGGCCATGGTCTGCCACGAGACCGAGAGTAAAGGGGGAGACAAGGTTCCTTCTACGGATCAGCTTGCTAAGGGGGAGCAAGTCCTCAAAGCCGTCTACAGGTAAATCACGTTCTCTCACTTGTAAGTTTCAAAGTCTAATTTATCGAATGAATAGTGAACTTCCGAGTTACGATGTAATTATCCCAGCTATGATCGAACATGGCATCTTCAATCTCCGAGACAACTGCAAGCTCCAGCCAGGAGTGCCGCTCAAACCCATGTTGGCAAAACCAACCAAGGCCATTACAGAAGTGCTCGATCGATTTGAGGGTCAGACATTCACATGCGAGTACAAATACGACGGCGAAAGAGCCCAGATCCATTACGTATCCAAAGATTCCGAGACAAAATACGCAAGCAGTGTGCCCGCAGCCGCCAAGGGGACAGCAGGTGGACTCGCCGCCATCTTTTCGCGCAACTCGGAGGATCTTTCCAAGAAGTACCCTGATATCCTAGAGAAGCTCGGCACATGGGTCAAGCCCGAGACCAAGAGCTTCGTGCTCGACTGCGAGACCGTAGCCTGGGACATGGTCGAGAAGAAAGTGCTCCCCTTCCAACAACTCATGACGCGCAAGAAGAAGGACGTCAAAACCGAAGACGTCAAGGTCAAAGTGTGCGTCTTCGCCTTCGACATTCTCTTCCTCAACGGCGCCGCCGTGGTCGAAAAACCCCTCCGCGAGCGCCGCGCCCTCCTGCACTCAGCATTCGCCCCCGTGGAAGGTGAGTTCGCCTTCGCCACGTCCATGAACGGCCAGGAAATCGACGACATCCAGACCTTCCTCGACGACTCCGTCAAGGCGTCCTGCGAGGGCCTCATGGTCAAGATGCTCGACGGCGCCGAGTCCGGCTACGAGCCCAGCAAGCGCTCGCGCAACTGGCTCAAGATCAAGAAGGACTACCTGGCCGGCATCGGCGACTCGCTGGACCTGGTGGTGCTGGGCGCGTACCACGGGAAGGGGAAGCGCACGAGCGTGTACGGCGCGTTTCTGCTGGCGTGCTATAATCCCGCCACGGAGCGGTACGAGACGGTGTGTAATATCGGCACGGGGTTCAGCGAGGAGGTGCTTGAGACGCTGCATGCGCAGCTGTCTGAGACGGTGATTGACCGCCCGAAACCGTTCTATGAGCATAGCAAGGTCAATGCGCATCAGCCGGATGTGTGGTTCGAGGCGCGGTTTGTGTGGGAGGTGCGGACGGCGGATTTGACGCTCAGTCCGAAGTATAGGGCGGGGTGTAAGGAGGGGATTGATGGGGGGGTGGAGAGGGGGGTTAGTTTGAGGTTTCCGAGGTTTATTAAGGAGAGGGAGGATAAGAAGGTTGAGGAGGCGACGAGTAGTAGGCAGATTGCGGAGATGTATCGGAGGCAGGAGAGTGTTAGTAAGGGGCCGGCGGCGGATGATGATTTTGAGTATTAGGTGGACGATACTGATGCTGGTTTTTGTGCGGTGAGGTTGGGTAGTGGGCGAGCGTTGGTGTTTTTAGGGGGGGTGGGCGTTTGCTTTGCGAGTGGGGTGTGTATGCATATGAGCCTGGTTTTGGCTAAAGATATCTCCTTGTTCAAAAATCCAAACAATTATTTTGCAAAACAAAAATCACATCAAAATCCTAAAGTCGCTGCGTCACTTATACCACCTATACCAGCAAGACCAAAAGTGTGTGGGTAGATCAAAATTATCATTACTATTTCCTTTGTTGCCTTGTTTATTTATTTTTCCTCCTTCCTTCCCTTCCCTTATTGCTTTGTAGCCTTATAGCCTTGTAGCCTAATAGAATTATAGCCTGATAGCCTTATTCCTCCCCCATTATTCTTTTTCATCCCCCCTCCTCACCCAATTACTCACCAACCACCCCCTACTGCCCAACACACCCCCCCATCCTCCCCTTCTTCACTTCCCCCTTCACCTCCCTCCCCTCCCTCCCCTCCCTCCTCGTCTCAACCCTCTTCACCACCTCCCCCCCCTGATGTTGCCTACCCAACCAACACCCCTCCCCCCCCCCTTGATACCACCCCCCACCCAACCCCCTTTCGACATCCTCCCACTCCCTTATCTTCCCCAAACTCTTTACATCCAGATCCCCCAGGCGTGCTCTCAACTCCCCTCCCCCTGTCCCTGCCCCTGTCCCCTCCCTCCCTGCCCCCTCCCCGTCGGAATCAGAATCAGGCACAACAAGAAACACAGTAACATCCCTCAACGTCATAGCAATCTGCAATCCCTCCAGCGCCTCGGCCGTGTTCTGCGCCAGAACATGGGAGACGCCGCGCGGATCGCAGGTCTGTTGGAGGGTGCGGAGGTGGCGGAGGAGGGGGGAGGTGAGGGCCCAGGTTGTGATGCGGGTGAGGGTTTCGAGCTGTTTTTGGGTTGGTGTTGGTGTTGGTGTTGTTGTTGTTGTGGGGGTTGTGCCGTTAGCTGTGCCGTTCTGGGCAGCGCTGCCGTTTTGTGCGCCGCCGGTGGTGGGTTTGGTGCCATTTGGTGTTGTGGCGGTGGTGGTGCCGTTTACTGCGGTGGTGGTGGAAGTAGAAGCAGCAGTAGCAGCAGAAAGTGGCAACCCAAGAAGCAACGCCGCCGCGCGCCTCACATCAGCCGGAGAAGAGGAGATGAGGTCGAGCGGACAGAAAGACGGGGCGGAGAGGGCGCGGCGGGCGTGCAGGGCGCAGGTGCGGCAGCGGGTTGAGCCCGGGGGGGCGGAGGGGGAGGGGGCGAGCCATTTGGGTTTGAATTGGATGAGGGTTGATTTCGTTGCTGTGGGTGGGGTGTTAGTTTGCTGCACTTGTCTTGATTTCTCGGAGGGGAGGATGAGGGGAGGAGAGGGAGGGGGAAGGGAGAAGGGAGAAGGGAAGGGGAGAGGCAAGGGAAGGAGGGAGGGGGGGGTAGGGGGAGGTGGGGGGGGAAGGAGGGGAAAGAATGGGGAGGGAAAAAAGGACACATACGAGGCGACATATCCGTAATCAACAACGCATGCGGATCATCCGCCAAATACACCCCATGCCTCTGCTTCGGCCTCCTCCTCCTCTTCCCTCTCTCCTCCCCATCGACCTGCTCGGCGGCCCGCAGACCGGCATTGAGGGTGTCGATCAGGTGGCTCGAGCCGAGCGAGACGAGGCGGATATCGATGAGGTCTTCGGACGGGAAGAGGGGCGCGATGGAGGCGCGGAAGGCGAGGTGGGCGGTGCGGGTGGGGGTGGTGGTGGGGAGGTCTTTGCGGAAGCGGAGGAGTTTGCCTGGGGGGGGGGGGTTAGTTGGGTGGTCTTGTTTGGTTTGTTGGGGCGGGGGAGGGGTGGGGAGAGGGGATGAGGGGGGGTGGGGGGTGGGAGAGGGGGAGAGGGGGTTCGTGGGCTTCGTTGTATGGTCTCTTTGAGGGGATATGGGAATGATCCAGGACGGTTGGGTGGATGTGTCGAAAAGGGGAATCACGTGATAGTCTGACTGAATCAGAAGAGAACATACCGTGCCATGGACTCGGCGCCGCAGCCTCCCCCTTCACCCGTACACCATCCTGTCCAGTCGTGCTGCTCTCCGGCGGCACGTTTATAGTATAAACGACGTTCGCGGCGCCCTCGCTCAGGTAGGTGGCTGAGATATTGCTTGGCAGCTCCAGGATCTCGTCGGATGGGAAGTCCATCATTGTGTGAGATATGAGATACTAGGTTTCGTTCTTTCTAGGTGTCTTTGTTTTCTAGGTTACTGGGGGTATGCAGGAACAGATGGGAAACGAGGCTCAAGGGCGCTTAGGGGTTGTTGTAGGCGTATATGGGGCGTTCCTTCCTCGCTGCTGGCATGCGCGAGGAGGAGTGTGGTGGGGTCGAGAGGAGG
This sequence comes from Pseudogymnoascus sp. 23342-1-I1, assembly GCA_001662575.1. Lineage (NCBI taxonomy): Eukaryota > Fungi > Ascomycota > Leotiomycetes > Thelebolales > Thelebolaceae > Pseudogymnoascus > Pseudogymnoascus sp. 23342-1-I1. The sequence continues at coordinate 456,788 of KV454983.1, read as the reverse complement.
TACAGCGGTGACAAATCCATATATTAGGATAGTAGTAGTAAAAAAAAAGGGGATGGAGATATATATATTTTAAAAGGAGAAGTAAGAAGGGGTCGTGTCGACGATTTGCAACAGGATGATGCTGTCAGAAAATATATATAAGATGAGAGAGAAAGGGCCGGTTGGGACACCGAAGCCGGCAGCGCAGGCAGATTATGTGCATATAAAATATCGGTCCAGACCAATGTGAAAAAGGTATATATAGTGCCACTAACAGAGCCAGCGGCTATGACGATCTACCAATATTTTACAAGCCTCACATGTCAAAATAAATAGGGATATTTATTTGATTATTTAATAGTATTTGGTAGTATTTAATGGGATTTAATAGAAGTGTGTATATAAATCTGTAGGTGTGTAAAATATTATATAACGTCAATACTAGCCTAGCTCTGTAGCGATTTTATTTTTATTTATTTTTATTTTTATTTTTATACTGTATATTTTTGTTTTTCCATCTTCTAATGCAGGTCAAGCATTTAGTTAGCATTTTAGTCGTATGCAGTGACACAGTCCAGTGACTTGAGACCATCCCATGTTTTTTTCTGCGCCCGCCGCCGCCGCCGTTGGTTTGTTTGGTTTGTTTGTTGATTGTTGACATGTGTGGTTGGCTTACCTAATGCGGCCAATGACGATGGGAGCTCAAGCTTTGCCGCATAATTTTTTTTTGCTGTGTATTTTTGCCTGTTTGCCAGTTTTGCCCGCGTATTTCGTATATTTCCGGCTGTGCACGGAACAGCCGAAACCTGGAGATCAGCTCCCCTTCCCTACCCTACACACAATCTCCCTCCTTTCTCCCTATCTCCCTTCCTTCCTCCTATCTCCACCCTCGTCATTTTCGACCTTCATCTTATAATCCTCCTTTCTTCCTCTTTTGTACTTTACATCTTCCTCATCAAATACTGTCGCTCCGAATTGCTGTACAACCACAGTGTGTTTTGGTCAAGGAGATTAAATTTAATTCCGCCCGCGCATCAATCACGTTCACACACAGTTACAATCACGCGACCCTTGTCCAACAACTAAACTCCGAGGACCAAACCCAAGACGAAAGAACCCGATATCCAAGAAGAAAGAAGAGTCTTTGCGCGACAATAAGAAGTCTTCATCCTCTTCTTATCGAATATCGAATACCACATACCGAAAACAACACCTCACAGAATCAACTTCCATCGCCATTACGACGGTGCTCATCCATCGTCTAATGTCTGCACCTCACCATGGCCTTCAACTTCAACTGGTCGCCGCTGACGGCAGACGCCGAGTTCTACCTGCGCGCGCAGGAGATGCTCACCACCGCGCTCAATAAGAACCCCAAGCCTCCCATCATCGTCGATGACATCCTCGTCAGCGAGCTGAATCTGGGCTCCGTCCCGCCGGATCTGGAGATACTGGAGATTGGGGATCTTGCCGAGGACCGGTTTCGCGGCATTTTCAAGATGTGCTACTCTGGCGACGCCTTCTTGACTCTGAAAACAAGAGTCCAGGTACGCTGACTCCCCCTCCTGATCCTGCTTTCCCCGCCATCTCTACGGGATATTACATTCATGCGCATTATCGCGATTTTACTTCGCGATGACTCGTGCTGTGGATCCCGAGGATGCGCGCTCATTTCCTTGTTTCATGCACCCCGCGCAGCAAAGTATAACGTGAGGCTAATATATCAACAAACAGGCGAACCCGATGAATACGTACCTATTTTCAAAACCATCGTTTACTTCGCCGCAACCTCTGGCCGCATCATCTGGATTAACGATTCCCTTGAAAATCACCTTATCGGATATCAAGCTATCGGCCTTCATCATCCTCGTCTTCTCGCGCCAAAAAGGGTTGACGTTGGTGTTTCGCAATGACCCGTTAGAATCCATCAAGGTCTCGTCGACGTTCGATTCCATCCCGTTCGTGTGCGAGTACCTGCAGAAAGAGATCGAGATACAACTGCGGACGTTAATGATGGAAGAGCTACCCGCCATCATCCACCGACTGTCGCTACGACTGTGGTGCCCGGAATATGCTGCGAAGGAAGAGGAAGAGCGACTGGCAGAGGAGAAGCAAAAGGCTGGCGAGGTTGCGACCGACCCTCTCGCGAGCCCACCACAAGATGCCGTCGATTCGCACGGAAATGTGTTCGACTCTCGTGAGGTATCATCGCTATCCCTAGAGGATGGCGTCGAGGGCCACTCGCTATTCTCGCAAAAGAACCTCCTCCGACTTGGCGTACTGAGCGACTCTCAGCGCACCTTCTCGCTCTTCACACCCGCCATCCGCGACGCAGTCTTCCGAGCATGGGCCGGGCCAGGCGATCGCGGCGATGGTCTCGCGATCACCCCCCCCACCCTGACACGGACCCACTCAGCCGTCAACAACGGCGCCACAACCTACACCTTCTCCGACCACGAGAGCGAAAGCAGCCTCCCCCCCTCGCGCCCCTCTCTCAGTCACCTCCCCTCCGCAACGACCGGGCTCAGCCTCGGCGCCGGCCGCCACCGCACCCACGGCCGCAAGAAGCGCCACCGCGTCGTCAACCTCCGTAAACAGGTCCTTAACGACACCCTCAGCGAAGGCGGCGACTCCGAAACCACCGACACAGACTCCTCTGTCATGGGCGGCTCCGAACCCATCATGTCCACGCGCGTTCCCGAGATCCCAGACGAGGAACCCATCACCCCGCCTAACTCCCAAGTCCGCTTCCGCTCCCGCCTAGACAGCATCGACCTCGGCGAGACCCCGCGCACCCTGCGCCAAGTCCCCGCCCGCACCACCACCGCTCCCACCCCCCCCACCACCACCGCAACCACCCACACCGCCCTCCTAACCGCAATGGACACGCCCCTCCCCTCCATCGAGCCCGCCTCCCCCCTTATCCCACAACAACGCACAGCGCTCCAGCGCGCGTTCCCGCGCGAGAAGTCGCCTAGTGACTATATCCGCCGCGGGTCGCAGATGGGTGGCCTAAACTACTCGCCGTACCCGTATGAGGGCGCCGCGCAGGGCGGGATTATAGAGCAGGCGTGGATGATGAGTATGGCTGCTGAGCTGGCGCGGCGCGCGCACCTGAGGAAGCAGGCTGATGGGAGTGAGTGGGGGAGTGAGAGGAGGGAGGAGACGCCGCCGCCGGCTTATGGGGTGTGAAATGTGAGAAGATGAGGTGGATGGATGGGGTTGTGTTTTGAGATTGTGGCCGCGACTTTCTTTTAGCGTTGAGCGAGTTTGGCTTGCGAGCTTTGACTTTGCTCCCCATCACCACTCTTGGGAATATGGCGTTTTTTGTGTGTGTTTTAGCTAGCGAGTTTTTTCGTTGCTAGCATTTTTTGGGTTTTTTGGGCGGCGTTTGGGATAGGTCCGGGAAATGACCGGACTGGGTTTTGGAACGGGGCTATGTTCCGTCTGTCTTTACAAAATTAAGGGAGACCACCGGCGTGTGGCTGCTTCTAGAGAAGGGGGGGATGATGAATTGGGGAGAGGAGGGGGGGGTGTATTTTGTGTGATATATGGGTTAGGGGGTGTACAAAAGGGGAAAATTATGGGGGTTATTGGATGGAGGAGGGGATTGATTCGGTGTATATTTTATGGAGGATGGGTGGATGGGGTGGTAGATCCATCTGGTGGTGTGTGTTGCTTGAAGATAGAGGAGCTGCAGAGAGAGGGTGGAGAGTGATACTCGGAATGAAGATGTTGTACACTGTATTCCACGCTTTGCATTAGTATGTGATATTCGTAACACCTCGTAACACCTCATAGAAGCCCTAAGAAATCACAGCATATCGAAGCAGAGAGAGTATTCTAGATGTGGTATTTCATTGTGCCTACACAACCCATACAATACACCCCACCCAACGCCCATCAACGCCAAAGCTCCCTCCCATCCCAACTTTTCCCTTCTCCCTTTCCCTTCTTATCCCTTTCCCTTCTTCCCCCACCCCCCTTTCCCTCACCCCTCATTTCCCCCTCTCCCCCCCTACTGCGTAGAAAACAGCGTATCCTCATCCCTCAAAAACTCCCCACAATCCGCCTGCCTAAACGCCGCAATGCCCGTCGGATCCAGGCGCCTCGCCTCCTGCGTGCTCCTCGCCGTCACCCCAAAGCCCAGCGGCGTATCGTTCATGCTGTACACGACGATGCCCTGGTGCTCAGGGCAGTCCTCGGACCACCGCCCGACGTGCGCTTTGAGGATGTGGCCCCCGTAGAGGAAGGGCATCTCGCCGTTGGGTTTGATCCAGAGCTTGTGGCGCGCGTGGGCGGCGAGGATGGGGAGGGCGGTGATGTGGAGGCGGAATTTGAGGGTTTTGGTGAATTTTCCTTTTGGGGGGGTTAGCTGGGGGTGTTCTCTTTGCTTGTTTTTTCTTTGGGGGGGTGGATGGGATCATACCGAGACACGTCCCCAGCGACAGCAGCTGGTCACGGCCGACGGACGTAGCGAGGTTGGCGAGCGAGAGGAGCACGTAGTAGCAGCGCGACTGGTGGAGGCGGAAGACGTAGCGGTCGCCGGTGGGGGAGTTGTCGAGCGGCGCGATGAGGTTCTTGAGCGAGGTGCCGGTGTAGTTTGCGAGCTTGGCGAAGAGCACTTTGGTCTCTTCTTCTGTGAGGGCGCGCATGTTTGCGGCGTGTGTGGGTGGGTGGATGGGTTAATCGATTGTGTTCTGCGCAGATGTATGGGTGTTTATTTTTTGCGGTTGCCAATGGGGTGGAGGAGGTGAAGATTTGGAGCTCGGTTTGCAGATTAGAGTTTATCTTTTGGGGATGTCTCGCGTGAACTTTTTTTATGCGGGGAAAGTTTTCTGCGAGGGCCGTAGTATTTTCCGGGCGGAACGTTGACCGCAAAACTTAGCTACCGCAGAATCGAAAATTCGAAAATTCGATATCTCGACACCCAGACCCAGCAATTATTTTTTTCGATAATTGCGAAGTAAGAGATGTCGCGAACAGCACCGGCCGTCAAGAGGCGCAAGCTGTCGCCGCAGCCTGGCGAGGGCGAGAGCAGGGCCGAGCGAGCAGACTCGAAGAAGAAATCGACCAAGGAATTCTACGACCAGGCCTCGAGCTGGGACCTAGAGCAGGACTACGAGACGCGGCCGCGGAAGGGCGGGAAGAAGGATAAGGAGAGCACGAGGCTGCCGATTAAGACCGCCGATGGCATGGTGCAGGAGCTGGAGGTGGAGGACGAGGGCGATGAGAGCGACCTTGCGTGGCTGAGCGAGGGCGAGTCGGAGCCAGAGGACAAGCCGGAGAAGGAGAAGAAGCCGGAGAAGCCGATGAGGCAGCAGATTATGGAGGCGAAGGAGGAGCTGGCGAAGATTGCGCTGTTGCTGAATGAGGATCCGGAGGAGAATGCGGCGGCGTTCAAGACGTTGGCTGCGATTGGGCAGTCTAAGACTACGACGATAAAGAAGCTGGCGCTGGCGACGCAGTTGGCTATTTATAAGGATATCATCCCTGGGTACAGGATACGGCCGCTCAATGAGGATGATATGGAGACGAAGGTGTCGAAGGAGGTGCGGAAGCTGCGGGCTTACGAACAGGCGCTCGTGGGAGGGTATCAGGCCTACATTAAGGAGCTGGCGAAGCTCGCGCAGTCTGGAAAGGGAGGTTGGTCTAGAGATGGTGGGCCGAGCTTGGGGAGTGTCGCTATTGCCTGCGCTTGCACGTTGCTTACGTCGGTGCCGCATTTCAATTTCAGAGGCGAGTTGTTGAAGATCTTGGTTGGGAAGCTGAGCACAAGAAAGATTGATGCGGACTTTGTCAAGTGCCGCGAGACTATTGAGACTCTCTTCCGAGAGGATGAGGATGGAACTCCTTCTCTGGATGCCACGGCCCTCCTCACAAAGATGATGAAGGCGCGTGGATACCGTGTCGACGAATCCGTCCTCAACACTTTCCTCCACCTTCGCCTGCTCACCGAGTTCTCCTGGAAAGCGAGCACGAACCACATCGACCGGCCATCCAAGGCCGAGGGCGGCTTCGATGCCTCCAAGCAACTCAAGGCCAAGCGCGTCTTCCGCACCAAGAAACAGCGCAAGATTGTCAAGGAGCAGAAGATCATCGAGAAGGAGATGGTGCAGGCAGACGCCACAGTCTCGCACGAGGAGCGCGACAGGATGCAAGCCGAGACCCTAAAGCTCGTCTTCGTGACCTACTTCCGCATCCTTAAGATCCGCTCCCCGCAACTCATGGGCGCCGTCCTCGAGGGTCTCGCCAGCTACGCCCACCTCATCAACCAGGACTTCTTCGGCGACCTCCTGGAGGCGCTCAAGGACCTCGTCGGCCACGCCGAGACGGGCGATGACCTCGACATGGCAGGTGAGGATGACACCCCACCCGATGACGACGAGGAGACAACCCGCAACCTCACCCGCGAAGCCCTCCTCTGCATCATCACCGCCTTCGCCCTCCTCGAGGGCCAAGACGCCGCCAAGGCAAAGACAACCCTCTCCCTCGACCTCTCCTTCTTCATCACGCACCTCTACCGCACGCTGCACGCCCTCGCGCTCAACCCCGACATCGAGCTCAGCTCCAAGTCGCTGCGCCTCCCCGACCCCAACGCGCCGCAGCAGAGCACCAAAGACAACAAAGTCAACGTGCACACCACCACGGTGCTGCTGCTGAAGTCGCTGTCATCCGTGCTGATCCCCAAGCAGGGGGCGCGCGCGGTGCCGCCGCTGCGCGTGGCGGCGTACACGAAGACGCTGTTCACGAGCACGCTGCACCTGCCGGAGAAGTCGGCGGTGGCGATGATGGGGCTGCTGGGGAAGGTGAGCAAGACGCACGCGAGCAAGGTAAGGTCGCTGTGGAATACGGAGGAGCGGAGGGGGGATGGCGTGTTTGAGGCGCTGGCGGGGGAGGTGGAGGGGAGTAATCCGTTCGCGGCTACGGTGTGGGAGGGGGAGCTGCTGAGGTTGCACTTTTGTCCGGGGGTGAGGGAGGGGGTGAAGGCTGTGGAGAAGGAGGTTGTGGGGAGTAAGTGAAGCGGTTGTGATGGATGACGGTTGGGATAGTGGCAAGGAGTGAAGGGAGGGGTTAGTTGGCATATATCATATCTAGTTGGGTGAACCAGCGCAACTTTGCCCTGCATTTCAAATGTGTGAGATGCTAAGTTTATTTGCGCAAGAGCGGAGGCAGTGATATGAGGAGAGGGGTGTGGCTGTCGGGCGTGCGGGAGTTGGAATGGAGCGCGTATGATCTTGGCCGGTTCTAGGCCTTCCTCGGCGGGCATTCCTGGGTGCGGCCCCTTTTCAGGGATTACGCAGCCATGAGTGCATATTTGGAGAGAATAACACGTGAATAGAGTAAATGAAGGCCTTCTCTATACATGATCATATATATATCCTACTGTGACTCTATAAATCGGGAATGCTGGACCTGCAGGTTTGGAAAAGGGCAATGAGGGTTTTGGGTGAATCAAGTAGATGAAAAACAAAAGTGGTGGCTAGGGAGTCGTGACGTACAGTATTTTCACCCCTCCGCGCAAGCCTCGTCTTCAGGAGTTGGACAGTAGAGTAGATTAATATACTCTGAAAAGACTATTCACATAATCCTCATTTCCTCTCTATTGAATATATATAAGAATCCTACTAGTCTACCGTGGTTAATATCTCGAACAAAGAGTTTGCTGGGGGGTGGCAGTTTTCACCCTGCTGCAGGTGCTGGTACAGTCTTCCTCGCTAAAGCCTTCCCAGCGTTGTTGGAGCTCCTGGCGTCGCACCCCCTTCTTCCACGCCGCCAACCCCAACGCGTACTATCTCCCCCACCACGCATCTGTACGATTACTAGAGTGGCCGTGATAGTTCTAAGTATTAGCCCATCCATGATACCATACTGCCCTTGACTAACACCGTTGCAGACGTTGCGAAAAACACGGCGGCGAGCCAAGCCAGGGGCGACAAGCGATGCGACGATGAGTACGAATCCCCGACACACGCGAACGGCCGCGACCAACGGACCCGACGCCGACCGCAGCACGCGGGCAACCTCAACAGAGAAATTGCGCGCGGCAAAGACGTTCCTGGACAACTGGGTTGAGCCATCGCTGCCTCCGCCCGCGCCCAGCTTCACGGATCACCCGCACCTGAGCATCGAGCGGTACGGCGTGCTGGAGAACATGGCGCCCCTCGGCACGATGCCGACGGCGAAGGCGAAGAAGATAGGCAAGGACACGCCGCGGAAGGCTGGCAAGGCGGATGAGTCGGAGGTGGAGCCGTCGACGTCGCGCGAGCTGGTGACGCCGGAGCCACAGATCAACATCATCAGGAAGCGATCGCAGTCTGGGAAGGCGGATGATGAGGAGTGGAACCCGCGTACGCCCAGCGCGCAGGCGAGGAAGAGCGCGACGAAGACAAAGCAGAGTGCTGAGGCAGGGGCGGTGATGTCGCAGTCGCCGCATCGCAACAAGGAGGAGAGGGACATGTTCATCACAGATAGAGCGGTGCAGTTTGCGGTTGAGGATGCCATATTGGACTACAGGTGGCCTACGGCATACGCATTGCGGACCATGTACAATGATCACAGGATCAACCCGCGCATCCGCCGGCTGTTCATGCTCATCTTCACGGACCAGGCTACGGAGGAGGAGAAGACGGAGTTCCAGTGTCTGATGACCTACAAGAAGAAAGAAGGCGCAAAGGACAACAAGGCCCAGCGTTACTTTGACGAACACGACAATCTTTATTCACCAGTGAATCTATTCGAGAAGTCTTGGAGTTTCGGTGGTGCTTCAAAGAGGGCTTCTACGGAAGTGGCAAATCGTGCATCAGCGTCCCCCCACAAAGATACGTCTCACATAAGTAAAAAGGCAAAAGTCGGCCACGCCCGGCAAACCAGCAGCCACATTACGCCTCACATTCATCTTAATGTGAGCGGCAGCAGCAGTGCCAGTGGTAAGCCTGCCGAGACGAATGGAGCGTCCAAGGCCAAGCCAGCACAGAATGGCACCACTACGGTTTCTGTCGCAACACGGAGCAGATCAGTGTCGAGCAGCTCATCCCTATCATCACTGGACGAGGCTGTGCTCGAAAGTGAAATGGCCGAGATTTCGGGAGAGGCGGCCCAAGGTGAGGAAATTAGTGAGACGAGCCACAGTACGAAAGCGCTGAGGGCGCGGGAGGAACCCGGTCGTTCTGCCGAAAAGACGGCGCGCAATCAAAAGGCCAAGCAACCAATTACACGGCATTCAGCGCACGCCCCACGGCCGCACACCTTCACTGCTGTCAACACTAAACCTGCTGCTACATCAACACCATCATCACCTCCTGCTCTCTTTCCCAATTTATCGGCCAACGTCAACAATCGCAACGGCGATACTGTTATGCGCCCATACCTCGACGAGAACTACGCTCTGCCCCAGTCCTTATCGCTCCCACCGCAAAATCTCGCGCCGCGCTCCCACAAGAAGGGCGCCGCTGCCGCGCTCCGTCGCATCACGACACCCCGTGACGAAGAAATAATTCGTCGCAAAAAGGAAGCCAAGGGCCGGACGGACGGCGGCGCCATTTCCACGCGCCAGAGCTTCGTGCGGACGCCGGTGCAGGGGCCCGATCTGGGATCAGGCAGCGAGGCGGGTGATGGGGGCGCGGCTGGTGTGTCGCAGCCTACCACGCGGCAGGTGTTACGTTTTAGGCGGCGGAATCGCGACGATGAGTCGGATAACCACAGCTCGCCGACGAGACTGTCGTTTCAACCTGACTTGGCGCCGGGGTCTACCATAAATTCTAGGGCGAATACGCCGATTGCTGGTGCGAGAGCGACGCGGAAGCCGAAGAGTTCAGGAGCTCGGATGAAGTCATCGTAAGTCACCATGTTTGCTTTTTTTTTATCAGCCTTTCCTTGCTTCATCGCATTATTATCCCCTTTGCACTGTGTTGGTGTGTATTTGGTGTATTGGGAGTCATGAGAGGATTTTCTTTGATTTTTGCTGGGTTTTTCTTATCTGTTGGGTGGGGTGTTGTTGGGTACTGCTGTTCAAGTAGGCAGCTTTTCGATGTCGTCGTCGCCCCTTCAGCAGTACCCGCCAGTCATGGACGACGTACTCGCTCATTGGCCGCTTCAGACCTCGCGGTCCTACGCGGAACTCAATGGGTCGTTTACCTTTCTAAGACTTCGCCCACACGTATCCCGCATTTCCTCTCTCTCTTTCCTCTTCCTCTGGTGGTATCAGTTTACGCACAAAGGAGAATCATTCCATCATTGCACTGAATACTGCACATACATTTATTGCTTTCCCTTTCTTTTACAGGCTTACAACCTGTTCTCCTTATTCTACGAGCTTTGAACAGTCATAATGCCGCCCAAGATTACACTGAGGCTCACAATGCCGGCCAAAAAGAAACTGAAGCTAATCACACGTAACCTTAGACCAAAAAAGAATGCCCAAGGAACTTCCGCTGGTATTCCAAGGGCCAGTGGGCAAAGAGACAGTCCTGTATCAGGCGGCCCAGGAGTTAACTTTGTAAGTTTAAGCCCTATGATACCCCCCTTGTTGCTGTGTCAATTATGCCACTCGCTAGTCGCCTCGACAGTTGCCAATGTCTACCTGCAGACTTGGTTCCACCTTGCATCAAACATGCAGTGCACACCTACACATACTTCCAACCCTTACCTTCCCATATCATGGCGCGCATCAAGTTCAAAGAACACCAAGCTAACATGGCCAAGGATGAAAACGATGAATACTGCTCAGCATGCGGAGGCAATGGCGACCTCGTCTGCTGCGATGGCTGCACCAGAGCATTTCATCTCATTTGCGTCGACCCTCCAATGGAGAGTGTAAGCCAGCTACCACCCGATTGGTACTGCGTTTCCTGTGGCTCCCTTCGCACAGGCCCAGGCGCCACCCACCGTCGTCGCGGCCTTTTCGGCGAACTCACCATGCTTGTCGAGAAGCGCAATCCTTCAGCCTTCCACCTCCCCTTCTCCATCAGGGATTGGTTCGAAGGTGTTCGCACTGGACCAGAGGGTGAATATGAAGAGGGCAATCCTCCAAAGAAGTAAGTTTATCTCTCCCCTTCACTCCGATCTAGTTTTCCTCTCCACTTCATTCCGATCTAGTTTCCCTCCCCACTTCATTCCGATCTATCCCAAACTAACCCCCGATCTAGGAAGCAAGAAGAAGCCATCGACTTCCTCCGCCTCAAAGACGCCAAGGGCAACCCCGTAATCTGCTCCTCCTGCTCCCGCGGCTCCGGCGGCACCCTCCCCATCATCCCCTGCAGCTTCTGCGGTCTGCACTGGCACCTCGACTGCCTGGACCCACCCCTCGCCAACCCCCCCACCATCACCTCCACGCGTCCCTGGAAGTGTCCCTGCCACATCGACGACCTGCTCGAGTATGTGCCCGGCGCGCTGGGCCCCGCCCACCGCTTCCGTCGCGTGAAGGGGAGATCGGCGATCAAGCCGGCGCTGTCGAGGGGGATTAGGAATGATGGGCATGTTGAGGTTGAGGCGGCGATGAGCGAGGATGAGGATAAGGAGTTCTTTGAGGATAGGGAGTATGGGAGGGTGTATATGTTGCCTGAGAAGGGCATCATTCTGGATTTCATCTCTCGGTATGTCTTTTTTACCTTAAATTCACTCCCGCCCACTTCCCCTTCCACTACAAGTTACATCCAACTAACATCCCCCAGCGTCCACGCAAAGCGCCGCACCGAAACCGCCCTGAACGAGCCCTACGCCGTCCCGCCCGCCCCTGCTCCCGTCGCCGCACCACCTCTCACCCCTCGCAACATCGCAGACCAACAGGCAGCGCTCAACCTCGCGCAACTGGCCACGCAATCTGGCCACCCACCTAGTGATGACACAAACAAGCTCATCACAGCGCTGCTCTCTGAGGCTGCGCCAGCGGTCATCGATCTTGTGGCACGCGCTGATACGACGGATATCACGGGGAGAGTGCTGGCGAAGATGGATGTGCAGGCGCTGAGGGCGGTGAGGGGGTTGATTGATGGGGTGTTGGCTGGACGGGAGGAGGAGGTTGGGGGGAAGAGGAAGAGGGAGGTGGATGAGGAGAGGGAGGAAGAAGATGAGAAGAAGTGAGGATGAGGGTGTATCATATTTGTATTCGTTTTGAGGTTTACAGGGAATGGGGATCGGTGGAAGAGATTTCTGAGAATATGGGAGGGCATGGGGAGGGATGGATAAGATAGGATAGGGATGGCCGGGAGGTGGGCGATAGAGGTTGATGGGGAGACTGGGGTTGTATCAGGGGGATTCGAGCGAAGTGAGTAAAGGCAGTGGCTAGGGGATAGGATAGCAATACTGCGCTTTCAAACGCATTCAAGACACGCTGCATATGTTTATCCGTGTGATGAGTTGTTGACTGTAGTCCGCTGCCGTCGTTTGTTTGGTGCGAGGTGAGTTGCGAGGGTGTATTGGGACGAAGCAAGCACAACCAACTCCACCAAGTAAGTCCACCCATACACCCGTGGCTGGCCTGTTCCTCATAAGAGTGGCGGGGTTTCCGAGCGTATTTCCCTTTCTCCCTTGGCTCTTCTTGCTTCCACTCCGACGCGTTTGAATATTTCTTTAAGTTCTGTGTGTGAAAGAGCCTCCTGATAGAGATGAGTGAAATATATATGTTCAGCCTCGAGTCTCCATTGCGAGCTATCTGCTTCCTCTCCTCCCCCCCTCCCTTCTTCTTCTACTGCGTTTCAGACGCGTCTGTTCTCTACACCCTGTGATTGTCTTGCTGGCATCCTGTTTCCGTAGTAGACTTCCCTATACCCTTCCTCGGACGATATACAATGCGATAGCAGCATTCTATATTGGCGACAATGTGCAGTGAGAATGGATACCAACAATAGCTTCCCCATACTCTCCCCCATCTTCGCGGCAGAGAAAAGAGTATACCGCCATACTGCTATTCAATGTTGAGTAAACAAAAACCCACCTACACAAAAGGATTGACCAGAGGTCCAAAAAAAAGCAAAAGACTCATCAGATATCCAGGGCCACTGGATCTCTGATGAGGGAGAAAATCGCTTTTTATGATTTTACTTTTTGTCGTTTGTTGTATTTTTTTATTGAGTTCCGTGCTAGGGCTCGAATCCGTAGCCTTCCCTCTATTCATTTCCCCCGCTGGCCAGATTGTCCTGACAGTGGTTCTACCACTGCGCCACTGTGCCGCTGGGAGGAAGAGGGTTATTTGGGTTTATAAAGGGAGGGGCGGGTTCGCTAGATGGGTTGGTGGCCCGAGGATGGAGGGTAGGGAAAGGGGGTTGGCCTGGGAAAGGGGGCCTCTGGCGAAACGAGGAAAACAGGATTTTATGATGAGTAGGTGTTTTGTCTACAAATGGAGGAATTGAAATCATTAAATTCTGAGGTTATTATATGTTTATAAAGCGTATCCTCGCTATATTATCTTACATCCTTGTAATGAACCTCCCGGAAATCGAATACTACCCCCTCCCCCCCCTACTCAAATCCGTGATTATTCTCCTTGGCCTATAATTAGAAACGTCGTTCATCAAAATGAATATGTCACAGTTGAGACAATCGGACATTTGGTGAGGCCGACAAGCTTCTTTGGTCTGAGAATCATTATCTGCTATTTTTGGCAGCATCTCCAGGTTGGAGGGGGATGCCACCCATCGAATGAACCTAGAACTCACAATCTACTAGAATCCGGGGATCCATATCCCTCGATTTGTGATTCCCCATCAATACCAGCTCTCATCATAGTTAGTTACTTACTTTGATGCCCCTTCTGTGGTCCTATGATAGCGAGGAGTAAATGGGGACAGAAATATGAGAATTCGATGACGTAGCACCAGAGGAGAGGGTTTGATATACGGATGGGGAAGAGGGATCTTTATACACCACCCTCCTATTATAGACTAGGTAAGGCTATGAATTATATTTTTCCTTCCGTGGCTCTCTCGACAAGTTTCCGTGTAAGCACCAATCGTCGATGTAAGCGAACGGAGTTGTAGACCTCTACCTGCCTCTATTCACCCACCAACCAACATCATAATCCCCACACTCCCCGAGTATATCACTGATCACTACAAACGCGTTTGTTCCCCTAGACATAACACAGCCACCTACTATGCCCTTATCCTCCCCTCTCCCACTAAGTGGGTGTGGCCGCGAAGGCCCCGGCCCGGCCCGTAAACCCACCTGCATAGAAAACGCCACCAACACCAGCCTCGTCCGCAGTTCCGCGCTGGGGTCGACGACGCTATACGATTGGACATCGCAGCGTTTTAGTCGTAATTGGAGCCACGTCAGGAGGGCGGCAAGGCAAGGCGAGGCCCGAGAGAAACAGCTGTTGGAAGGGCTCAGTTCCGCTCAGCCAACCTTCGAGGACGAATGCTCTCTCTCAGCAAGGCGCAGTGTGAAACTTGCTTCTGGAAGCTATAGTTTATAATTTACTTATAACTAATGTCAGAAGCTAAATACTCAGACTTGTGGTAGCTATCTATCTGGGTGCTATATCATTCAGCAGATCGATCTAGAGGATCCAACCGGTAGATCGCCTTGATTAGATCGTCTTGATGAAGTTGCTATATAATTTTATATGCTTCCCTTGTTAATTCCACATCCGCGAGTGGCCATCAACCTCCACGACGCCCTCGTTCCTCTAGATCTCATCTCTAATGCCTAGCACACGCCCCAACACCAGCCTACCTACACCCATCGCCCCCCCACCCCCCGAATCACCCACCTCGCAACGCCCCGACCCGCGCCCGAGTCTCAATATCCTCGACCTGGAAGCTGGCTGCATCGTCTGGCTGCCTAGCAAAGATCTACACTCCGACAGCAGCATCAGCAGCAGCAGCAGCAGCGATGGTGGGGACAAGGGTAAGAGGAGCATCAGGTGCATTCGCACATCATGCTGCGGCCACACAGCTCTAGAGGAGAAGGGGTATAACCACCCCGTCGTGGTTCTCGAGATAAGCAAATATAATTCAGGGGATAAGATATGCCTCGTCGCCATCGTAGGGACTGCCTTTTTCCTTTTTCCTTCTCCCGTCTCCTCTCCATTTCCTGCTTTCCTTCCCGCCAAAGCTGCCTTTTTAACGCAACAAAAACTACCTAGATAACCTCCCAAAACCACAATACCCGATTTGACCGCCTATCCATCTCGCAAGAGGCCCCGACTAGCAACAACGACGGCAGCAGCAGCACAGAGCTCTACCTCGAAAACTCCGCAAAGATGAACAAGCAATCCTACATCCCGCTCAATCACATCTTCCAGCTCCGCGCCTCGCGCCTCCGCTCCTGCAGCTTCCGCCCCGACAGCCGCCCCACCGACACCCGGCTGTGCGAGGAGAGCCACGCGCGTCTGCTCTCCCGGCTGAGCCTGCAGCGTGGGGCGTGGGTAGCTACATCCGCTGCCGTTCGCGAGGCCGGTGTGCCGGGTCCGAGCCCGAGCCCGGGATCGAGGACTGCGACTGCGGAGGGGTCGAGGAGGGGGCGGCGGAGTCGCGCGGCAAGAGGGGAGGGGAGAAGGTATGCTGGTGCTAATGCGGCGGGTACGCGGCGGCAGTCGCTGCCGCAGCCACGGACGCCGCAGAGAATGCCAGGGGCATGGGATGATGCGGAGATGCGGGTTGGTGGTGGTGGTGGGAGACGGGGTCGTGGGTATGGCAGTGTGTGGGGTCAGGGTGAGAGGTGGGAGTCTGAGCCGCCTGGGGGCGAGGAAGAGGAGAGCGGTGTTGGGGTTTATTTTAGGGTTGGAGCTGTTGTGTTGCTTGCTGTTGTGGGGGTTTTGTGGTGGAGATGGTAGCCGTGCGCTGTTGGTGGGGGATGGTGATCTGGGTTGGAGATTGGTGTTGGATAGGCATGTGGGTGAGCTGAGCTGGATATGATGAATGGATAGCGTAGGAGCACTCTAGATGACATGATATGCTGCCTATGAGTTTACTGTTGTGGGGATTAAAGGTGACGGCTGTGTGGCCGCGCTTGGTGCGTCAGCTTTTTGTTCGCCTACTACGGCCTGGTCGCCCACGACGCTTCGCCCATATCTTAATAGCACCACTTGGGTACTGCTACATCACCTCCTGGGTATTTTTATATTCTACACGTTAAATCTTAGATCAGGCGAGGCTAATCCCCTCACTCATCGGCCTCACGAGCCTTTCCCAATCACTCCCCCTTCCCTTCCCTCCATCCGACATTGGCGTGTTCACCTCAAGATCTCTTCTCTTCCAAACAATCTCTACCACGGTTCGAGCAGTAGCAGTCTGTCCCACAGCAGCTGATGCTGCCTCAAGCCTCTCAAACTGCCTTAGGAAGAATATTCTGTCTTCATCATTCTCCACATATAGCGCCGTTACGAAGATGCTCCACAGATGGGCGGACCGAAGATCAGGCAGGTCACTGATTAAATCGATCTGCTCGCGGACAAGTCTCTGGATCAAAGGTGTCAGGGGCATGGCGGAGTGAAGAGCCGTGTAAAAATATATCTTGGTTGCTGTGTGGATTAATGAAGAGGTGCGGAGGAGCATTATGGTTTCTGTTGCGGATAGAGATGCGCTGGAGGTTGGCATGAGTTGGACAAGTCTATCCAACTCGATCTCAATGGCTAGAAGACGCTGTTCGGCGACTGGCCCATCTCTGGTACGGTTTGTCTACAAGAGTTAGCACTTTTGCACGTAGCTGAGATTAGGTATCCTATTTCGTACAAGGTCCGTAATAGAGGAAATAATATTTATAAGCAGATAAGAGCACCCAATGGTGTTGTCAATCTAAAAGAGTTAGGAATATCCCTAACGTGTGGCATGATAGAATACCTCTTGGGGATTATGCCATGCTATCCGTTCAAACTTGGACCGGGCTCCACACGCGGTTCGGCTCATCACATCTCTTACTGCAAAGAATTTCGACACAAAGGACGAGAGTGATGGCTCACAAGTATTCGCTCGGTCACTGAGAAGTTTTGCGGCAGCCGATAGATGGGTTGGCCAAGAAGTCTGGCAATTGTCCGTTATCTGAGCTATAGTTAGGTGAAGAAGCGATTAGACCAACTTGGAAGGACTGACATCAAGAAGGCATAGCATGAGCATAGATATTAGGATATGGTCATTCATCCTACCATTAAGGGACGCAATTTCTTGACGGAGGCTCTTTAAAGTCTTTTGCTTGTGGCGCAAGGCAAGAGCGTAATAGTCGATTGATGAAGAAGTTTGTCTAAGACTGAGATAAAGGGCCGAAACAGCCAAGATTGACTGCATCACAGAGCCGTGGGTCATGGACATAGGTATGACGATGTAGCGGTAGCCATTAGACATATCGTCGACTAATGTGAGATCTATGCAGACTTGAGAGTGATCTATAGTGTGAGTTAGGGGTAGAGAATCAAGGAGGCTGCACGTACAATGTTGAAACAGTAGCCTATCTATATCATTTAAGTCATACGTCTCTAGCGAACGGAATACCAGTGGGGCAACTTCCTTTCTATGGGATTTATAGGACATTGGAGGTTGATGGATGGCACTTGTCCCAAAGTCTAATTCGTTCATATTTATAAAATAGAAACCATAGTCCTGTGGGATGACCTGCTTCGTCTTGACTAGTTCCAATGATGGTGATTTGTTGCAAAGTTTCGACTCCGATGCTGCTCGTCCATGCCTAACTCCGCGAGCTGAACTTTCATCCTCCCAGGTAAGGCGCAAGACATACTCGCAACTCCGACCATCTTTAACACATTTCGCACAGGCAGGCCTTTCTTCTACATAGCAAGTAAATCGCGGTTAACTTCGGTATTCAACATACATGATATGGATATGGATAATTGCATACCAGAACAACGAATGCGCCGCTCCTTACAGAGTGTGCATCCGCGCCGGGAGTGCCTCACGTGGCGGCCATAATGAAGAGATTCTGGCGTGGTCAAATCTCGAACCATGATGAACTAACTCATTCTCAGTTAAATGTGAGATACTGTGAACATCGACGGACGAACAAAACCCCTTTCAGTCTGTCCAGAAGCTAAAGAGGGGCTTAGTAGATGTTACACTGTTGTACAGTCGTGGGGGCAATGGATTGATTTCCAGATTGGCATTCACACTTTCCCCGCACTACGAGAGATGCCATGCATGCATGCTTACTAAGAATAGAATTGTCTATGCGCACATGAACCTGTTGGGGGTAATTCTAGATTGCGGAGATTACAGCCAAAATCCAAATCCCCGGTAACCGTAATGTACCTCTTCGCCAGACGGAGTCAGATCAGGGGGCTTCACATCAACTACAGAATATATCGATCAATTGAATTATCACACTATCTACGGAGCCTACGTATTTTTTATGTTATTTGACGTACCTACCCAGAACCCAGTACGTCAGAGTTCTGAGGCATTATGAATAGTTTTACAAGTGCGCTTTTGCGTCTGCCCCGATCCCAACTTCCCTCAAATCCTTAACTACATCTCCAGGTCTAGTTTTGTCTTTTGTCCACTGCCTTTCTGTACACGCCCATTCCCTCTTCAACCCCCTTTCCTTGCCTTCAAGGGCATCAGCAATGTACGATCCGATTGTTGGAAGAAACTTGAATCCGTGCCCGCTGTCGCCTGTTGCCAGCAACAACTCTTGGTACTCCTTATGCCTCGAAATCAAAAAATGCTTATCTGGAGTGTCTGTACACCAGCAGATTCTGGCGCCTTTTAGCTCTCGCCCAGAAAACTGTGGCATAACTGCATCAATGAACTTAATCATGTCTAATCTTGCCTCCTCTGGAATGCCATCTTCAGGATGGTCACTTGCATATCTTGGTACCGAGTACTTTTCTCCATTCGCCTTGACAGCGGTCTTCCACTGGTATCCTTGGGTCGCATTGCAGAGCTTGATCCAGCGCGTCTTTGGATCTGGCTCGAAGAAGAACCCAAGCTCATGATTGTCGACTACCGGCATGTTACGATATTCTGCCATCTCGTCTTCCGTGAGCTCGATGTGAGCCAACGTCCAGCATTTCGACCATAATTGGCCTGACAGCTCGGGCAGGAGAGCTGGTGATGCAGCACCAGTGCATAAGATATACTGAGCGGCCCTGTGCACCTTTCCTGAAGCAACCCTGATCCCTTCTAGTTTTCCATTACATACTTCGAGACCAGTCATTGTACCCTCAGCCCCTGCCACGAATTTCACGCCTAGTTTTTTGGACTATCTTCAAGTTAGGCTGGCTCATTTTATAAGCAGGAATTATTCACCTCATCTGCAAGCTTCTTCAAAGCATCATGCGCGTGGGCCCACCCAGCCTGCTTGTTCCAGAGGCCTTTCCAACTTGAAATGTCCTTGGCATACTTTAGAGTTGGAACATAACGGATTAGGTCCTCGCGAGTTTCTACAAACTCTATGCCAGAAGTCTGATTGTTTTTAGTTAGATTCGCATAGCTTTGCTTGAGGTGCTCGGTGGCATCAACACCCCCACAAGTAGTAACAAGCCAACCTAGATCTATCAGCATTGTTAACCATGTAGCACTGATGCCTTCGGACTCACCAGTCTCATGGAATATGCCGTTCCACATTGGATCTCTCCAGGCTTGGATTGCCTCGAGGGCTATATTGTATAAGTTCAATGATCATGCCGAATGCCAAATGTCAATAGCTCACCCATCTCTGCATATAACGGTTCATCATATTCTGTCCTGATGATCTTGTTCAAATCATAGCCTGCGCTGTCTAGGCTCGGATCTGAATTTCATTCATTATTAAGAAGCTTATCCTTGCTATGGGTGGAATCGACATACATGGGTGCTTGTCTATACATGTAATGCGTGAATAGCCTCGTTTCGCGAGATGATAGGCTGTGCTGATACCCCAGGTGCCGCTATAAATAATGTGTTTCAGTACAAGCCCTTCCCAGAAAGCGCCGTAGGAAGCCTTACCTGCCAATGACTAATATCGATGTATCTCGTTCCATGGTGTTTAATATTTGCTACTTAGTCTGTACTCCTTATTTTGCTTCAGTTGCGTCCTTAACGTCACTTATATAGGTCTAGTGAAGATCACACCTCGGGTTCAGCTGCCTCCCGCTATCTCCAGTTGATGCTAGTAGATATTTGTAGCGCCCTTTAACGGGTTGACCTGCCTCGCTCCGCCATGTTTTACCCTGTTAGTGTGGGGCTCATAGCCACTTATGTGCATTACTGCATTGATTGTGGCAGTGGTGCCACCACTGCTGTGCGACCATAGATAGGACCCATGGGCTCGATTCGGGGCATCTTTAATCGACAAAAGTGCTTTATCATTTCGCATGTTAAGACTTTCGAGATTGAGTACTTACGGGCTAGCCTTCTTCCATCTCTTTACTGCATCTATAGGATTGATATATACTGATACCTACCCGCATTAAAGTCTACCAATCAGTTTATAAAACATTCGAAATCTACTACAACTGAACGTTATATTACCATCAGTTCTTTCAAGGTCATTGATGCAGCTGCCGAGGCCCTAAAATACAAGAAAAATCTGTATTTATACGATTCTACCTCCGCTCAGTTATTATCGAGTGTTTCTTTTGGATTCCATGATTCTAGCCTCCCGACTACCACAGGGGACTATAACAGCGCGTGGGTAATCTTTCCATCCGTCCAACCTTTCACATCCCGTAAGTCTTCCGGTTTTCCAGTGCCTCCCGCGCGCCCTTGAGGAGCTGCAAGATCCCGTCCGATTGCAGTTTCCGGTCTCCATCTCCAAGCATTTGCCATTATCGGGTCTATTATACCTTCCATGGAATCTACGATGAACCCACCAATGGATGGAATATGCATAAATGAACGACCGGAGTCTCCAGATGCAAGGAGGAGATTCGTGTACGTGGGATGTCGTCCGATAAGGAATGATCGATCGGGAGTATCAGCACACCAGCAAATGCGGGCAAAACTGAACGGGCGTTCAGCTAGATGAGGCATACACTCGCGCAGGTATGCGCGTGCCCGCTCTTCCGCTTCGATTGGAATCTCTTGTCTTGCCACCGGTACGCTTCTGATGCGACCTGAACTATCAGTCGAGAAATTTGTGTATCCAGGAAACTCATTACAGATCTTGAGTTCTTTGCTCTCAAGATCCGGGATGAAAAACCCCCTCTCCGTGTTATACATTACCGGATTATCTCGATAGATTTCAACTTCGGCGTCTGTGAGTTTTATATGCATTAGGGTCCAGCACTTTGGCAGCAGCTGGCCTTCGGTATCAAAGATTTGGTCGGTCATGGCTCCTGCCGACAAAATGGTACAATCTGCGTGATGTTCTAGGCCATTCTTTGTCTTGATTCCCGTCACGTTCGAGTTCGAATAAGTCAATTGGACAACTTGTCCATCTTCAGCTCCAGTAACGAATTTCACTCCAAGCCTTTTGACCTCTGCCGCAGCCGATATCATAGAGTTTTTGGCGTTGACGAATCCCGAGCCTGCGGTTCCCTTTTTATGCCAGCCCCGCCATCCAGGGAAGTCTCCAGTAAGTGCACCAGGTTTCATTAGTCGCTTGAAGTCTTCTGGGGTGTTCAACCTGGTAATGGCTCCAGGCTCGGCATCATCCGTCATCTCGCGTCGTTTCAGGCCGGCTTCACCTTCTGCAGATGAGGCGGCGAATATAGTTCCGGTCTCGTGATAGAAAGGCTTGAAGACTGGATCTTCACGCCAACCACTTATTGTGGCATGGAACAATTTGGATCCGATGTAGGATTCATCTGAGGTTGTGCTTTGTGTAGCATGATCCACAATCTTGTTGACGTCGTTGCCAGCGGAAATTGGCGATGGAATAGGATAGGGATCAAAAATCGTAACATTGTTGTAACCTCTACGAGCCAGATGTAGTGCGCTCGATAAGCCCCATGTGCCACCTCCAACTATCAGAATGGACGAGTTCTTTTCCATGATAATGCAAGATATAAATATTATAGAATCGAAGTATTTCAAAATTCAAATGGGCGTAAGGAAGACACTGTGCGGGAGCACGGTATGAATTTTGTTCGAGGCAAGGAAATTAATGGCAGTTCTTTCATTCTTATATCAGCATGTCATGTCAGAAAGTCCCACATTTCGAATGCCTATTAATGGGCGGGTGGAGTTATGGTGCGAAAACTAATAGTATCTTCAAGGCATCTGCTCTGTAGTTTTACAGTGTCTGCTTGGAGCAATATTAGGCAATCCCTGACAGGTGGGGTTGATCATCATTTGCCTCGTTGCGGAAAGCTGGAGAAGGTTCATCCGGGCAACACTCTCTATTACGGAAAAATTGGTTTATAGTAGTGTAGGTAGGATGATTGCGTATTGCCGTACAAGCGCGGGGCTCAAAGATTAAGCTCAATAATCGAGGAAGGTCAATGCGATGAGGAACCGCTACTGCGAGCCTGATGATTGACATGCATGATTAATTGGCTATTCGTAAGTTGTAAGCTGGCCTCGTGGTCCTGGGCCACTATAGACACGGGATCCGCGCGGCCGCGGCGTCGGTGGCGCTGCCAGTGCTTCGGGTTGACCTTCCTCAACCTTTTCGCTTATCATTAGGCCCTGCACAAGTGCCGCCAATACGGTGGACGACGATGCAAGCCTTCTTAGTTAAGGTGAAGCCCCACATCAGAATAGCCACTAGCTTTACTGTAGGCGTATGATTTGCCGGCTGTCGGGCTTAAGACCCAGCTCGTTGGTGCCGCTATTCCGGGTGCTTCACTTTGTACAGCGCCAAAGATATTAATTCTGCTCGGCTGCGATACCTACCCAATTTTGATGCGCATCAGCGACGCTTGGGTAACAATATAGTCGTTCACTATATTGGCAGTACTTGTACAGGGTTTACGGATAAGTGATGACGTTAAGGAAGGTCAACGCGAAGTCGTGGTCCTAGAAACATGATAATCACTTATGGGGAAGATTACCCAGACTATCATATCCAGGAACGAAAAGTCCCGACAAGGTGATAGATACGATAATGTCGATGTAGCACCGTCTTTTATCGCAACATAGAGATAAACAAATGATAGAGGATGTAAATACAGCAAACAAATGTATCTGATATGGGTAGCACTGTGTGGAGGTAAACCCTCGTGTGTTTTACTACCATAATATAGTTGGGCACCTCTATTTGGCATCTTGTAGGGAGAGCCTCGATTCTTCTTTGCAGATGCGGGGAGTAGATCGTACCATACTAGTGCCGAGTAACGGGCTGGCATTCCCTAAACGGATACGTGAGCTGTTGGAAATTCCGGGGATTGAGATTCTGGGGAAAGAAATTAGGACGCATTGAACGTTCAGTCCGTCCCACCTTATCGCTGGTAGGATACAAACTGCAAGTCGATCCCCCGCCTTTAGTTTTGAGTGGAAACCATTACGTACCAACAAAAGATTGGAAGCACTCCGTACTCAATATCGTTTATCTTCTCAGTCTGCTATTCGGCTTGTGAGTTCATTCAGTTGGACTTGTGCCGCAAGTATATATCGGTCTTGGCAAATGTCCGCGATATAACATATATATAAAGAACCCTTGAATGCTGCCTCCTTGACCTATTTACCCTCATTAACTTCAATAAAAAATGGCCAGCTTAATTCGACGGTTCAATTCTCAGAAACATGTCTCACATGACACAATCGACGACACCATAGTAGACCAAGTCTGCTTAGGCGGAACTGACGATATGAAATCAAAGAGCGAAATATCACCCATAGAAGCCGTTTCTACCCTCGAGACGGCCGAGTGGGACTTGCAATCAGACCCTGAGAAGCAGGGCCATAAAGGCCATATAGATGGTGTAATCGACGCCGTCAAAGCGAATGAGGTGCTCGACGTAGAGTCGGATGATTCTCCATACCCCGAAGTTCGAGCGGTTGTGTCTCCCCTGGACGACCAAGATATGCCAGTAAACACTCTACGCGCCTGGACGTTGGGGATCATCTTCACCATGCTAGGCAGTGGCGTCAACCAATTCTTCTCAATGCGCTATCCATCCGTCACCATCACCTCTCTAGTCGCTCAGCTTGTTTCATTCCCAGTTGGAGTGGCATTGGCTAAGGCTCTTCCGCTTTGGACAATCAACCTTGGCCCGTTGGGCCGTTGGTCTATTAATCCGGATCACAAGTTTAATGTCAAGGAACACACCCTGGTTACTGTAATGGCCAACATCTCCTTCACAAGCGCCTGGGCGACAGACGTCATCCAGGCCCAAGTTGCATTTTACGGTCAAGACGCCGCCCCTGGATACCAAATCCTGCTAGTCTTGACCTGTCAGATGTTTGGTCTTGGTATCGCTGGCCTCGCCCACGATGTTCTTGTTAAGCCCGCAGCCATGATATGGCCGTCAACCCTAGCTAATGTGGCGCTCTTTACGACGCTTCACTCTCGCGAGAACAAGCTGGCAGATGGATGGAGCATCACGCGTATGAGATACTTTCTATACGTGTTTGTGGGGGCGTTCGTCTGGTATTGGTTCCCTGGATACCTCTTTACGGCCCTGAGTTACTTCACGTGGATATGCTGGGCTGCGCCAAATAACATCGTTGTTAATCAGCTTTTTGGACAGGTATGTGCTCCAAGTACTGTCAATGGATTAGGCTAACAACAGTGCAGGTTCAAGGACTTGGATTCTTTCCCTTGACATTTGACTGGGCGCAGGTGGCCTATAACTTGTCACCAATCCTGTTCCCAATCAATGCGCAAATCAACATCATTGCCGGCTGGTTTGTGTTCTTCGCCGTCCTGCCACCCATCTTATATTACACCAACACCTTTGAAACGGCATATCTCCCAATGTCAAGCACTGATGTTTATGACAATACCGGCACAATCTACAATGCAAGCCGCGTCGTCATCGATGGAGTCCTTGACCCCGAGCTGTACAAAACGTATAGCCCGCCATACCTAACCACCACATACGCATCCGCCTACGCCCTCAGTTTCGCAGTGCTGACCGCCGGTCCCGTCTACGTCTTTCTCTACCACGGAGAGGAGATCTGGGCATCCATCCGTGGCCGAGCAAAGCTCGACATCCACGCCCGGCTCATGGAAAACTACAAACCCGTGCCCAAGTGGTGGTACGGCCTCATCACCCTCCTCGTCTACGGCGTCACCATCGCAACCATGGAATCCTACCACATCGGCTGGCCCGCCTGGGGCGTCACCATCGCCCTCCTAATGGTCCTCCTCTTCGTCCTCCCCGTCGGCGTAACCTTCGCCATCACGAACCAAAACACAAACACCATGACCGTCCTCGGCCAGCTCATCAGCGGCTACGTCATCC
Source organism: Pseudogymnoascus sp. 23342-1-I1 (assembly GCA_001662575.1). NCBI lineage: Eukaryota > Fungi > Ascomycota > Leotiomycetes > Thelebolales > Thelebolaceae > Pseudogymnoascus > Pseudogymnoascus sp. 23342-1-I1. Next base: position 431,590 of record KV454983.1, on the reverse strand, counting down.
CCGGCCGCCCCATCGTCGCGCTCGCCTGGAAATTCTACGCATACACCGGCATCAGCCAGGCAGTCGCTTTCTCACAGGACATGAAGCTCGCGTACTACATGAAGCTCCCCCGCCGCACCACCTTCGCTGCACAGCTCGTAGCCTGTTTTCTGGGGTCCATCACACAGGTCGGCGTCTTGGTCTGGATGCTGAACCATATCCCTGACATCTGCCAGACGGGGCAGGCAGACAACTTCACCTGCCCGCAGGGCCGCACCAACTTCGCCGCCTCGGTGCTGTGGGGCGCCGTCGGCCCTGCGCGCCTCTACTCGCCGGGCAAGATCTACGGGGGCTTCCTGCACATGTTCTGGATCGGGGCTCTCTGCCCCATCGCCACCTGGCTGATGCTGAAGCGGTGGCCGGAGAACAAGATCCTAAAAAACATCAACTGGGTCGTTTTCTTCGGCGGGACGAACAACTACCCTCCTGCCACGGGGATAAACTATACCTCGTGGTTTGCGGTGGGGTTCGTGTTCAACTGGGTGGTGAAGAGGCGGATGGGCGCGTGGTGGCAGAAGTATGCGTATGTCACGTCGGCGGCGCTGGATGTGGGGCTGGCGCTGGCGGGGATTATTATCTTCTTTGCGCTGGGGTATACGGGCGTTACGCTTGAGTGGTGGGGGAATACGGTTTATGCTAATACTGCGGATGGGAGGGGCACGCCTATTAGGGCGCTTCCTGATAAGGGTTATTTTGGCCCGGATACATGGGAGTGAATGTCATGTAAGGGTTTTTGGGGACAAGTGCAGGCGGCGAGAGTCTAGCGTTTTGATGTTGAAGTTTGGAGTTTAGAGCGTATTTTGGAGCGTTAGTTGTTGGAGCGTATAGTTGTTAGTCACCAGAGATATTGGAATTTGCTTCTTGTTGATAGGGTCATTGCATACAAATGAATCGTTCCATGCTTATCTAGTTAATCTATGTAACTTCTTCTATAGAATATTGAAATCTAACTATCTTCAGTCCCTAGCAAGATAATCGCATCACAAGCCCCTTAAGCATATAAGCAAACCACCTCACCGCCACCCCTCCTGAACCCCCTCGTTTTTATACACAGCCAACCCGCCACTGCCCTAAGCAGCGTGACACAGCCTCATAGCTATAGATCAAGCGTCAGGTATCTTACTAGCATACTACATATTCATAAAAGGGGGGGGGGGGGGGGGTCCGAAGGTGGCCCTAAAACTGTATAAATCGACTGAACTATTATCAAAATAGTTAGATTATTTAATATAATTATAGAAAATATTAAAAGTTATTATAATTAACTTATATATAATCTCCTATCTCAACTCAACATATCACTAATCCACCCCCTAAACCCCCCCTAACCGCTCCCTCAAAAAACGCCTCAAAAAATATATCCCAAATAAGAAGGTAATAAAAAAAGAAAGGAAGGAAAAGAATAGAATATAATAAAAGCGTCTTTAAAAAATCTTCCCTACACTCCCACTCGTTTCATTGAGAGAAAATAAATAAATAATAAGGACAAATTGCATGTATAAAAAACCCCTTTCTTTACGCCCTATCCTTCCTATCTGTAGCACTATCACACATCTACATCCCCTACTAGCGTCTGCATCGGCATCTGCTTCCCTAATACATCCCCATCCCCATCCCCTATCCTCCACCACCCTCCTCCTCATCTCTAATCCATCCCCACGCCCCCCTTATCCCATCCAACCCTTTCCCCATATCACCTTCCCTAGTCGTCCAAATCGAAAGTATAACAAAAAAAGCCTCACGAATCTCATAACCACTCAAAAACCACTCAAACCCCTTCTCTCTCTCGAAAAAACTTCATTCTCTCTCAAAAGGTACAAGAAATAAAATAAAAAAAACTATAAAACCCAATCAATCGAATACACAAAAAATAACAACACAAAAGTAAACTCCTATAACCCCCCCTATCCCCTAGAAGAACTCCCTCCTATAAAAAAACGTGCCACAAATGCACCCCCATCTCGAAAGCGTGAAAATACAGAATTTTTGGATTGGTTCAATTCCCCATGAATCGAACCGAAGAGAAAAGGTTGGGAAAATTTTGGGCGCGGTGATGGTAGTGGTTGGGACTCAGATCCTGTTGCTTATACCGATCATTCGGTGGTGGTGGTGAAGGTGGTTAGGGTGGCGAGAGAGAAAGGGTGGTTCTATCAGCGTTGCTGCACACAAATTAGCTCCCATCCACAGCAAACATCAACCCCCAAGAAATGGAATAACTCACACGTCCCCTCCTCCCCTGCTCCTGCCCCCCACCCCCACCATACGCGCCCTGCCCTCCTACCGGCTGCTGTCCCGCATACCCATACACGCCCCCAAACCCCCCCATCCCCTGTCCCACCCCCAGCTGCCCTGGCATCTGTCCAATCTGTCCCAACCCCCCCAACTGTCCCAGTCCACCCAGCTGTCCTAACCCCCCAAGCTGTCCCAACTGTCCAATCCCCGGCGACCCAGCGGCGCCAGGGTACCCTCCATACCCCCCAAACCCGCCCACCGGCGCGCCCCTCACAAGGAGCTGGTTATACCCCACCGGCATCGGGACAGCTCCAAAGGCCTGCTGCTGCGGGATGCTGTAGGGGGAGGGGTAGGGGATCTGCTGTTCCAGGCTCGGGGAGCGCTGCATGTCGTATCCTGGGTGTGGGAGCGAGAGGGGGAGGGAGGGTTGTTGTTGCGGGGTGTAGTATTGTTGGTACTGCTGCTGCTGCTGTTGTTGGGGGAGGGGAAGAGATTGTTGCTGTGGTTGGGAGAGGTGCTGCTGCTGCTGCTGGTGTTGTTGTTGGTGAACAATATGATGCGGCGGCTGCGGGGAGTGCTGCCGCTGCTGCTGGCGGAGCTCATTATGATGTTGTCCCCCGTTAGATTGATTTTGAGAAGCCGACCTCGGCGCGCGCTCCTGCGACTGCGCCGGCTCCCTGGGCCCCGTACTCCCATTGCGCGTCGGCAAGCCAACCTCATCCATCAACCTCTTATACCCGTGTCCCGGCTGCGCCTTGAGCTTGACCAACACGCTGCGGATATTCTCCACGACCTGCGCGCGGATATTCTCGTCAAAGAACGGGGTCGTGAGGACCTTAAAGATGAGCGTGGGGCCGCAGATGTGGTCCGTTAGGATGTCCTCTAACACCTTGTTCTCCGGGGAGAAGAAGAGCGCTTGCAGGATGATGTCGCGCGCCTCGGGCTCGTTGCGCTGGTTAATCACTTTTAGAACTGTGAGGTAGGCGACCTTGTGCGTGCATAGGTGCACGAGGTGCGGCACTAGGCGCGGCGCGAGCACGGTGCGGCGCTGGGGGAAGGTGCACGTATCCAGCAGCCAGGTGAGGAGCAGGGCGCCGTTGGCGTTGGCAGCCAGCTGCACAGAGTTGAGGGCAATCGCCGCCGCCAAAATGCGCTGCTGCTCCCTAGTCGCATGATGACTCTCGAGACACGCGCGCATAGCCCTCGATCCGTATCGTCCCTGCGCAATCTCCCACATCTTGGTGAGCATGATCTCAAAGATGAAGTCGTTGTACGGCGAGCCGAAGCGGAGACAGCACTGCAGGACGTAATTCCCGAACTGGTCGAGGAAGAGCGGGACGGTGTAAGGGCGCACAGCCTCGACGATGAGGGACATCTGCGCGGGCAGGCGCGAGACGTCGATGATCTTCTGCGCGGCCCAGGTGCCGTTCTTGTGCACGCCAATCTCGGCCATGTGCGGCACGATCTCGGCGAGCATGGCGTCGCGCACGGGGTCGGAGCAGAACTCGAATAGCTTCTGCACGACCGTGTTGCCGAGGTAGTCGGACGAGAGCTCCGCCACCTCGGGTAGCATCTCCATGGCGATGTTCTCAATGTCTGTTTGCGACCAGCTGTTGTTGTCGATGCGCTTGCGGATGTCGCGCAGCTTGGGCGCGTCGTGGATGCGGTTCAGCGAGGGCTCGGCAACGGGGGGGATGTCGTTGTCGTAGCCGTCGTATTGGAGCGCTTGCTGGAGGATGACGTCGATCTTCTGTCTCTCCTCCTCCGTGGCACTGAAGTCCTTGACGATGCTGAGAATCTCGCTGCGCATGTCTTGGAGGCGCGGGACGGTGGGGGGAGTAGTGCTAGGACGGGAAATCGCCCCCGCGTTGGCGGGCGTGCCGTTGCGGGATCGACTCCCGTTCTCCTGGCCCTGGGAAAATGGATCCGGAGAAGGCGAGGGGAAAGCACCATCATGTCCTGGTGTGCCGTTCGAAGACGGGGGCTTGGCAAAGTTAATCCTAACCGGCCCTGCGCCAGGGAAGATCTCCTTCCCATTCATCATGGCCTTTGCCGAGATAGCACTCTCCAAGCGCTCAAAGTTGACAAATCCACAGTTCTTGTGCGTCAGCACTCTCGCGGAGATGATGGCGCCGTGAGACTTGAACATTTCTGTCAGGGTCGAGGTCGTCGTCGACGACGGGATGCTGCCGAGCCACAGGGCTCGGGTCGGTCCTTCCAGATTTGCTTCGTCGGCTGTGAGATGGGTCGAGCTCGCCTGCCCGTTGGTGTAGCCCAGGTTTAGCGCCTGGACCGCCTCTGGCAGGCCGTCGTACTCGGCCGAGTCCCTGAGATCAGCGACGCTAATGCTGTTCTCCAGACGAGAGGAAGGGTAGTAATTCCGCAGGAGCCCTCTTGGACCGGGCGACTCGAGGACACCAGCTGTTCTCGCGCGGGGCCGGTTCGTCGACGCCTGGTTGGCGAAGGCTTGGACGGCGAGGTTGTGCTGCTGGATCGCGGCGTGTGTCTGCGCAACCTCATACTGCAGACGCGCCTGGTGCGCTTCGTATGGTGTCATGCTACCAGTTCCATAGTCGTCGTCCTCTTCATCAGCGTATTTCTCCGTCGCATTCACCGAGTACGACCGGAACCGACTGGCCTGTCTATTCGCGTCGATCATGTTGGCCAAGAACGGGTTGGCAGCCAGTGTAGCCCTCGGAGGCTGTGGCGTGTCTGCCAGTCCGAGGTAATCTAGCGTCCTCATCTGCATGTCGTTCTCACCCGTACCTTCCTTGGAGAACGAAGACTGCGTCGGAGAATTCGGCCCGTTCGAGCCTAGACTCGCAATGCTCGCCAGCGTCGACGTCCTCTCCCGTCCCGACGTCCAGTTTGTCGAGAAGACAGACGGACCGAACGGCCCACTGCCTGCCTGCGTCGTCGACGAGAAGTTGGAGATGTGCTGCGGTACCGACCCAGCGCGGAGACGGGACAGCAGCGCCGCATTGTTGGACGCGGAGCTGTGGTCTCCAATCTCGCCTAGGCCGGGCGAGGGGGACTTGTAGGGACTCGGCGACGGCGACGGTCGAGACGTCTTCGATCCGAGAGACGAGAGGCCTCCCAGTCCTCCTAGCGGAGCGCCGGGGGCGAACCGAGATGGCACCGTCCCTGCTCTCGCACGGCGGCCCTGCGGCAGGCTCTCTGGTGTCGGCAGCTGTATGTAGTCTGGGAACCCATCCGTCGGGGACTCAGGGATATTCTCACGGAGCGGAGTCGAGTTCCCGCTCGTCGGTGGTCCCCAGACATTGACGGGGACGACACCCTCTTGTGCCTGGATCTCGCGAGCCCTGTTGGGAGAAGAATTGTCAGCACACATATTTTTTTTTCTCGTCAGAGGGGATAATGAAGAGCATACCTCTTTGAGAACAGCCGACTAGCACTCCCCAGCTCGTGCGACGGAGAGCCAGCTCCAGAGCGCGAGTTGCCGGCCATCTTGCCGACGGAGGTCAGGCCGGGTGGGCCGCCGAAGGGAGATCTGGCGGAGGAGGAATTGGGTAGCTCGATGGGCGAGGTGTTGCCCGTGGACGAGCCCGAGCGAGGTTGCAGCATCATTGACGGCGGTAGGTAGCCCAGGGACGGGTGCTCTGACCGCGAGGAAGCCATTTTATATATATTTCTGCAGCTGCAGCGCCGGGTGCGTGCGGGCTAGCAAAGGTTGTGGTGGGTGGTGAGGTGAAGGTGTGTCTCCAAAAAGACGGCCAATTGTTGGGTGAAGAGCGTCTTGTCTATGCTTGGTTGGAGCGCAGAGTGTTCGAGGGGAGTCGTTTTGTCGAATTATTATGGGTGGGACTTTATATTAAGGTCTTGATGCTGTCGTGAGAGATTGTTGGCCGTTTCGAAAAAGCTCGGTCTGTCGTCATCAAGAGGTCGTCGATAGCTTTTTTGGGGAGTGTATGATCGAAGTTGGATGCAAAGAGTAGTAGTGCAGTGTGCAGTATAGTAGTAGTAGTAGTAGTAATTGTCGTTGCAGTCTTGTGTTGTACGTATGTGTATGTAATAGCAAGGAGTAGTTAAGTAGCAGTAGTAGTAGAAACAGAAACGGATCTATTAAAATAGTATGATGGGCCCGGATGGGAATCGATGGACAGGAATCATATATTCCCTAGCTTTTTGTTGACCTGAAGGGAGAGGAGGAGAGGAGGGGATTTTTTAAATATGGAAAGAAGTGAAGGTTTGGAATTGAAGAAAGGTGGAAGGAAGAGAGAGAGAGAAAGAGGAGGAGAGGATGTGAAGGTTGAAGGTTTTGGGATGGATATGTGGTGTGTGGTGTGGTTGGGTGGAGGAGGAGGTGGTGGTGGTGGTGGTATGGGTGGTATGGGGTAGTATGGTCGGTATTGTATGTACGTAGCGTAGGGGGTTGAAGGAGAGTCGTCGAGTCGAGTAGAGTAGAATCTAGTAGAGTGTCGGTTATGTGGTCGTATGTAGTTTTTTCGATAGGGGTTGGTTTTGGGGGGGTTGAATTGGGTTGAATTGATTGTTCCTGGGCCCTGTTTGGGTGCAGTTTGTGGTTGCGGTTATGTGATTTGTGTGCTGTGGGTTGAAAACAGGGCAGCGGTGCAGGGTACAGATGAGAGTTATAGCGAGTTAAAATAGCGTATTGTACAGTGGAGTACAGTGGATCACAGTGGACCACAGTGCTGGAGAGTACCTGTTGCTGCCCTGTTGTTGCCCTGTACGTGTACGGATAGTGCGTCAACAGCCACAATTGAATTGTGAGTTGCGAATTGTGTGGTGCGTGGTGTGTGCGTAGTAGTTGTAGTGTGCGTGTGGTGTGGTAGTACAAGTACCGCCCTGTCTAGTACAAGTACTCTTTAGCGTGTAGTCAGCAGCTAGGGGTACCTGAAGTAAGGTTTGAAGGTACGAAGCAAACCAGTAATCCCTCGCTCGTATCGTTCCACCCTGGCTCTCCAGGAAAAGGTACGCGTACAGTGCACGTCTCTGTCGTGCTATGCGTATGTATGTAACTTGTCAATTGGTGGATTAGGGGGTGCCAATTGGAGATATATGGATGAGCCAATGAACAATGCACAATGCACAATGCACAATGAACAATGCAGCAATGCAGGCGATTGCTCGTGTGTATTAATATATATATTAGAGTTGGAGACAGAAGGGGATGGGGAGAGAGAGGTGGTGGTTAATGTGGTGATATCTATTATGGGAAGCAGAAGCAGGAGAAGAGGAAGATAAACCATCGTATGTATGGGATGTGTAGATGGTCGTATGAGCAGCGTATGGGTATGAGCGTATGAGCGTATAAGCAAGCGTATGAGGACGACTAGGAGAAAGAAACAGAGCCAGGAGAAGGAGAAGAGTACATACAATGAAGCAAGGTATCGATTTAAAATAGACTAAACTAACAGGGTAAACCCCAGGTATCCCAAAAGTACCCTGATCAGCTTTCAACCCAGATCAACCCCTATCAAAAGTTAGGTGAGGGACTTATGAGGGACATCCAAGGGACCTATCCTCTCTAGCAACTTACAGAAGTTGACACAAGACGCTGGAAACTTTTGTCAGGGACGAAACAACCACAACCAAAAAGACAACAGGTAGGGGGTGGACAGAACGAAGATGACGACTCTGCTGACATAACGCGGCTGTTAACAGGCTATCGAGAGAGCTCAGTGGGGTTTAGGGGAGTGAGAGGGCGTGGATGTAATGGATCAAGGGGTCATACCATACCATACTTTACCCATATGGTACAGGAGTCCGTACGTGCAGAACGAAACTCCGTATTTACTAGATGCGTACCTTCCCTCCCCAATCCATACTGTACTCCTTCTAGTATTGTAGTATATAGAGTGCTGCCACCAAGTACAGTGCAGTGCTGGATGGAAATAGTACTTCCCCAGCCACACAGACCTGCCCTCTCCAACTCTCCACATCTCCACCACAAAAAGCCGCGAAATCTACACCCCCCCTAGCCCCTACCGCTCCCATCACGCCTCTCACCCATCATGAAACGACGCCGTCGAGGGGGCGCGGCGGCCACCCTTGGCCGCCCTTCCTTTCCTTTCCTGTAGCGTGAGTGTGAGTGTGGCTAAACTCGTACCACACAGACGCAAACCCAGCCACCTCAAACGAGAAGGGACACAGTAAGTAAGTGGTAGAGTACCTGTCGCTCCTCCTGTACAAAGGAAGGGGGGGATGGATGACAGATGCCTTGCATGCCCCGTACAGCATCCCTCATATACCCCGTCTATCCATCAATCAATCCATCCATCCACCACTCCTACCACTCCCAACCCTCTACCCTCCTAACCCTCCAGAGGAAGGAAGAACGAAGGTCGATATCACCTCACATCACATCACCGTATCAGCGTACCCTCTCCCTCTTCGTATACCTGCACGGAGAAGTCAGTTAAATCCCTCCCACCCCTGACCCTCCACAAACCATGCGAACCCTCATGCAGGTACACCCCCCCATCCCATCGCTGATCACCTCGCCTCGACCTCCCCTCCCTCGACTTCCCCTGGTATCCCTCCATCCCTCCTCCCCATTCCTCCTCCCCGTCCTTCCCCACACACGACCAAAAGAAGCCTTCCGCGTCCCGCTCAAACAGTCCTCGCTCGCGGCTCCCCCTTCTATCAGGGGGAGGTGCGACGGGGAGTGTTCTTGATAGACAGCATGGTAGGTAGATGTCGGGTCCTCGCTGCTCGGGGTATCTCTCGCGCGGTTGTCGCGTCTTATAATAGGACTGCGGTGCTATATCTCAAGCACCGCGCGTGTGGGTGGTGGGTTATCAGGCGGAGGGGGTATCACATCTCAGATTAGATCCCCCTCATCTTCCCATGTGCATATCAGACATACATTTATCTACTACACAGTCAGTCAGTCAGTCAGTAAGTCAGGAAGTGTTATCTTTAGCCACACCACACCCCTCAGTTCGTCCAAACCCCTCACCTCGTCTCATGGCCACGCCATGCCAGCCAGTCCATCATCCCCTCTGACACCACTTCCGCGTATCACATCCCCAAATAGCCCAACCGACGACGACCCTACCTACCAAGCGCGTCAGCATGTTTCTCCTCGATGCCAACGCCTCCAAAGACAGGCTGTGGCTAATAATACCTTCCTCCCCTTCCTCCTCCCCCTCCTCCTCCCGACCCGACACGTCCACAAACACACCGTAGTGCCAGACCCGAGGTGCGGAGTTGAAACATGCGCCGTGCGTGGTGTCGTGCGTGGACCCCGCGAGTCGTTCGTGAGGAGGCGGGAGGGACGGGGTGGGGATGAAACATGGGCGGGAAGACGGGGAGGGGGAGTCGCCGTGGGGGTTTGGGAGGTGAGGGGGAGGAGAGAGTGGGTGTTTGCTGCTTTTGGTTGGGAATGTGAGAGGAGATATGATAAGAGGTAGGAAGGGTAAAAGTGATAGAAGTGACAGAAGTGTTAGAAGTGTTAGATGTGATAGAAGCTCAATACAGTTCAGCGACAGTAGTGATATCCCCTCCTCTCCTACACCTCAATCCACAGCTAATACGTTGTAATACCACCCGTAACACCGTCTTCCAAATCAGGCCAAAAATTTATATTACTTCCTTTCCCCAATGTGCCCAAGATGCAGGTACAAACTGTACAACATTACAAGGATAAACTCACACACAGAACACACAGAACACACAGTAACTCTCGTTGGTGGAGCGCAGTATATACACATCACGTGACCGTTACAACATTTTCAACATTTCGAAAGACAGGTAGGCTTGGCATTCCTTGGCAATGCCTACCTACCCTTGTTGTATTTGGGTGACCTTCGCGATTTGGCCTAATACGGACGGAATATTAAAGATTCACGACCTGGAATTTCTCAGCCTCAGCCTCGTTGTAACGCCCTTGACACCTACAACATCTACGAGTGGGATAATAAGAACAGGGGCTTTTTGTTAACTTCGTTTGGCTGTTTGGTATATATATATTACGCTGGTGGATATACTATACGGCGCGGCACGAACGAACGAACGGACGGAGACGCGACGCCACGGCGCGGTTTACGGGGGGTTTGACGACGCACTGATCGAGGACGATATGGCGGATGAAGGGGGGAATGATACGGAGATGAGGATGGATGATGTTGAGGATACGGAGATGAAGATGGACGACTCAGTCGATACCCCGACGAGGGCAGAAGACGAAGCCGACACCCCAATGCGAACAGACGACGCAGTCTCCACCCCCAAGCCCGACAACGACGATGGCTCCTCCTCCTCCTCCTCCTCCAGCGACTCCTCCGAATCCGAAGCCGAATCCTCCCCCAAAGAATGGCTCGCAACAAGCCGCCAACGCCGCTCCACAGCCGGCAACCGCCTCTCCACCCTCCTCCAAGCCGCCGCCGCCGACGACGAACTCGAACTCCTCTTCGCCGAAGACGAAGACGACGCCGGCTTCTCTGACGCTTCTGGTGCAGCATCAGACGTCCAAATGGACTCCTCCTCCGACGACGAAGACGCCGGTCCCCCCGCCCCCGGCGCCGAGGACCTCGAAGGCGAGGCAGAGCTGCAGCGCGTCGCGCGCGCAGAGCGGATAGCCAAGAAGCGGAAGGCGGCGACGGGGATACCCACTGCGTTTCGCAAGAAGCCGAGGGTCGTCGGTACCAGTGCCGCTGCGGCGGAGACGGCGCCGCGCCCAAAGAAGAAGTCCGAGCGCGCGAGCTGGATCCCCTCCGCTGAGGAGGCGCCCCTGCGCGCCTCGGACCGCAAGACCACGCGGCTGAGCAAGGAGCAGCTGTACGTGCAGATGCAGGACCGGGAGCGGAAGCGCGTGCGGCAGCTCGCGAACATGGAGAAAGCGGCCTTAAAACGGGAAGCAGAGCGCCGGCCGGAGCGCACGCAGGAGGACCGATTAGCGGAGGCGGCGCGGATAGAGAAGAGGAATGCGAAGAGCTTGAATCGGTGGGAGGAGGCGGAGAGGATTAGGGAGGAGGAGCAGAGGGCGAAGTTGGCGGCGTTGCATGATAGGCGCTTGGAGGGGCCGGTGATTACGTTTTGGAGTGGGAGGGCGACGTGGGAGGGGGAACGGTTGAGGAGTGTGGGGGGGGTGGTGATTGAGGAGCGGGAGAGGCCGAGGAAGAGGAAGGGGGGGGAGGAGGAGAAGGGGAGGGGGAAGGTGGGGGGGTTGGGGCAGGTGGCGGGGGTGGGAGCGGCGGGGCCGGCTGTGAAGGTTGAGGGGGCGGCGGATGCGGCGGCGATGCCACCGCCGCCGCTGGTGGTTGATACGGCGGCTACACCGTCCATGTTGAATGGGACGACGCCTCTTCCTGGTTTTGCGCCTGCGGCTGCACCGCCATCAGCGGTTGCAGCTCCGTCGACGTCACCTGCGCCTGGAGCTCCACCAGCTTCGGTCGCGCCCTCTATATCACCCTCGGCCGCAGCTCCACCGTCCTCTGCTGTCCCTTCTACTTCAATAACGGAGCCTAAAGTAGAACCAGCTGCACCACAGCCAGCATCTACCGTCCCCTCCACTTCAGCAACGGAACCCGCAGCAACAGCACCTGCGACAACAGTGCTCACAGCTGAACCTGCAGCACCAAAACCAGCACCTGCCGCTCCCCCAACTTCAGCAGCAGAACCTACACCCGCCCCCACTGCACCAGCACCTCCTACCATCCCTGAATCGGCCAGTGCACCAGCACCTTCTACAATCCCCGAATCCACCGCTGCGCCCCCAACAGCTGCAGAAGCTACGCCCCTACCAGTTCCAGCTCCAGAAGCAGCGCCTTCAACTCAATCGCTTGCGGCGCCAACTGACGCCGCTCCGAGCGTCCCTAAACTCGTTCCGTCGCCGACTGAGCCTTTTAAACTCACGCCTGCTGTGCCACCTGCGCCTCTAGCTGCGACATCGCTAGCTGGGGATAAGGCAGTTGCAGCTCCGACTATCCAACCAGTTGTCGGCGCCGCACCTCCTTCAACCGCCATCTCATCAGCTGCAGATAACACAGCCCCAGCCACCACTGCACCCCCCCAACCCGCCACTGCCCCCCTACCCCCCCCACCCCCCTCCTCCCCCCCCACCCCCCGCCTCCCAACCTACACCTCAAACCTAAACGCCCTAATCCTAACCTCCTTCTCCGACACCGCCCTCCGCGACAAGTCCACCCAAACCGCCATCATCTTCCGCGGGAACCGGTTCTCAAAACTCGCGCGCCCGCCGCCGCCGCCCATATGTCCTATAACCGGGTTGCCGGCCAGGTTTAAGGATCCTAAGACGGGGATGCGGTATGCGAATGCTTATGCGTTTAAGGAGATTAGGAAGTTGGTTGATGTGGGGCGGGCGGGAGGGGGGGAGGGAGGGAAAGGGGGGGGGTGGAGTAGTTTGCTTGGGGCGTGGGTGGGCGGGGGGGCGGCGAGGGGGGTGCCGGGGGGGTTTTTGGGGGGGGAGAAGAAGGAGGGGGATAAAGAGGGGGAGAAGGGGAAGGGGAAGGAGAAGGAAGGGGAGGGGAAGGAGGGGAAGCGGAAGGAGTCTGCTGTGGTTGCTGGGGGTGGGGAAGAGGAGAAGCTGAAGGTGGAGGGGGTGGGTGAGGTGACGAAGTAGAGGTGGAGAGGATGGGTGGGTGTGTGTATTACTAGTTTTACGAACCTAATGTGTCTGATTAGCGTGGAATACGACGCTGTAGCTGTATAATTTCAATGAGGAAATAATTCATCGTTTCTTGGTATCTCACACACGTATATACAGACCCCCCCTCCCTCCATCTCTCCCCCCACCATACCAGTACCCAAGACCCCCCATACCAGTCCAAAAAAGCATAACTTCATAACCCCCCCTCCCATCGCCATCTATAAAGGAACTTCTCAAAGGAACTTCTTAAACCCCACATTCTTCCTCCTCTTATACCACCAAAACGCCCCCACAACCCCCATCTGGCTTCCCAACACAACCACCACCACCCACCCCAAGCGCGGCATACTCCCCGTCAGCGTCCCCACCGTCCCCTGCACGCCCTCAAGAATACTCGTATGCCCCTCCAACAACTGCTGCCGCAACCGCTCAACCCTATCACTCCCCCCGCTAACATCCCGCTTCGTCTCCGCGAGCATCTTCTCCATCCCCTGCATCCGCCTATCCATCTTCTCCAGCAGCGCCTCCACGCTCCCCTGTCCACCACTAGCAGCCACCTCGCGCGCAGCAGCAGCTGCCTCAGCCTTAGCAGCCCTCTCCAGCAGCCCGCCATGTCGCCGCGTGGCTTCCGCCTGGTAGGCCTGGAAATCAGCTTGTAGCGCGAGGAGATGCGAGGATAGGTCTTGGATGCGGTAATGCAAGTCCGCGAACTCATGGGACTGCGAGATGGCGTTCGCGGGCAGCGGGGCGATGTCGCTGGACTCGGGGATCTTGTCGGCGGAGAGGTAGGCCGTTGCTGTCTTCCCGGTGTCGCGGGTTCCTCGGCCCTGAGGGGGCGGGGGAGGCGTGTCTTTGATCCCCGCGCCGCCAGCGTCGGTTTTGGGGGGGGGGTCGGCGTTGTTGCTGCGCGGGTTCTGGTTGTATGCTGTTCCCTCCTCGGCTTCGCCGGTGGACACGGTGAGGCTGAAGACCTCGAAGCTGTCGGGGGAGTCCGCGCTGGCTGCGCTGACGCCGATGTTGTAACCACCAGGGATACGCACCGCGCTCGTCTGGAACGCGAGCACGCCATCGATCTCAACGCGGAAATTATGCCAGTCCTGCGTGACCTTGACGGTGCTCGGGCGTCCGAGGTTGCGGTACGGGTACGGCGCGTGGCCGAAGGCGAGGCCGTCGACGCTGAGGTGCTGGCCGTAGTGCTTGGTGCCGTCGTTGAGGAAGGCGCGGATCATGCCGCCCGAGTTGCCGTACTGGTCGATGACGATGGCGAGGCCATCGAACTTGCCGACCGTGTAGATGCTGTTTGTGCCGACGTTGTTGAAGCCGTCTTGCGCGAGCCAGAGGTGGATGCGGCCGGAGGCGCGCTCGGGGCCTGTGGCGCGGAATTGGAGCGAGGCTTCCCATTTGGGGGATGTGAGCGTCCCGTGCGACCACAGGGCGGCGCGCTTGTTGCCGGGTGCGGGGGGGGTGAGGATGATTTTGTTGGAGTAGATTTGGGTTGGGTCGCCGGTGAGGGTGAATTTGGGGATTGTGCGGAGGTCGGGGGACATTCTGGGGAGGGAGGGCGTTAGTGATGTGATTTGAATAGCTGGGGAGGGGACAAAGACTCACTTCCCGTTGTGTCCGAAGCTCAACTCATTCTGGACGTATAGGGATTGGGCGTAAGATCCAGCTACGAGAGCCAGCACCGTCAAGGCTGAGGAGAAATGCATGATTGCTTTGTGGACGCTGCAAAGGCCAGCTTGGCCAGATTCCTGCTCTGAAGCTCCAAGATGATGAGAATGTGTCTGTCTTTGTCCCTGAATGCGCGAGAGTTTATTATATGTGAGGAATTAATTATTTTGGTGGACCGGATCGCCAGGGCCGGTTGTTGATGACAGCTTGCAGAAGCTCACAAGAGCACCGAATAAGGACCAGTGCTATGATCGTGTTCCGCAACCCCTTGCCCAAACCCGTTATGGAGGGGCCAAGCTCGAAGACGAATTTGTGGTGGATAACGTGTTTAACAGCGATTTCGGCTGGGAAGAGAGATGAGTCCATGGTATTGTTATATGTTATATAGAAGGATATATAGAAGGCATAGACGTGTTCTTTACTTTCCAGGTTATCATTTTTGTCGCGTGTTGATTCGATGGGGTGTATTGAATTGAGAGGACCGTTCATCCCTGGAGCCGGAGCTAGACGATTATGAGACTGGTGGGCGATAAAGCACTATAGAGCATCCTTAGCACTCTAATATCGACGGCAATTTACCCCAGCTATTCCGACGGCACGACGCCTCAACTTTTAATCGCCAGATCCTCACTCCTCACCAACAGCCATTGCACTCCACAACGGCGCTCTGGATATGCTTCCATGTCGGAAATATACCCCTCGTTAGCGCAGTGCGCCGTGCTGGCCACGGCCTTCAAGGTTCTCCTCTTCCCAGCATAGTAAGCAAAGCTCTACCCACTTCTCCCCCCTCCCCCCCAAGCTCTACACCCCACTGACCTCCAACCAAAGCAAATCGACCGACTTCGAGGTCCATCGCAACTGGCTCGCAATTACCAACAGCCTCCCTGTCCAGGATTGGTACTACGAGAACACTTCAGAATGGACTCTTGACTACCCACCCTTCTTTGCCTACTTTGAATGGCTCCTCTCCCAGGTTGGCCGGCTGGTCGACCCAGAGATGCTCCAGGTCTACAACCTCAATTATGAGAGCTGGCAGACCGTCTACTTCCAGCGCGCAACCGTCATCGTCACAGAGCTGGTCCTTGTCTACGCCCTGCACCTGTCAGTCACCCCATTGCCAGTTCTCCGAGTCTGATCCCAGCTAACAACGTCACAGCTATGTCGAGACCTCCCCCGCCTCCACAAAACGCGCCGCCCGCGTCGCAGCCCTCTCAATCCTCTTCTCCCCCGGACTCCTCATAATCGACCATATCCACTTCCAATACAATGGCTTCCTCTACGGGCTCCTCATCCTCTCTCTCGTTCTCGCGCGCAAGAAGTCGACGCTCCTCCTCAGCGGTATTCTCTTCGCCGTTCTCCTGATGTTCAAGCACATCTACCTCTACCTCGCTCCCGCGTACTTCGTCTACCTCCTCCGCGCGTACTGTCTAGGTCCCAAGTCAATCTTCCACATCCGCTTCGGTAACACCATCAAGCTCGGCGTGAGCATCCTGGCCGTCTTCGCTGCCGCTCTAGGACCATTCGCGTATTGGGGCCAGATCCCACAGCTACTGAGCCGCCTGTTCCCGTTCTCAAGAGGCTTGTGCCACGCCTACTGGGCTCCGAACGTATGGGCCATGTACTCCTTCACCGACCGCGTCCTGATCTACAGTATGTCCCTCCCACCCCACCACTACTCCTACCTCCCCACTAACCCCCCAAAGTCGCCCCCCACATCGGCCTCCCCGTCGACGCCTCCGCCCTCCAAAGCGTAACCCGCGGCCTCGTAGGCGACACCGCCTTCGCGGTCCTTCCCCCC
This sequence comes from Pseudogymnoascus sp. 23342-1-I1, assembly GCA_001662575.1. Lineage (NCBI taxonomy): Eukaryota > Fungi > Ascomycota > Leotiomycetes > Thelebolales > Thelebolaceae > Pseudogymnoascus > Pseudogymnoascus sp. 23342-1-I1. The sequence goes on along the minus strand of KV454983.1, from coordinate 415,256 downwards.
ATCATGCCCTCCACCACCTTCGCCCTCACCCTCCTCTTCCAAGCCATCCCCCTCATCCGCCTCTTCCTCGACCCCACCTGGCCCACCTTCATCGGCGCCACCACCCTCTGCGCCTACGCCTCCTTCCTCTTCGGCTGGCACGTCCACGAGAAGGCCATCCTGCTGATCCTCATACCCGCCTCTCTCATCGCCCTCCGCGATCGCCGATACCTAGGCGCCTTCCGCCCCCTCGCCGTCGCGGGCCACGTCTCGCTTTTCCCCCTCCTCTACACCCCGGCCGAGTTCCCTATCAAGGTGCTTTACACCCTTGCTTGGCTGCTCGTCTTCCTCCTCGCCTTCGATCATCTGGCGCCTGCATCGGACCGCTCGCGCGTGTTCCTCCTCGATAGATTTTCTCTCTTGTATATCGCCGTCAGTATCCCGCTCGTCGCGTACTGTTCCCTCGTCCATGGGTTGGTCTGGGGAGCCCGCTACGAGTTTCTGCCTCTCATGTTCACGAGCTCGTATGCGGCCGTTGGGGTCGTGGGCAGTTGGGTCGGCTTTTTGGTCGTATATTTTACTAGTTAGACGTAACATATCACATAGACAATGATACCCCTTAAAACTCCTGTCCAGGTTCCAGTCCAGTTGTAATTTCCCTTCCAATTCCGAGTCCAATCCCATTCTCACTCCCATTCCCAACCACGCCTTCTCACAGTTTACTCTCCCCCGCCTTCTCCCTCGCCATCTGCTCGCTCAAAAACTCGCCAATATGCTTATTACACTCCTCCGCCTTCTGCACCAAAACCCAATGCGTCCCATCCACCTCCACCGTCCTCAAGTCCTCAAAATGCCTCCCCATCCCCTTGCTCATCCACACCGGCAACGCCATATCCCTACTCGCCCTCACAAACAGCGTCGGCACCTTCACCTTCCCCTCCCACTTGATCTCCCTATCATCCTCCCAATTCAACCTCCTCGTGCGATACCAATTCAGCGCGCCCCTCATCCCCCCTCCCGCCGCAAACGTCCTCGCATAGTACTCCAACTCCGCCTCACTCATCAGCGTCGTCCTCGCCAGCCCCCCACTCAAAATCACCCCCCAATCCACCCCCCCCGTCGCATCAAACCCGAACTTCCCCTCCCGACTCCGTCCCCCATAAACCGCGTTCAGAAAACCCCTCACCTCCTCCACGCTCCTCACCCGCCTCTCCACCTCCCCACTCGCCAGCGTAAGCTGGTACGCAAACTGCGGCAGCGGCCCCGACACCAGGTCTTCGGTCGGCACGAACGGCGCACCGGGCTTGGGTGAATCGAACGGCGTGCATACGACCACTAGCCCCTTCACGAGCTGCGGCTCCCACAGCGCGAGGCGCCATGCTAGGGCGCCACCCCAGTCGTGGGCCAGGACGTAGATGCCGCTGGCGTCGCAGCCGAGGTGGGCGGCGAGGGCGGCGAGGTCGCGGGAGATGGAGCGGAGGGTGTAGGGTGTTAGAGAGGTGGGGGCGGCGGAGGGGGAGTAGCCGGGGAGGGCGGGGAGGAGGACGCGGAGCCCGAGGGCGAGGAGGGGGGGGATTTGGTGGCGGTAGCCGGCGGGGAGGTCGGGGAAGCCGTGGAGGAGGAGGATGGTGCCGTGGATGGGGGTGGGGGTGGGAGGGGTGAAGAGGTGGTAGGCGGTGAGGGTGCCGGAGGGGGGGTTGAAGGTGTGGGGAGTTGCGAAGGCGGAGAGGGGGAGGGGAGGGAGGGAGGGGGACATTGTTGGTTTGGGGGGGTGGTGGTTGTTTGGGGTGTGATGGGTGAGTTCAGTGGGTGCTGGGTGGTTGGGCTGGGGGTTGCGGGTTGTGGGTTTGCCCGGTGAGGTTATTTTCCCTTGCTTTGCTTTGGTATGGTGGAGATTGGTGTGTGATGAGATGGGAGGATTTTATATATTGTAGCTGTAGCTGATTCAGCGGTTCAAATGTGAGATATGGGGTACCTGGGGCGGGGAGGGGCGATCGACCGTTGAGCCGAGGCTCCCCGCAGAGAAGGTACAGGTACAGGTGTAACAGGGTACACCAGGGGTGCTCTAAGAGTTCGATGACGGCGAAATTGATACTGAAGGAAAACGGTGTGGTATTTCGAAGATGCGATCGTGATATCGTCATAGGCGTAAAGCACTTCTGTTATAATTTTTCCGAGCTGTCTTCACAACCAATTTGCCTTCTCACGCACGTGCGCGAGTCATGTTAAAAAGTGAATCCATTCCCAGTGTCTGGCTACGCTACAGTGAATCAACAGTCAATACTTCCACTTCATAATGTACTATCATCGTAGGCCCTCTCATACAGCCTTCCCAATCTTTTATTCCATTGCCTCAACGCCAACTCCGCACCTCCCCCATCCCCCTCACCGTCCCCATCAACAAATCCACCCCTCTAAGCCTTCTGTCTCGGCTGGCTTCCATACGCTCTCCTCTTCACTGGCCTCTTATCCTTCGCCATCCGCGATCCAAACACAATATCCACCTTCGGCGGTGTCGTGAACCCAAAACTCCTCGCCACAGCCGCCAAATCCAGCTTCTGCACATCAAACACGGTGCGCAAGCTGTGCGCGGCGTACGCCGCCAGATAACTGCGGAATCCCTCCTTGGCCGTGCGGTTGAGGTAGTAGTTGGACGAGATCAGCTTCTCGAGCTGCGCCTGGATGTTGATGAGTTTCGGGAGGTTGTACTCGACGAGCGGGACGCGGGCGGTGGTGAGGTACTGGATGAAGCCGACCTCGCTGGGGTGCAGGACGAGGAAGGACTTTCCCTTGCCGTTGGTGCCACGGGCGGTACGGCCGACGCGGTGGATGTAGTTGCGGGGCTCATCGGGGGCGTCGAATTGGATGATCCAGTCTACGGCTGGGATCTGGGGTGTGTTAGTATTTATAACTTGTAATTAAAGTAGGGGAGGGGAAAACGTACATCAAGACCACGCGCCGCGACATCAGTGCAGATAAGCACACCCTCAGTCGCATTCACGAAACTGAAGAAATTCGCCGTACGCTTCTGCTGCTTTTGCTGGCCGTGAAGGGCCAAGACCGGGAGGTCAATGTAGTTGAGCAGCTCCTCGTAGTACTTCACGCAGTTACAGCTCGAGACGAAGACGATGATCTTCTTCTTCTTAGCCAAGTGCTTCTTCAGCACTGTGAATAGCAGCCTGAAGCGCAGCTCGGACGGGCACACGATGTAACCCTGCTCGAGGCCCTCAACGGTGCTGTGCTTGGTCTCCTCCTCCACGTTGACGTAGAGTGGCCCCGGGCGAAGCGACACTCTCGCGAGATCCTCAACCTTGGTTGTCTGTGTCGCAGAGAAAAGAGCAGTTTGTCTCGACTCTGGCAGAATCTTGACGATGGCGCGCATCTCATCCTCGAAACCGGCGTCGAGGATCCTGTCAGCCTCATCGATGACGAGCATGCGCAGGTTCTTGTACACGAATCCCTTCGTGTTCTGGAGGTGATCGAGCAGGCGTCCTGGCGTAGCGATCAGAAGGTTGATTCCCGTAGCCAGCTTCGTTGCCTCAGCGGATCTGTTGGCACCACCCATCACAATACCGCAAGTCTGCGCACTTCGTTAGCAAACTGTCCCGCCAGAAATAGAGTCCCAAAAATAAAAACCACATACCTGCGAATGCGTGCCCATAATCTCCCTCGCAACACCGAACATCTGCAGCGCCAACTCTCTCGTCGGTGACACCACAATCACACCAGTCCCGTTCCTAGGCTTAAACCTCAGATCCTGCATCATCTCGATCGCCGGCAGCAAAAACGCCAATGTCTTTCCCGAACCAGTCTTTGCAGCGCCGAGCACATCACGCCCCGCCAGAATAGGTGGGATCGACTTCTGCTGGATGGGTGTCAGGGTAGTGAAGCCCATTTCCTCGATAGCGGCCGCGGTTTTGGGGGAGAGATTCAGCTGCGCAAAGGTAGTCGGGTCGTCGCCTGTGGTCGCGGGGGGTAATTGCAGGTTTGCGAGGTCACCAGCGACGGCTGGGGGAGGAGGAGAGGGCGAGCGAGATGGGGAGGCCTCGATTGCTGCTGGGGCAGCCGCCTCGGCGGGCTCCTCCTCGACATTGCTGCGCTTCCTTTTTTGGACCATGATTATGGTTATATATGTATTCGCACAAGCCGCTGTATAATTGGTATTATATGTTGTTGTTGTTGCGCTGTGTGGACGTGGACTTTCGTCGTTATCCTCGACTTCTGCTGGGGGAAAATATATGAAAAAGTCTCGCGGGCCGCTTATCCAAAATCCACTATCCAAAATATCGGCGCTAGTGTATCGCATGCGCTAAACCCGAAGTAGATGACAAAGAGGCTATAATTGATCACATGACTACGCGTATGTTTCGTATTCCATGACCAAGGCGTGTCTACCTTGTCACGACGAATCATCAACTCCCCAACTCTGAGCCATGGATACGTTTATATCTAGGAAACGGCGACGGCCGTCTGTTTCAAATAAAGTGCCTCCTCGGGATCCTAAATGCGACATTCACAGCTTAACTGATTTTAACGAAGAGGAGTCAACAGATTATAAATTATCCATTTTAATATCCCTCCATCCTGAGAAGGACCAAGAAACTCTCCTGGAATCTCTGCTTGCATCCGATGGATCTGTTGAACGTACATTAGAGTGTCTGAAACTTCCAGCGAAAAAGAGGCCCACAGGTTCAGCAACAAGTTACCAGTCATCGCTCTCGTCCATTACCAGGACTGGAAAGGATCGAGCCGCCGCAAAGCCATTAACAAAAAAAGGAAAGACAATTCACCTCTACACTCCCGAGGATATTGAGGCTCATACGCCATGTTCTATAATCTACAATTTCCTTCCCCCAGAAGAGGCAGATGCGCTACTTCAAGAATTACTAGACGAGTCGCCAACCTACAGGAAGAATACGTTTCAGTTGTTTGATAGAGTAGTCTCAAGTCCGCATACATTTTGTCTCTATGTGAATAGTTGGGGCGAGGCAGAAATGCAAAAGACGCAGTATATCTATGACGGAGAGAAGGTCAAGGTTAGCCTCCTACATCCCCAACACACATTGAGCATCTATCCCCCCCTTCCCTCGCTCGACGTCCCACTAAAGCCCCCAGGACGTCCGCCGTAGCCTCCCACGTATGCGCGATGCCTCATACAAGGTCCGTGAAACCGTCAACCAGGAAATCACGAGGCGCATCCGCTCGTCCCCCACTGGGCAAAAACTCCAGCACCAATCCCCTGCCCCCTGGGCACCCAACACCGCCTTCGTGAACTGCTACGACGGACCCCGCGAAAGCGTGGGATACCACTCCGACCATCTGACGTACCTCGGCCCGCGCCCTGTGATCGGGAGTCTCAGTCTCGGCGTCGCGAGAGAATTCCGGATTCGGAAGATCGTCGCGACGGACGACGATGCCGGCGACAGTGCCGACAGTGATGAGGCCCGCAAGCGCGCAGACGCCAAAGCAGATGCCCAAGGCCAGCTGTCCATCCACCTCCCGCATAACTCCCTCCTCGTAATGCACGCCTCCATGCAGGAAGAGTGGAAACACAGCATCGCCCCCGCGCGAACCATCTCACCCCATCCAATCTCGGGGAACAAGCGGATCAACATCACGTACCGCCACTACAAGGCGAATCTGCACCCACGATTTACACCGAAATGTGGATGTGGTGTCCCAACCGTGCTCCGGGTCGTGCAGAGACAGGCGGGGAATAGGGGGAAGTACATGTGGATGTGTTATGCAGGGTATGTGCCGGGGAAGGAGGGATGTAAATTCTTTGAGTGGGCGGTGTTTGATGAGGATGGGGACCCGCCGTGGGCGGAGGAGGCAAAAAATGACGAGAGGCAGAGTTCGGGTGATGGAGAGAAATGTCCGGGAGACAATGAGGAGGATCATCCGGCAGATGGCGAGGGAGGCAAGGAGGGAGCATTAGGTCCTGTAGATGAGGGGTAATTTCAACTTCTCAACGTATTCTACTCGCCCTAGTGGCTATGGTTTATGTTATAGATTATTCTAAGCTCGCCGATATTATTCTACAGGATGTACCTGAATAACGGGCTACGATCACCCATCTCTGTAAGATTCCACTCCCCATGCTCCTCCACAACAATCGCCTCTCCGCCCATCTCCTCCACAAGCGCCGCGCGCTTCTTATTGATTCTATCTAGGGTGATAATCATTAGGGTCGCGGCCCCGGCAGACATCACAATGAAGCCTATCGAGAGACCGTAACCAAGTCTATATGCTGGAGCGTCCTTGTCGCGGAAAATATTCGATCCGATCAAACCTCCCATATTGCCCAGCGCTATTTCGAACTTGTCAGTCACTCGCCCTCGCAGAGAATAAAATAGCATCAAGGTAGCGAGATGGCAAGGAGAGACGCAAAGAAGGAAATATACTCACAAATTTGCAGCCCCATTCCAACTGCACGCTTGTACGATCCAGCAAGATTATTAGCAAGCCAAGCGATGATACCTGGGAACGCGGGATAGAAGCCACAGCAGGCGATGAAACAGCCGGCGTAGGTTATGCCGGAGAGATCTGGGCGGTTGGAGGTAGCGATGGCGAGGGTGAAGCCGATGGCGGCGGTAGTGAGGCTGCTAACGACGAAGACGCCACGCTTCTTATACTTGTCGGAGAAGTGGGCCACGACGATGGTGAGCACGCAGGCGGTGGCGTAGGGGGGGACGGTGAGGAGCTGGGCGATACGAGCGCTGTAGCCCTAGTGGGAGGAATGGCTGTTAGTTTTGCTAATGCTATGTTTATTGGGTTTACAGCGTCTTGTGTGAGAGTAAGAGTGAGAATGAAGGGGAACAAACCAGATTTTTAATAATTGTAGGTAGGCCGAAAACCAAACCATATGTGCTAGTTGAGATTCCGATGTAGATCATAGAGCTGAGGTAAATCTGGGCAAGGTTAAACTGGAGGAAAGATAGCTAAGTGGGAGATCAGAACATACCTGCCAATCACAGAAGGCTTCCTTAATGTAGGAAGTCTTCTTTCGTCCCTCTTGCAAGGCATTGCCTGAGCTGTTTCCGTCATAAGCAAGCTGGGCGTTAATGTACTCTGCCTCCTCTTGACTAAGCCATTTCGCTTCATTCGGGGAGTCGTGAATAAAAAACCATGCCACCAGGCCACCAAGTACTGTAGCTGCTCCCTCGAGAATAAAGATCCATTGCCACCCTCCATATCCTCCAACGCCATCCATTAGTGAGATGCAGTAAGCAAGTAAGCCAGAAAACGCGCCACTGTAGGAATTGTCAGCAATATTCCTTGGACTATGTCTCGAGCGCATTGGAGAGACATACGCGAGCGAGGCAGCTCCGTAAAATAAAGCTGTCCGGTACTGTGCCTCTGCTCGAGGGTACCACATCGTCACGTAGTATGAGCAAGCGGGGAAGATTCCTGCTTCAGGGATGCCGAGGACGAGTCGACAAGCTAACAAGCCAGCGTAGTTGTGGACAAATCCATGGCAGACCATGACGATTCCCCATGCGACGGTTATTGTTGGAACTTGTGTCAGGTTAGTATTACAGTCTTTTATATCCAACAGGGCTAGACGTACTCCAAACCGAGGGCTTGAACTTCTTCAGAAGTATATTGGCAGGAACCTCAAATATCACGTATGTGACGAAGAAAACCGTAAGGCAGATATTATATTGACCGTCGTTAATATGAACGCCGTTTAAAAGCCCAGCCAACTTTGCATTTCCGATGTTTCCTCTATGAAAGAAGCTCAGTGTCAGTGACTAAGGCCTTGTAGAGACTCTAGGACCGGCCTGCTTGGTCTTACCTGTCTAGATATGCGAAAAGATAGAGCAGGGTGATGATTGGGATTAGATGAAAATCCATCTTCCGGAGCAACTTTTTCTTTCTGTCATCGTCAAACTTCTCGTATAATGCGAGTATTTCAGGAGGGTACGTTGGTCCGGAGGTGCTACTCTCGATGTGCTTCACTGCACTTTCTTCTTTGAGGTCAATCATTCTTTAATAGTAATAATTAAACAGGTTTGAAACGATAATTTATCTTAGTCTCCCAAAGAAAAAATAACATTAGGAGTAGCAATTATAATAAGACATGCGTGGTAGTGCTTTTATATCAAATCAAGGCATCGTGATAGCCTGTTCTCGTTGTGCGGGGTCCCCGCAAAATGAATTCCGCTGTGGAGATCATCTAGTATGACAGCCCGTCTCCAATGCGTTCATCTCTAGCTTTTGCGGGGTTACAAGGCCCACTTAGGTGTGTATTTTGTTGTGAGAAAGCAAAGGTGAACAGTATATCGAGACTCTTTCTCCTCTTCCACTAGAGAACGTCATCCGGCAGAATACTGGAGGTCCTCCCGTCCAGCCCCTCCCCCGCTTCCGCCGAGAGTCTCTTAGCCCCACCCGTTCCGCCTTTTCAGCTTGTCTCCCTATGCCCAATGATAACGAATATTTATACTATGCTGCTCCCCCGCTCGCATGATTGCCGGTTGACGCGTCCGAGGTCATTTTGACCCTCTCCACCCCTCGGATTTACAATTGCGCCTGCCTCGGCAATCTTGAACTTCTACAGGTATGATCAGGTTGGTCGCTTCTATATAAACACCTTTTGTATCCAAGGTTGTTGCTGACGAGGAGGCGTTGAAGGGGCATCTTCATCAATGTGTTAATCCGAGAGAACTTCCAAACGATGGGAAGACCTTTAATGAACGCTTAGTCTGAGATGACCTCCCTACATAAACTAGGATTTGTCTAGATTGCAAAGACAGGATGACAGCCCTAGCTGCATTCGATCAAATCGAAATCCCATCATAATCCTGTAAGAAGTTATCGATGATGGCGAATCCGACAGAATATGACAAAGGTACGAAGGCAGGTCAGTAAGGTGTAGTTGTTGACTTATGGCCTGATATTCATTATCGAACTGGCCCGTGCTGAATTCGCAGGAAAAACCAGCAATTCTTGTAACTAGTATCTCAGTCTACTAAAGCGCGGATAGTGATATTGATAATATCAATGTGTTGTTATTAACTTAATGCCATTGAAACTACCGGAGCGTCGCCGTGGCCAAACTGTCAAACTTCCCCGCTTCCCCGCTCCTTGGCCCCCTGCCTCTGCTGATTTGCCGTACTCTAATTCTCTTGGCACGCTGGAGGTTTAACAGCTCTAGACCTCCTGGTACTCATGCCGAAGAATTTGCCGGCCTATCCCATATCTATATCTATATCGTGGTTCCAGCTCCATGTCCACCACCCTGGGATTACTCCCTTCGACCTTACAGTTCTCTCGCAGCTCTGTAACACCAGAAAAAACATAACACAGAAGCTGCAGCGAAGATGGCCGTTGTTACCCACGACATCGAAGAAAAGCAGTTGCGCAAGCCTATAGAGGAATCTCCAGAAGTTTCGACTAAGGACCATCCTCTTTTTGCGCACGAAGAGACCTTCCGTAATGCCGCCGAGCGAGGCCAAACAGCAACCGATAGGTGAGCACTCGTTCCTCCCTTGCGCCCGTTTAGGACAAAAGCTCATCGAATGTAAAGTCATGGCCGGTCGCTGGTACAGTTCGACCCTGCTGCTGAGCGAAGACTTCGCTTAAAGATTGATCTATACATCGTCCCGACCGTTGCTCTCCTCTATCTATTCTGTTTCATTGATCGTGCAAATATCGGTATTGTGTTACCCCATTGTGATCTCTGCTCATTGTCTTACTCATTATCATAGGCAACGCAAGGCTGGCGGGATTTGAGGATGATCTTAAGCTAAAAGGATACGATTACAATATCGTCCTCTCTATCTTCTATATTTCCTACATTGTCTTTGAGATCCCTGGCACCATGGCCTGCAAATGGGTTGGCCCTGGATGGTTCATCCCAGCTATCTCGCTCGGGTTTGGAATATGTTCCATCTGCACCGCTTTTGTTACCAACATCCATAGCGCATGTGGTGTCCGTTTCCTACTCGGGGTTTTTGAGGCCGGTATGATGCCTGGTATTGCTTACTACCTGTCTAGATGGTATCGAAGAAGCGAATTGGCTTTCCGCTTAGCCCTCTATATCGTCATGGCTCCCCTTGCTGGTGCCTTTGGTGGACTTCTAGCTTCTGCCATTTTGAGACTTGACAGCTTTGGTGGTCTGCACTCATGGCAGATGATCTTTGCTATTGAAGGCATCATCACTTGTGGCCTTTCAATCCTCGCTTTTGTTACTTTGACCGATCGGCCTGAGACTGCGAGATGGCTAACCCAGGATGAGAAAGATCTTGCCATCGCCCGTGTTAAGTCAGAGCGAGTCGCTACAACTGAAGTTTTGGACACCATCGATCATACGAAAACCATGCGAGGCATCTTCTGTCCTGTTACCATCGCCACTTCGCTCATCTTCCTCCTCAATAACATCACCGTTCAAGGCCTCGCCTTCTTCGCGCCTACCATCGTTAAAACGATCTATCCTAACGAATCAACAGTATCTCAACAACTCCACACCGTCCCCCCTTACGTAGTCGGCGGATTCTTCACCGTTCTACTTCCCTTCTTCAGTTGGAGATACGACCGTCGAAATATCTTTTTCATCATCTCTGCACCTCTCATGATGATCGGCTACATCATGTTCCTTGCGAGCAGAGAACCCATGGTTAGATACGGCGCAACCTTCCTCATCGCTAGCGGCGCCTACTCCTTTGGCGCCCTCTGCAACGCCCAAGTCGCTGCCAACGTCGTCTCCGATACAGCCAGAGGCGCCGCAATCGGCACCAATGTCATGTTTGGCAACATCGGCGGTCTGATTTCCACCTGGTCATTTATGCCAGGCGACCGCCCCGATTACCACATCGGCAACGGCCTCAATCTCGCTACCTCATCGACCATCCTCCTGCTTTCCATCCTTTTGCTCTTCTGGATGAAGGCGAATAATCGGCAGAGGAGCAAGAGGGATGTCGATTCTATCCTCGCTGGCCTTAGTCAGAAGGAGGTGCAGGAACTTGACTGGAAGCATCCGGCCTTCAGATGGAAGCCGTAGGGGTGGTAAGGTCAGACTCGCAGTTTCTTGGACAATGTGGATTTGGCAGTATTTTAGCGTACTGTAATCACATCTTTATATATCATTTGAGCGTATCACAAGTGTCACCACGACAAAAAGTCCATCATCGTCCTTCACAACCTCCCACATCGCCCCTCTCGTTGACATCTGTGGCAGGTACCCGAACTCAAAGTGACATGGCTGTATGAGCTGTTCTTCTAAAATAATTAAACTACAAAATTGTGACAACCTCCGGAGCAGTCGCCTGTGCTTTCAATTTTTCACTAGGGCTCAGCTCAAACACGCCACCCTCCTCTTGCCCTTCGACCACTGTGCTCTGAATAACCTTCCCCTCTAATTTCGCATCATCTGATTTCATAGTCGCATATAAAGCCAGTGAATCATTTAGCCGCTGACGTCCGAGACAATTCTCAAATTTCCAGCTCGCTGCCAGTTCATCCAGCTGCTCGTAGCTCAGGCCCTTGAAATAATCAGCCCACTCCGGCACCATGTATTCAGCCATGGTGATGCCTCTAATGCCACGGAAGACGTGCATGTGCATGCGCCACTGCCAAGGATATTTCTTGCTGTACTCTGGGGTGATATTGTCCGCGAACCATTGGTGAAGAGGCCCGAAAAGGCCGGGCTGCAGGTGTGCATCATCGTAAGCCCAGGAGTCGACCGCTAAATTGCGCTTCTTCTCGAGGATGGGGGCGAGTAGACGCATCCAGGCAGAGGAAGGTGAGAGGTGCGTCATGCCCATTACATTGATATCTTTGTAGGACCAAATGTTCCATGCTGCCAGAATGATTGCGTTAGAAAGCAGATTAAATTATGACCCTACAAGGATTCAAGACTTACCAATTGCTTCAGCAGTATAAATGGCCAGCTGCTTGTCAAGCATCTTGTAGCGTTCCTCGTTCTGCTCCTCCCAATCCGAATTCGTCTCCTGTCTTTCGTAAATGGGTCCGAACTCGCCATTCCAAATTGGTACGTTGTGCTTCTTCATAAACTCGACTTTGCGGTCATACATTTTACGAATGTAGGCATCCTGCTCTGGTTCGCCCTTATAGCGGCCAATTCGATTCGGAAAGCCGAATCCACAGTAGTCGTGCACCGCGTATACAGTGTTGGGGGTGACTTTGGAGAAGCCAGAGAAGTCCATGCTAAATCTGCGGGGGATATTAGTTGAAGCAAAAGTCATATTCCAGTACGGTGAAGGGGATGAGGATAGGTGGCTGGAGTAGAACCAAAATAAACCAAACTTACGTGTTGCCTTCGAGCCAGATTATGTGCTCTGGATCGATTTCTCTCACAGCTGGTATGATACGATCATAAAAGGCCAAGAGACGTGACCACTGCTGGTCAGCGGGTTCGTTAAGAAGGTTGTATCCTGCGACCCAAGTATTTGACTTATAGCGCTTTGCAATAAATTGCCAAAGGTTGATCACTCGGTCTTGAAAATGCTTATGGTCCCAGAACGCAGCGTAGCCTGTAGGATTATCGCAGTGCCAATCCTGAGACTGGCCACCAGGTGCAGCATGGAGATCTAAAATGGTGTAGATATTATACTTGGCGCACTGGAGTAAAATTTCCGTAGTTAGCGATATGACGACGCACTCATTCTTGTGGATGCACATACAATTTTAACAACCCGATCGACATGCTTGAAGCCTTCTTCTTTGATAACCATTGGGTTCATGTCGTCTTCGAAGTGGTGATAATTTAACGGTATACGTAGGGAATTCATGCCCAGCGACGCCAGAAATTCGGCATCCTTCTCGGTGAAGAAGTATTCCAAAAACTTGTCGAAAAAGAATTCACTCTTTTCCTTACCAAGAACTTCGCCCAACGCTCGTCGAATCTGCATTTCACGGCCTGGAAAGCCATTCATGAAGTTCTCCATGAGCATCCATCCTCCTAGAGATGTCTAGTAAGTGTCAGTTGACGACAGCACAAATCTGGAAGGCGAGAATTACACCACGAAGCAACACCACGCTTCCATTGGCATCGACTATACTCGAGCCCTTTGTCCTTAAGAATCCGCTTGACATGATCTGAGAATATGAAGGTGCAATACACCAAAAAAGGTTGAAATGGACGCCACGCAGATTGGTTCAAAGATTAAAGATATAAAAGTAAAGTTTATAATCGTAAATAAAGGGAAACAACGTCCCATTAGAGAGAAACCATGCCCTCGTTTTAAATAAATCCATTGCGACATCGGGTCATCGACTTGTGTTCAAATCTTGACTCTAACAACACCGGCGGTCGAGGCATCTGGTAACGGGGCAACTCCTCACTTGTGCCCCGAGCGAATAAGGAGCTTTGTTCAATGCTGCCCCGCGTTCATCGCGTGAGCTGTGGGACATTTCGACGCTAAACACTTACTAGTGGCTCTAGATAAACCTGCGCGGCCTGACCCACAAGTGATACGGGGCAACTAAGAGTATTTCCCCCGTCAGAGTCCGTCAAAGCGAGCCTTGAAGAATTTGTTGTTTGACAGTTTTCCCCGAATGCGGGGGTTAGTCTGGGGCATGCATTATGGGGTTGGGGGCCCCGGATCGTCAATGCAAAATTGGACTGAATCTAGCTCGTAAGTTTAAACAACTACACACCAAATGGTATTGATTTCCCGTCCGAAGCTGGAAGCTGCCGCGTGGGTTGGGATCATGATGGAAAGCGTTCTCGAGGTATAAAAGCATCCGACATACCCATTAGATTCCGTTAATAACCTACATTTAGACCTGCCTCATCTCTAACTACCCCTAATATTGCTCTATACCTATATCGCAGTTTTCGAGTCAGTTCCCATCATGGACTCCCTCCGCCAACGATTGCCCGCCCCAAGGCAGGCAATGCTAGCCAAAGAATCCCGCAGCTCGCCATCCATCACTGCAGCTTTCGAACCGTCCAGAATCTCTGAACTGGCAAGAGATTCTCTGCCCTGGTACAAGGTCGCCTCAAGAAGACGGCTATATGCCCTGCTGTTTCCAGGCGCCATTGTTTCATACATGACAAGTGGCTACGATGGCTCAATGATGAATTCTCTCCAGACTGTCAGCTACTGGGATGACTTCTTTGGCAACCCCAGAGGATCAACCCTTGGATTGATCAGTGCTATCATCGCTCTTGGTGCCATGTGCTCTGCACCGTTTGCCCCTTGGGTTGCAGATCGCTTTGGGCGCAGATGGGGTATAACCGTTGGAAGCTGCATCATGATTGCCGGCGCAATTATTCAGTGTGAAAGTACCACCTTCGCCATGTTCGTCATAAGTCGATTCATTCTTGGATTCGGTCTTACTTTCTGCACCACTGCATCGCCCAGTCTAGTCAGCGAGTTATCGCATCCCAAGGAGCGAGTCGCAGTCACGGCCATCTGCAATACTTGCTGGTTCTTAGGTGCCATCGCTGCGGCTTGGATTACATACGGTACACGGGTTATCCCAAGTACCTGGTCTTGGAGAATCCCTTCCCTCCTGCAAATGTTGCCCAGCGTCATACAACTCTCTGTCATTTGGTTTCTACCTGAATCTCCACGATGGCTCATTTCAAATGACAGAGGTGAAGAGGCAATGGCCGCGTTGAAACGCTATCATGGTGATGGAGAAGAGACTGAATTGGTAAAACTTGAGTACGAAGAGATCTGTGCTGCCATCCACCAGGAGAAAGGTAAGCCCTCTTTATTTCTTTACAGAAACTCGATCTGTGCCATACTAACGAGAGATGTCACAGAGTCCGGCAACACAACATGGAAATCAATGGTCAGCACTAAAGGCAATCGTTATCGAATGTTTATTGTTGTGTGCATGGGAACTTTCTCCCAGTGGTCTGGCAATGGATTAATATCATACTGTAAGCTATTTTTGCACCACAATCTTCATTACCAGAGCTAACATTATATGTACAAGATCTCGCTCGCATTTTAGAGACCATTGGTATCAACGACTCAGCCACAAAGTCCCTCATCAATGGCATAATTAATATCTGGAATTTTCTGATTGCCATTACTTCTGCTCTGCTAGTAGAGCGCATCGGACGTCGCCCACTATTCCGAATATCTACGATTGGCATGTTTGTTACATTCTCGGCTTGGACTATCGCCTCTGCCGTATACGCCGAGACTGCTGCTCATGGTGCCGCTATGGCTGTTCTTGTACTCATTTTCTTGTTCCAATTCTTCTATTGTATCGCTTTCTCGCCTCTGCCAGTGGCATACTCGGTCGAGATTCTCCCTTATTCTGTCCGCGCAAAGGGTATGGCAACTTACGTTTTCACTACAAAAGTGGCAGTGTTTGTTAATCAATATGTTAATCCGATTGGATTGGCAAATATTCAGTGGAAGTATTACATCGTCTACGTTGTAATTCTGGCCATTGAGAGTTTTATTGCATACGGATGGTTTGTCGAAACTAAGGGGAGAGCATTGGAAGAGATTGCCGTTATTTTCGATGGTGAGGAGGCTGAGGTGATAGCTGTTGCAAAGTCGGAGGTCGAGATAGCTCAAGTGGAGGACTTCGACCACAAAAAGGTCTAACCTACGGATAGAGAAAAGACTGTCTGTACGAAATGAATAGATATGTTCATTCTATATACTGTACCCGAGGCCTCGTTTTCTGTTCTGACAGAGTGATAATTTTCGGTGGCTAAAGAATCACGCACGATTTTGATTGTCCCATACGCCAAAAAAAACCTGATATGAGATCACCGAAACCCAAACTTGCCAAGTGAGCGAAGCTAGTGCTTTTCGTCGCCTTGTTAGAATATTGGAGTCCATCGAGTACATTGTAGTTGTCAATCTGACTAAAAATGATAATTTTCTTGAAAACAAGGAGGCCCCAAGTTGAGATTCGTCCTGTTGGGGGAGTTCTGGAGTACGGAGATCCACAGCCAAAACCATGTGGATGTCTCCGACAACCGTAATTTCTCTTCCGGAGTCGGAGTCAGGATGCCTCACAGCAAATACAACATATAGAATATATAGATGAATTGATTACCGTACCTACAGAGCCTACGTAGTATTTTACGTTCTTCAGGGAGTCTACCCAAACGCCGGGATAGTTGAAGGATTTGGGCCCAATGCCCAACGTGCTGGTGCTCCAAGACCCCCTCTTTCCCCTCCTCTTTCCCCTCCCTTTCCCCACCTCTTTCCCCACCTTTTTCATGCAATCACGACCACGTGTAAAATCTCGAAAACATCTAGACCCCACACAAGTTGGGGCTAGGTGATACTAGTGTCATATTATGTTCCAACAACTCCAACCCCTTTCTTTTATTTCTAGTTAGTTACTATGCGGAACTCTGTTTATATAGGGGCTTAGGATGGAGCAAACAACTCGTGATCCACCTCGTCGCAGAGTGGCACAAGCTTGCTCAACATGCAGGGGTCGCAAAATAAGGTGTGATGCTGGAGTGCCAAAATGCAGTCTCTGTATTGATCTTAATGTGGAGTGTGTATATCTCGACTCGCAATACTCCAAAATTGATGCTGGAACACGTGTCGTTTTGGAGAGAATCCAACGTCTAGAAGACCGTCTCTTCTCATCATCGCAGTTTTCTGTGGCGAACACTGTAGTAGATTCAGGTCCGCCTTACTCAACACATGTTAGTTGATATGGAAGCTTGCTAACAATGAGCTTTTTAGATCAGCCTAGCATTTTCGAACCTGGTCACAACGATACTCTGCTAACGCTTCCAGTAACCCACGAAGCTAATGCTGATCATGTCTACCACTGGCCAATCGTTCAAGAACTCTTAGACCGGGGACTGCCTGAAACTGAAAATCAAGAACGGCCATCTACATTTCCAAAGTTATGTGATGTGACAGACATATTTCTGATAGAACCTCCTCAACAAAGCTCGAATGTTGGAATCACGTCGTGGCACATTTTTGATGATGAAAGTCTTCAATATTTCAGGCGTCAGCCTCGGATTGGTTCCATTGATTTTTGGGATATCTTACCCCAATATGAAAACTTGATTAGTGCTTTCTTTGCTAATATTCATGCTTTCTATCCGATTATACGCCAAGAGCAGGTATATAAAACTTTACACGCAGCCTTTAGTTCTGAAGTCGACCAGCACGGTTTGCAAGATGATGAAAGACCATCGCAATACTGTGTACTGTTGATGGTTCTCTGCCTTGGAGCCCTCGCAGCTTTTGGAAATGTCCTGCTTCCCAAGATGCCTCTCCAATCACAAGACTCTTCTCAGGATTTGTGGGAGAGGACACAAGATAATCCGGCAAAAGATGGCCCAGTGGTGGCAGAGTTCAGCGACAGTCTAGAAGATAGGCTTTGGAAAAAAGCCCAGCTACTTCTCGGATCTGTCTCGCTGGAAGACAGTCTCGAGTCAGCACAGTGCTTCACACTTGCAAGGTATGAATGTAATAGAGGGAGGAGTTCCTATGACACCCCGTAACGCAGCTACTACACGTTGAAGTATGAAATAGCTGACTCAAAGGTCATGAAAGTGTGTATCTAGGAGCGAAGGGCCGAGCGATTGACTCTGATCATAACATACACGTGGCAGCGAGGAAATGCAAGGTCATCGCAAGAAGGTATGCGAGACAGGATACTTTTGGATATAAACCAGCATTTCTAACGGATACTGTGTAGAGAAACCCTCATGCACAAAGAATATCCTGAGTTCTCTGACCCCTTTCGACGACTCTTTTGGGTCGTGTATGTCAATGAGAGCGACTTTGCATCGGAATTCTCTCTCACGCCGCCCTCGGGGATGACTCTCTTTGAAGATGTTGTCCCCTACCCATCTCCAGACGAAAATGATTCCCGGATGGATTATGATATAGGCCTTGACAAACCTCCCATGTCGACTTCTCTTCCAGATTCAAGACCTTATGATAATTTCACTGCCTTTCAGGTCAGCACTAGTTCAGCAATTCGACGCTTCATCAATCGAGCCACCGCAGTCTTGTACAATCCACATGAAGTAAGGCGAAAGGAGAGCCATACCACTTACATTACGAGATTGCACAGGCTAGCCTGTGAGCTACGATCCCATCACGAAGCTCTACACAAAAATCTGCCGTCGTTTTTGCTGTCGACAGATCCTACTGATTTCTGGCCGCAGATAAATCCTGGGAAATCAACATCAACAGACACGATAGACCGGACCCGCTTCTCGAACCATTTGTGGAATGTAGCACGGCTCAGGGGTCGATATTTCGCAGGACTATATATCATAAATCGGCCCTTGTTAGAAAACGTGCTCCTTAATCCGCACCTAATCGATCTTCATCCTAGCAAGACCGCGGTGCTTGATTCGTGCAGGGAATGTCTATTCGGCTGCTCTGGGTTTGTAAAGACCTTTTTCACCGAACCAGCAAACTGTCTAACCAACTTATTTGCAACGGGAATGGCGTAAGTTTGTCTTATCTGATTTACTTTGCCGAGCTACAAACTTACCAGATCCCTTACATTAGGACATTTACTATGGTTATTATCCTTATGGTCGCGACTACAATCCCGGCATTTCGTCTCCTTCTACCAGCTGACATTGAGAGTGTTATCGCCATGGGAAGACAAAATATGCGCCGCTTCAGCGCCTGCGTCAAGGAGTTTGAATGGCACAATGCCGAACTCGAGAAAGTTGACAGAGGGCGCTATAAAGTTAACCGTACGGAATCGTGATTGTATAATAGTGTCGGTGTTCTCCATTAAGGTCAATGTGTCACTGTCACGTATTGGAAGAGGAAAGGCTGCCCGTGTACTGTTGACACTGCAACGAGAATTTCTGAGTTACAGACAAACCGTATGCTCAACTCTAGTACTGTTACAAAATAACTCGAGGGTTATATAAGATTAATAAGAAACGTTGCTTCGCCTCACCCTCACCCTGCTTATTCCCTAGCTACCCTCGCTTCACCAGACGTAATCGTAGTTGGCCTTTAAGTAGTGTCCTCACAGCATGGATGGAAGGCGGGGGGGGGTAAGGAAAGTGAGAACTATTGGGAAGGTTTTAGGGGGTTGACGTGACAGACAATTGAACTACAGTCTCAACCAAACCCATCCAGAGATCGTAATACGTTAAAGTGAATAAATTGACCCTCAAAAAATCTCCTCCATCGTCTACAGAAATGAACTGCCGGAAGTATCTACAACGTAGCGACCGAGAATCTATTCATCTTATATACAACTGGACTTCCTATCTTCCTAGCGGCCACAACAATCGCCACACTTAACCCTGCCAAACGGATGGGCCGGGGACGTCGTATGAGGTTGGGATGGGATAATAGATGCCGATTTGGACACCTGGGTCAGAGGCTTGGATACTTCCCGGGATCTGAATTGTTGGGCCTGGATTACCACCACCACTGCCGTTGATCTTGATCTGCGCGCACGAGATGTAGAACTGGGCGCCACCAGGGCTGCTGGCACCGTGGAGACCGATGTGCTCAGCACGGAGTAGGTACTCGCCAGGAGCTATTGGAGTTAGGTAATGTGATATACATAGCGTTGTTTGAGGGGATGCTTACGGGTGCTGCCTGGGATCTTGAAGGTGTGAGAGGCGATGTTCTGGAACGTGATAGATCCAGGGGCGATTTGAGCGCCGATCTCAGAAATCTTGAACCAAGGTCCGGAGCCGTCGTAGCTGGCGGCGCTGCTTGGGGCCTTGGAGAGGTAAATGCTGGTTGGGCCAGGGTGGTAGGTTTCCTGGTCGAGAGCCATGCCGACAGTGTCGCCGGCGTTGACAGTTGCGGTCTTGGTAGATGATCCGGAACTGAGACCTCCAACGTTACAGCGGAAATCATTGGACTGGACGTCGGTAACGGGGGAGTTGTAGTTGGTGTTCTGGCGGACATATTCGTACGGCTCGGTGACCTGGCCGTTTAGGACGAGAGAAGTCCAGCGGTCTGGGCCATGTTAGAATGGATGGATATCGTGGAGAGAGGGTAAAGGGGTGCCATACAATGGGCAGAGACGACATCAGTGAGGATGGCGGCGCCGGCAAGAATTGAGAGAGCAAACTTCATGATTGCTATTTGATAGTGACTTTCAGATTCAGCTACGGATACTGTAGATCTCAGGTCTTGCTTTGGGGGAGGTGGATCGAAGTATATATAGTAATCTAGAACCCCCTAAACTCCAGTCTTAAAAGCAGCTGCTATTCTGCCAAGCGGGATAATGACCTCGCGGAGCCACAGCTATTGCCGGAATACTGTACTCCATAATAATATTAAGGGTAAAATGGATGACGGGCGAAGACTAGAACGACTCGGCGACCAGTTCGTATACACGGCACTGTGTACGGTAAGTTAGCCACTTAATATCAGCCGGCAAAGATTGAGAGATGCCGGCATTGTAAGTAACAAGAAACAGCTAAATAACCCCAAACGCTGAAGTGGGGGTCGCCGGGCCGCAAGCCTGCACGAATGATGCAACAATTGAAGCCTTGGAGCAGCTGTTGAATGGAAATATACACGGATTTATGATCGAGGTGATATTAAAGCTAAGATCTTGGCTTTAAGCCGAGCAATACAAATGAGGCCGATAAGAGAGAGGACTTTTTTTTGCATTTATGACCCATGAGACAATTGCTATAATTGGATGATACGGCGAAACCCTATGGAAGATAGGAGCAAGAAATATGAATAAAACGATGCCATACTGTCGCCGCAAGAAGGAAATAGTAAAACCAAAAAATCGTGGAGAATAATATTACCCTTGATCATCATTACTGTGAATTTGATGATTTGGTCATGGGGTCTGTATTGTCGATGAACATAAGAGGATGGTGCTGTGGATAAATTGATTTCGACGAGATATTTCTTGGCGGCATGGGCGAGATTATACCCGATTCCCCATCTATTCGCCACATTTCGAATCACTCTCCCCGCAATTTGCATACTCTAATTTACACACTCTCCAAGGAGACAGCCAGCTCAAGCGGGTAAAGGCGGAGCTGGCATATGGGCTTTAAAAATGATCCCAGTCGAGACAATAGAGTTATTTCTGGTCGTCCACGCCTATGGATTTTAAAGTAGAATAGGAATTAGGGATGGTGAGATCTAACATATGATAATAGCCGGCTGTAGCATCTAAGGGTTGAAATCGATGCTTTTCCATACACTCGATGAATAAGTAGCATACAATAACATTTTTATCCGCTACTGTCTTCTATATTCACGTCTTCAAAGGTAGTATTCGGCGTATTCTTTCGATTGATAACAAATAGCCCATGTACGTACAGTAGTAATCGGTACGGTACCTTGCCGTAGTGGGTGTAGATCTATTTAAGACACAGGAAGAAACATTTGGGACGTTGTTACCCCTAGTTTTGTTTGAAACTGAAGAAGAGGTGCTACAGATGGCGAATGGTACTGCGGCTGGATTGGCGGGCTATCTCTTCACTCAGAACCTCTCGTGGGCTTGGCGAGTGGCCGAGGCGATCAAGGTCGGAATGGTAAATGGTTCTTTTGAAATCTGGCAGAACAAAAGCCTACAACTAGACATAGGCTGGAATCAACATCAGTCTCATCAGCGACGTGGCGTCGCCGTTTGGTGGAGTAAAAGAAAGTGACATGGGCTGAGAGGTAAGCAGTTTGTACGCAATAAGGGGTGTTTTTAAATAGTTTATCGAATTTAGGGCTCCACATTAGGTATCGAGGAGTTTCTCGAGGTTTGTAATCCTCCTAATTTTGCGCTTGTTATAATATACTAACCATCGTGAATATCAGATCAAGAGCATAACAATGAATACAACATGAAGGTCGAAAACAAGCCGATCAGGTTCCGCAATGGCACCTCTACATACAAAACAAGAATTTTTAAATACGAGCTGGCAGGCCTATTCACAAGCTGGCATATCTTATGGTTGGGCCAGCACATATCCAAATTTTGGTGCGGTGGTACAAATGCAAGTAGCGCCTATTTTGAGCGCTAGCTGAGACTCCTTAGTGTACATAGGCAGGTTGAAGTAAATCGAATCCGAAGTAAATCGAATCCACAACCTACGCGCTTCGGTATGGGCTATGCGACTGTGTTTGCGTGAGCTGGTTCAAATCGGGGTCTAACTTATTTTCATAAATAAAAAGATACAAAAGAATTCGGATTTTGAAGGTACCTCCACGCAGATCACGACGACAAGTGCGCCTTGGAACCTTTCAGCCGAATACCACAGTAAGGCTTGCGAGGCTTGCGAGGTTTCCGAGACTTACAATTCTTGGCGCATTCGCTGGCTTGCAGGCATGTTTCAATTAAGAGCCTATCACTGGTGCCGTGATGATTATGTGCTGACATTGCGGCGCTTAAACTGGCAAGGGGCTAGAGTTCTTAGAAAGGCAAAAGGAAGGAAAGGAAAGTGCGAAACAGGTAAATATATCTTCTACCATGGCATCTTCTGCTTCCTCTATTCCCGAGCATATCGAATATTTTCCCCTGAAATTAAATTTATTGCCGAAATAGTTAACAATGTCGAGCTCTGATTCAACTGCGCAAACCATTGCTACAGGGACCCAAGACCTTGCTGCTCTTGCAGGTATGCTTCACATAAGCCATAAAAGCCTGGGTAAAGCTAACTAATGTCAAAGGCTTGTTCTGCACTGGTACGCACAACTAAGCAGATTCTAGAATTTCTAATGCTAAATACAACCTAGATTCAGTGGAGTCGAATGCTCTCTCAATGCATCAAGGATATGGGACCGTCGTAGTATCGGCCTTGTCGATGCTCGGTCTACTAGGCCTCGTGAAAAGCACAATTAAGATTAGTCTTGGTCTCGAGCGCTGTCGAGGTTCATAGACCGCCTAAATACTATTATCCAGCTAATAATTGTCTTATAGCTGCTGGATTCAATCTTGAGTCATTGCGTGGAATCTTTGGATACAGCGCAACCGAGACACCTGCTCGCGGCGAAAAAGTCGACTGCAGCTCAATTTCTGTTCAATTCTTAAAGGATGAAGTTGTTATTATGAAATCGACTTGCATTCTAGATACTGCCAAGACTCCTATGACCGGAATCGGCTCAGATTGGGGGGGCTTGGAGAACAGGAGGGGCTTGGAGAACACGACTGTCATCAATATCGGCAACCGTCGAGTAGAGACATCAACCTGCCATAATCCAGTAATTCCAGTGACTTTTGCTATTCTCTGCTCAGGAGTAACGGCATGGCTACTTGTTCTTGTGGATGCGCCATGGGATTGGGTTAGGATATTCGCAACGACAGGTTTACACGTGTGCATTTTGCTCATGTTGCTTCTTCCACTATGGTTAGAAAGGCAGCTTGGTCAGCCTGGAAGACATTTGACACTGCAGAAGTGGGATATGCTTATAGGGGGGGAAAAAGTTCAATTTGGTCATTTTAATATCCTTCAAGCAAACGTAAAGGGAGGGGACGTCCTCCACTTCCAAGGCAGCACAGCTGTTCTAGGCAATATCGCTTTCCGTGCCGCTGCTCTTCTTGTCGCTACCTCTACAGTAGTTGGCTATCTCTGTCAGGTAATCCTACAACCACTTTCCTCCTTTCTTAAATTCATGGTATTTATGGCAGGGTCAGCGAGGCTAGTACTTTCAGCGAAAGATGTTTTATTCTTCGGGATGCCCATAGGCCTTAAGGGCAAACCTCTAAATGTCATATCATGGCCATCGTTCGTCAGCAGAGCTCTCACTTTCCTACTATAGTGTTTATCCTGCGCTTCTATAATACTCTAGAAGACCATTTGGTGATCGTGCCAGCAGACATGGATGTTCAACCAACGATTATTACTTCTCTGTTTACGGATGTAAATGCTAACTGAGTTATTATACAGTACGCTATTTTAAAAACCGCATCAAACAAACAAGCTATAATATGGATATCCTGCCAAGCAGTACTCGCGATATTCCGTGTACTATTCTGGATGATTGACCCGTCCTTTGACGACCCCGACGCAATCCACGCTGAATATGTACTCTTGAACAACACAGCATTTGAAAAAATAACGCCTTTCCAACTTTTTTGCGCATGTGAGAACGGAGTGACGCGGCTTCCTCGATGGGTATACGATCACATCACTACTACACTTCTACGCGACCTCCTCGTCCAAGCATGCGACTCAGCACCAAACCAACAAATGCCAATGCAAAGCACTGATATAACAGCCCTTCTCACTATCACCTTTAGCCGAATTATAAAGCTGAGAGACACGAATATGAATGGGCTGCACCATATATGGCGGCTTTGCCTATGGCGCGATACAAGCCAAAAAAGCCAAAAAGTACATTCCACGATCTTAGTTGGTGTCCCACACTCGCACCAGATCGATGACGGAAAAATATTGGAGATTTCGTCTTGGTGGATGGCTGCGGACAGACAACGAATCAACTTCGATACTTCTGGTATCCGCGACTCATGTAGCATTTTCGCAATTTCGAAGTTGGGGGAAAGGCTGCATCTGCGGTCGAATGATCATCGAGACAAGTGCGATGATAACTGTCCATTTCAAAAGGCTCAGACACAGGATTTTGTGGCGCCGGACAGCTGGCAATACCTTAATGATCGTGGGAGAGTCTTGACGTCACTCATGAAGGCGGCAACGGCTACGGATAAACATGGAGCTTGTACAAGAAAGCATCTTAATACTTGGGGAGTCGATGTGTGGGTTAGTGCGAGGGAGGGAAGCATTGATCGGAATGGGAAGTTCATCCATCAAAGCAGATCTGCACTATTAGGATTAAGGAATGGGAGTGGAAGACCAACTGAGGAAATGTTGGAAGAGATGAGGGAATATATACAAAAGCCTTACCAGAAGCTAAAGAAGAATAAAGCAAAGGCAAATAGTGCTTTGAGCAAGGCGTAATATACGATTTAATTTTAGGGGGCTTCATATGCCCCGTTCCTTACAGCCTGCACTCGCAGTGGACATAAGATATGGAGACCATGGCAAAATATGCTGCGGGGTTGCGGCGTTATGGGGTCGTGGAGTTGCGGGGTTGTGGGGTTTGTAGGGTAGTGGAGGTGGCGCTCCGTTTACCCATTGAGGACCACAGAAAGCTTATCGAGTTAAGTTATTTTATGATACAGCCACTTTCTGACTGCGCTTCACAGTAGCTCCTGGTATCATAGGCCCAACGCCTGAGTGGATGGATAGAGGCGTGAGAGAGAGACAAGTTGCCAAAAACTTGTGAAACATTGTGCAGAAACAGCTCCTCTTTCACCGTCAACGACTACCAATTAGCGATAGGTAGTCAGTTTTCTCACTGGCGACCCTGCTCGTGCCCTCCTTCGATCATGTCTTTCCCCTGTCCAAGTAGTGGATTAAGTACGTCAAAGGTCAAATCTCAGTCTCAGGGAGGTCTAAAAATAGCAGTACAGGCCCAGCAGTTAGCATAGCTTAATTAATCGATTATATTATGTTCTATATACTATACTAAGTTTACTTACCCTCGGTTTGGTGTCCAATTCCATCCGTATGATGTGTGGTGCCAAAGTGATAATTGGGCCTAAATGTGCCAGCAAAAACTTCCGAAAATTGCTCTTGCACAGCCCCGATCGCAACAAATATGCTATAATAACTGGATGTGCATTTGGAAACCGGTTTCCGAATACAGGAACCCACGTGCATTCGTCGCCGTGTTTGCGGAAGAATGTGCGTCATTTGCTACCTCCCTCATCGGTTGCAAGTGCTTATTATAGCCATGTCCTAGATTTGGGGGCCTAATTGCGCTAATGATGTAGGGATACGGGGAGGATTGCGGGGTATTAGGGTGTGGCTCACTTTTAGCTTTACTGGTGATGTCTTCCAGCCGTTGAGGTGGTTGGAGTTGAGGTTGTTCAGGCAGTAGATGTGGGTCCTCCATCTCGTATTCACTCAACGAGATGCACATTGCCGACGTAAGTCGGTAGTTCTTGGAAGTATAATATACGGGTAGGAAAGGAATTGCATGCAAGATATTTCGTTTGGAATTGTAGTCGGGGGCTACAGTGAGTGTATGGGTCAGGTGGGGTGAGATATACGAGGACTGTCTCACAGTAGTGCTAACAATGCCTTGTATCAGGGCGAGGATCTCGGTATTTTACATTGTGGCAGCACTAATGCATTCGTATAAGCTGTCTCACCCGATCTAACCATGCACTGTTCCGTCGTAAGGTCGACTCGTTTTGAGACATCGTATTGATTTAGCAACCCCGTAAAACTATAATTAGTTGGCTTTTTATATATTACATCATATTAAATATGTATTATAATTATTTATAAGTTGGTTCAGAAAAATTATAAAACGTAGTTCAACCCTGGGTTATAAAGGTGGTTATTGAGCCAACATTCGAGATATACAACAGTGCCACGACGCCCTTGATATCTATTTCTACAGAAGTCCAAACTTAACCTTATCGCCATTATGCATCCTTCCCAGATACTGAGCCTTACGGCCCTCGCCTCTGTTGTATCAGCCATAACTAGTAAGTACTGTACTTGGGTTCAAATACAGCACAGCCTTCATCCAAGAGGTCATTCCACCAAGAGAAAAGTCTTCTAACAAACATCGGTGATCGCTAGTCTCCTACGACACTGGTTATGACAACCGCGCGCGCTCCCTCACCAAAGTCGCCTGCTCCGATGGCGAAAACGGTCTCATCACCCGCAAGCACTGGAACACGCAAGGCGACATCCCCACTTTCGCGTTTATCGGCGGTGCGCAGGCCGTCGAGGGCTGGAACTCGGCCAAATGTGGCACCTGCTGGAGGCTCGACTACAAGGGCAGGAGCATCAATGTTCTCGCCATCGACCACACGGACGCCGGGTTCAATATCGCACAGGGAGCCATGGATGCGCTTACGAACAACCAGGCGGTTCAGTTAGGTAGGATCGATGGGCAAGCAACGCAGGTTGATGCCAAAATTTGCGGCATGTGAGATAGATCGAGTATTGAGGCTGATTACTTGACTTAACGAGCCTGCTTCCTTTGAATAGCCCAGTTTTAACCTATAAATCAACGCTTGGATACTTTTTACTCTATTTAAAGATGTGACAGCTATGAAGCTCCTGAAAAGGTAGCTCGCTTAGTGGGCCCCGGGGAATATGGAAATATTCCCCGGGCCCCAACTTAATCGCGGCTCGCCTATGAGAAATACCTCAATCACGTCACGTGCCATAACAGAAATCATACATTTACCCCTTTCGGAGAACAACAGACAGAGAGGATATTTGGCAATTTGGTAAAAAATTATCACACCGTTCCGTTACCTATTTTCTTATCGAAAAGATGTCATGAGACTTGATGTCCAATTACCCCTCTAAACTTCGCTAGCTAAGGTTTCTAGGGGCTGTGCAAATTCTTAGTCGCTTCATTCTTATATGAGGCTTTTATCACTGGTTGTGCCTTCTACGTTAGCTGCTCCGCACTCATCAAGCCACTGACAAGATAATAATGCCAAAAACCAGAAACTTGGTAGAAGATGTAAAATCCCGCATATACTAAGAAATCTCTCATGTTAGGAACTATGCCCCATTATCAAAGAGAAGTCGGCAGAGTAGGCGCCGAAGACTTCAGCTCAAAAGTTGGCTATCACTGAAAAGCACTAGCATGTAGTAAGTCAATCCTAAATCTCGCATATCTGTGGATGATAGGAGGCAAAGGGGTAGAAGTCCGTTTTCATTTTCATTCAAAGGTGGTGGATTCTTTAGCAAACCGGCCGGTGCCTGCCTTTCATCGGCGAGTACAAAGCTCCCAATACTCCCATCATATTTGTTTTTAACGTGCCACCCAATCCCCCTTTCCATTCATTCTATATCGTGCTCCAAAATTTTGAGTTCAAAGCCCAAGTCGACATGGCAAATCCTCCGGAAAAAGAAGGCCCTCGCATTCAATGGAACGCAGATGATGTGGAATCGGCCTCGAGGCCTCGCGCGCTTCATCGCTCAAACTCGCAATTCTCGATTCACAGCAGCCACAGCCGCCGGGGATCAATTGATCCTTCGAACGCACTTCCTATTCAATACCGAGCTGTGTAGGTTGTGGCAATATACTATTGCTGGCCGATTGCTTACGCTGTACAGGTCTTTTCAAATCGACGAGAGTATTGATCAAGAGCTCTTAAAGGCCAAGAAGCATAAAACATCTGCTGCAAAAGGTATTATGGCGAGATACGAACGACTACCTACAAGCTAACAATATTGTAGAGCTTGAGAACCTCGATTGGCATATAGTCTCTCCGGGAGAAATCTTCGAGCGTCTTTCAACCTCGAAGACTCGAGGTCTTTCCGCAGCACAGGCAAAGAAGAACATATCCGAGTACGGCAAAAATGTCCCCTCTCAGCCACCGACCCATTACACGAAGCAAATTCTTGGATACTTTTTCAAGGGGTTTGGAGGCATCCTCCTCGTTGGTGGTATTCTCGTCTTCGTATCTTGGAAACCCCTTGGAGAACCAGCACCGGCTATTGCCAACCTAGCACTCGCAATTGTCCTTCTCGCTGTCTTCGTTATCCAGGCTGTGTTCAACGCGTGGCAAGATTGGTCTTCGTCGCGGGTCATGGCTTCAATCACTACTATGCTTCCTGATAACTGCATCATATTGCGGGACGGCGTCCAAGCCACAGTACTCGCTAGCGATATAGTTCCTGGAGACATTCTGTATATCAAGGCCGGCAACAAACTTCCCGCTGATGTGCGATTCATCGAAGTTTCTTCGGATGCGAGATTCGATAGGTCTATTCTGACTGGTATGCCTAATATCGGTATAAAAAGATACAGTAGCTGACATGTGCATACAGGCGAATCTGCACCTCTCCCCGGAACGATTGACAGCACCGACCCAAATTTCCTTGAGACCCGATGCATTGGACTACAGGGCACTCATTGCATATCAGGAAGTGGTCTCGGTGTAGTTGTTAGCACAGGCGACGAGACAGTCTTCGGTCGTATTGCAAAGCTAACCAACGAACCTTCGACCGGTATGACACCTTTAGAGAAGGAAGTTCTCAGCTTTGTCTTTGTCATCATCTCAATCATGGTCACTATGATAGTTCTTCTCGTTATTGTCTGGTCAGTTTTCACAAATCCACAATGGTAATCCTTGACTAACTTTGTCAGGGCTGCATATCTTCGTAAAAACCACCCTGGTTGGATCTCAGTACCTGCGCTCATCGTAAGCTGCGTCAGTGTCGCTATTGCCTTCATCCCCGAAGGGTTGCCAATCGCAGTTACTGCCAGTCTAACAATCACTGCCAACATCATGCGGAAAAACAAGATCTTATGCAAGTCCCTCAAGACTGTGGAAACCCTCGGCTCAGTTTCTGTTATATGTTCAGATAAGACCGGTACTTTGACAAAGGTGAGTTCTATATCCAACGCGGTATCATAATAGAACTAACGGGCTCTGTAGAACAAAATGTACGTCACTGAAGCCGCCATTGGTGCCTTTGACATGAGTGTCGAGGGTAGCCGTGATGAAATGATCCGCCAGAAAAATGCAAACGACGGCCAAAACTCCGTCTCTCAATTGAGGACCATTGCCGGGCTGTGCAATTCCGGAAACTTCGATGCCGCCACGTACCACTTGCCGCTCCACGACCGGAAAATACATGGAGATGCCACCGATCAGGCTGTACTTCGCTTCTCAGAGTCCCTTGGGCCGGTTACAGAAATCCGAGAATCATGGGTTAAAACTTTCGAGCTCGCTTTCAACAGCAAGAACAAGTATATGATCAGGACCTTTACTCTGGCCGATAGTGTCGGTTTGGATCTAGCTCTATCACCCACTGAGGCGAATGGATTCCGACAGAATGACACGTAAGTTTATCAGTGTCTTGAATACAGCAAATGCTAACCTTCTAAGCCTCCTGACGATTAAAGGCGCTCCAGATGTCCTCATCGATAGATGCTCTATGTTCTTGGACCGTGATGGTGTCAGCAAACCCCTCGATGAAGCCACCCGCTTTAGCATATCTTGCATGAAGGATCGCTGGTCTTCTCAGGGCAAACGCGTAATCTTGCTCGCTCGCAAAACTCTACGCCATGGCCAAATCCAATCAACTCCTGCTGATGCTAAGTTCGAAGACGAGATAATGGAGCACTCTAAGACTGGCTTGACCTTTGTTGGTATTGTTGGCATAGTCGATCCTCCTCGCGACGAGATACCCTCGGTAGTGGGCATTCTTAGACGAGCTGGTATCCGCATATTTATGGTAAGCATTATATACAAAGAATCTAGTGAGCAAACTTCTAACGCTTTATTCAGGTTACTGGAGACTTTGCGTTAACTGCACAGGCTATTGCTGCCGAATGCGGCATTATTACCAACGTGCCAGGAGCAGTAAAGACTGTCACTGCACTAACCCGCGATGGAGACTCTGCATCCTCATCTGTCAACAAATCATCCGACCTGACTCCCCAACCCGTAACTTCAATCGTCGTCAGCGGTCCAGAGCTGATCACTCTCAACGAATGCCAATGGGACCAACTCTGTCGATACGACGAGATCGTGTTCGCCCGCACAACTCCCGAGCAGAAACTCCGCATTGTGCGGGAATTCCAAAGCCGCGACGAAATCGTTGGGATGACTGGTGACGGAGTCAACGACGCCCCCTCCCTCAAAGCAGCCGACATCGGAATCGCACTCGGCAGCGGCTCAGACATCGCAATCGAGGCCTCGGACATGGTTTTGCTAGAATCCTTCTCGGCCATCGTCCATGCAGTACAGTACGGCCGCGTCGTTTTCGATAACCTCAAGAAGACCATCGCCTACCTGCTCCCCGCGGGATCCTTCTCCGAGTTCTGGCCCGTCTTTGGCAATGTCATCCTCGGTCTCCCGCAGATCTTGTCTTCGTTCTTGATGATTATCATCTGCTGCTTCACAGACTGCGCTGCGGCGATTGTTCTTGCATACGAGGCGCCCGAGGCCGACGTTCTCCTCCGCCGCCCCCGCAAGCCCAAGGTGGACCGCCTCGTCAACTGGCAGCTCATGTTTCAAACCTACGCATTCATCGGAGTCCTCGAGTCGATCGCCTCCTTCGCCATGGCCTTCTGGTATCTCGAGCGCCAAGGAATCCCCTTTTCCGT
Organism: Pseudogymnoascus sp. 23342-1-I1; assembly: GCA_001662575.1. Taxonomy (NCBI): domain Eukaryota; kingdom Fungi; phylum Ascomycota; class Leotiomycetes; order Thelebolales; family Thelebolaceae; genus Pseudogymnoascus; species Pseudogymnoascus sp. 23342-1-I1. The sequence goes on along the minus strand of KV454983.1, from coordinate 384,276 downwards.
TTTCTGGTTCAAGTATGGTGCTCTCCCCGACAACCTCGATTCTGACTTCGTCAACTCGAAACTCGCCGTCGCATCCTCGATCTACTTTGTCAATCTCGTTGTGATGCAGTGGTTTAATCTGCTTGGGGTACGCACGCGCAGGCTCAGCATCTTTCAGCATCCGCCTCTGTTCAAGAAGGAGACTAGGAATTGGCTCCTGTTCCCGGCGATGGCCTTTGCGCTTGTGATGGTGTTTTTCTGGTTATATGTCCCCGAGTTTCAGCGCGTGCTGGGTACTGCAGAGGTGCCAGTGGAGTATTTCTTCCTTCCTGGCGCGTTTGGATTGGCCATTTTGTTGTTGGAAGAGGGGAGGAAATACTGCATCAGGGCGTGGCCAAACAGTGTTTTGGGGAGATGTGCTTGGTAAGTTGGCCGTTGGACTTGGGTAGACTGGACAATATGAGTGTATTTAGATGGATAGGCGGTTTGTATGAGCTATTCGTATTTTTATATTTACTACCCTAATCTTAGTATCACTTTCTCTTCTCACTTTTCTGTGGTTGGTATCTTCTTGATTCACTTTTCACATTTAAAATTCAATCGAATGTCATAACTTCGATGTTTTGCTTTACTATATCTTCGAGACAATCGACACCCTCGGACTCACCTCTGTCTTTTACCTTAGATGAGGGAAGGGGGGAGGTGGAAGGCGTTGTTTGTGATGGATGGACTCGGCGCGGGGAGCGGGTTTCGTAGTGGAATCTCCACAGGGGTCTGTTCTACTCGGTTTTTATAGATTTATTAGATGTATGGTTTATACAGCTTTGACACTGTGTTATGTTTCTAGCACCCCTCATCTTGCCAGATTCGAGGATATACCATCGTTCACTGCGTCCGCGCCCGACAAAGCGGCAGTTTAGGAAGACTTCGAGTCCTGAACAACCCCAGGGGAGATGGCAGAGCTCTTCTTTGTCTGTTCTGTGCCATCTCCGGGGTCCAGGGTGGTGTTCTTCACCGGCCCTTCAGCCGGCTTAATATCATGATGCCCACTACCCAGCAGATCCACCTGAACCAACCTGTCCGCTCCCCCAGGTTCACGGCAGCCCCCCTCCTTTCCAACTGGCAACACCTCCCCGAACTTAGTCCCAGATCCATCACCACCATACTCTCCTTTCTCAAGGCACACTTCCTTTCTATCCTCATCATCCACAACTTCTCCCTCCTCCCACCCCTTGGACACCCACTTCTTCCAGTGCTTGTACGCCAGCACCCCTCCAACCGCCCCCAGCACAAACAGCCCACAAATGCAGCCTCCCAAAACATCATAGTACTCCCCCAGCGTATCCAGGCCGTCCCAGAAAGGTCCCTCTGGCTCTGCGACATTTTGGACAAAGGACAGAAGCTGGATGGTTCCGATGCAGATCGCTACCATCACCGTGATACCGGTGAGGATAATAGAGTAGTAGAGCGTGGCAAGGGGGTCACGCGCCTTCGCGCTGGTGGTGTAGAGCGTCATCATCAAAGCACCATCGGTGGTGTCAAGGAGACACATTCCGGCTAGTGGGTGTGAGTTTGCTGACATTGCTCTCTCTCTCTACGATGGGGGGATCACATACCAGTAAACAACAACGGGAAAATCAGAATCAACCACAAGCTAGTCCCCGACGCCCCCTGCACCGACGCAATCCCCAACACCGCAATCTCACTACTCGTGTCGAACCCAAGCCCAAACAGCACACCCAGGGGGTACATCTTCCACGGCCGATCCACGAACCGGAACACCCTCCTCAAAACCCGCAACAGGACTCCTCCCCCTCCAACCCCCAACAGCCCATCCTTCTCGTCCTCCCCCCCCTCCTCCGTCCGCCCCCGCCGCCGCAGCACAACCCGCATCCGCTTCACCAACCGAAACAGCAACCATCCATTCCCGATTCCCAGCAGGATCAACACAACAGCACTAACAGCCGTCCCAATAATGCCACCGACGCGCGAAAAGCCGCCGAAGCGCTCTTCAAGCGCGCCTGCGGTTGCGGCGACGACAATGCAGGTTATGATCACGATGGTGGAGTGCCCGAGACTAAACCACGTGCCGACGGTGACGGGGTGCTGGCCGGACGCGACGAGGCGCCGGGTCATGAGGTCGATGGCTGCGATGTGGTCGGCGTCGAGGGCGTGCCGGAGGCCGAGCGTGTAGGAGAGGATGGCGGGGCCGGAGAGGTAGGGGTGGTAGTGGAGGACGGCGCCGGTGGCGGCCCAGAGGAGCGCGTTTATCAGGATGAGGAGGGAGATGATGCGGATGGCGGGGAAGGGGAGGATGCGTAGGCGGGGGGGGAGGCGGGCGGCGAGGCGGGAGGGGAGGGAGGGGCGGGGGGAGAGGGAGGGGGAGGGGGAAGACATGGTGAGAGTAGGTGGTGGGTGTGTTTTCTCCTTTTGCTCTTCCTCCTCTGAAGGGCGGGTATAGGCGCGGGTATATAGCTGATAAGCGCTTCACCACTGCGGTAAAAATGACGAGGTAAACACAACGGGTAGATCCACAACGCAGGCGCGATGATTCTAGTATATACTATCGCAGAGGAAGGGGAAGAGGAAGGTAGAGTGACGGAGATAGGAAGAAATCAGAGGGGGAGGAAGTGCGCAAAATATTTTCCCTCCTAGTCTCTTGTCATTGCATTTTGCCCCGCCATGAGGCATGTCATAAGAAAGTAAACGAGTCGGGTTCTCTAGCTATAAACAGCAAAGCCGGAGGGGTGGTGGGAGGGGAGGAGAGGGGGGAGATGGAGTTGGGAGGAGCGGGATGCTTGATTCGGTGATTCGGTGGGCGGAGAGGGGAGGAGAGGGATGTGACAGGGCAGGAACAGGGCGGCGGGGAGGAGAGGGGCGGATATCTTATCTTTGGTTATCGCTGATGTGATGTCATGGATTGCGATAAGAGATTGGCGACACGTGATATGAACATGCTATGAACGAGATATGATAAAAATGAAATCGTCAGCTTTTCTAGATCTTTGAGAATAGACCGTGTGGTCTGGTTGTGAAAGCTTCAGACCGGCGCAAAGTAGATAAGTATATCACCGGCCCCTCATTCCCCACCACCACCCATACATTGGCAGGCATGAATCCGCCATGCACGTTCTTCAATGGCTCTGTTCACCCATCTATGCTCCTCCATCATATCCACCTTGTTTCTTTCCGCCTCGTCTTTGCCTATAGGCCACTCTTCTGTATACCCCGTTATCATGTCATTCAGTTCCGGAGGCACACCATGAGCCGCAAGACCCGCGCTTTCTAACGCAGACTTGATCCACCAATCGTGTCGCTGTGGAGGGACATTCCGAGTCGAGCAGATCCTATAGTGGGGATCAACGAGATGTAGCATAATAAACCGCCGGTGGCCAGGCTCGCTCTTGTTAGTCAGCTCGAAGGGTTCAATGCGGTGCTGCATCGTATTGGGCCAGGTCAAGAGTCGTCCTTTCCGCATCGGTACACTTCCTAGCTCTTGCATGCTTGGCCCGTCTTCGTACTGGCGAGCGTCGAGACCAAAGACTTCTGCGAATGCATTATTGTCTTCGGAGTAGCATCCGTAACACTTGGGTTGTGTCCATACTTCTTGACGAAAGGTGATCTTGGCATCGGTCACGTTGGACTCGTCGTATAAATATATGCTTGTCGCGACAATGTGCTCGTTCAACATCCCATCTATAGTCCAATCCCCCACAGGGCTAGATGGTTGAGATGGTGTGAGCTCAATGCTAGACATCTTCACGATGACTTGTAGCCCCTCCTTACGAAAGGTGTCTTGTAGATTGATTTCGTACATGTCGTGCTTGTAGTCCAGGGGCACAGAATACTTTATAAGGTAATAATCATCCATATTCATGACCACTTTACCATTCCGGCCATCTTTCCAGTCTTCATAGGAAAAAGCAGTGCCTGGTTCCGGATGCTGGGGGTCACTTTCTTTGAGTTTCTCTCCGGGTTCAAGTCTGACTTGGTCTGAGTTGTATTCTGCGTCGTACGTGCGGAGTCGTATTGGAACAGGGCCGCTTCTTCCTTTGATCAGGCTCCTATTCCATGGCTCGATAGCCAAAGAAATAAGCTTTTCAATGATACCATATAATGGCTTGTGGTGAACTGGGGAGAGGTTGTTTATGTATGAAGTGATAGCTACATCGGTTCCCTCATCTCCAGTAAATTCTACTTCACATGGAAGCCACTGAAAGCGAGATGACCAGCGAAGCATTCCAATGTCGCCATATGAAATTCGACCAGCAGCAAATGGCCTCTCTTTTCCTTCGTGTATTCCCTGTAGGACATTAGGAGGAGGGGCGTTCTTCGCATACAATGGAGCTGGTGTGCCAGATTCGTAGAAGTCGAGACAGGTATCCAGATCAAGTTTCTCTCCGTTTGATAGAACACAGGTCCTTCCGTATACTAGTGGGTATAATGAGGGATCGACAAGGTTCAACTGGACTTGCTGGTTTGGCCTCTTCTCACTTTTCATCTCCGAATATAGCAAAGCAGTATAATCTCTAAGCTCAGTGCCCAATTCCAGAGGAACTCTAGCATCAGACTTCATAATGCAGGAGCCAGTATCTAGAACACGTACACATTTCGTATCTTCAAATAGATGCGCCTTGTCGCGCAGCTCAGCTAGGCACCAATCCCAAGACTTCTCACTAAACAGCTTCATTGATGATACCTCTCCGCGCCACTCGCCGATGACTTCATCATTGAAGATATCGACTCGCCAGTTCTCCTTCTCAGTGAGGACATTCATGATAGCTGTCATAGCCAGCTCCCGGGCTGTTGGGCAAGGGATCTGACGCCAATCGTTGAAACCGTGTGCAAAACGCCTAGAGTAGTGGAGTTCATATTTGAAAGGGACGATACCGAAGCCAGGGACCTGGAGTGGATTGTGGCTAGTGTTGTGCATGGGGTGTATGTCCTCTGTGTCGTCCATGTCGTAGATAGTCCGTAAGTCGTCTAGGTAGTCCTGAAGTTCTCTTTCGGCACTATCCATGCTCTCGTTATCTGAATCGTCCATGTCGGCTGTGTTATTCAAGACTTGTATTCTCTATTGTCCGCGTCGTCTCCACCGCTCATTGTTGTACGAGACACTGAAATCAAAAGAACTTTGGTGCCAGTGGTAAACGTTGGCCGAAAGAACTTACTCCGTATAGAATTTAGAAAGGCAGAGAGGTTCATATCTACATCTCCCTATATATATTGATTTATCGTACCTTATCACCGATGCATTTGTGAGTCAGGCCGACATCACTGTCTAGGCATCCCATATCGCAAAGCTATGCTGGGTTTAGGCTATTGTTAATGCAGCGTCACACGGGAAGCAAGGAGTCTCGGAAGCAAGACCAGAACTTATGCTGAGGTCGAGGTCGTTTATGCAAATCGGTCGTTTATGCGAGCAATTTCCTGAAATCACGTGTAATAGATATTCCATTAGTCACGTGGCATCGGAGATATTTAAACACGCGCGCGAGTCAGTGCCTTGATGCCTTGATGCCTTGATGCCTTGATGCCTTGACACCTTAGGCGCAATCTTAAATCAGGCAATTAATCGGCAATTAATTTCAAGGCGGTGTGACGCAGGTGGCTTAGACTCAGCCAGGTACATGATCCACGTTGGCACATGTCAGCCATGCACTTGGCGCTGTATATGGTAAACCCCGCTGTCGAGCACGGTGGAGTATGCACCGAACCATGGCATTTATATGCAACTAGAGAAATGATATTCCTTGAAATACCTCATACTAGGCCCTATACTGGATACACGCCGGCATCTGCTAACTCTCTAGTATTATATCTATGTGTGTTTCACATTACAAAGGATGCCCGAAAAGAATAGAATTCTTGGCCTTCCAACTTCCAACGCCCAGGGGCTACACTGTGCATGAGGCCCATGATTCTGAGTTGATCAAAAACCATTCCTCCAGTCTCCCCCAATCCCATGTCCCCATGTCCCAATCTAATTTTGTTTGCTTGCATCTATGAAAAAAAATCTACGAAAAATCCGCCCCTCCATCATCTTCTCGTCCCCTCCGATCTCCGCCTAAAAGACAGCCAAGCTCACATTCTCCCTCAGCGCTACATACTCGCTATCCGCATAGCCGAGAACCTCCCCGACGCTTTCGCTATGTAGTCCCTTAATGCGACTGATCTCCGCGCTACTGTAGTTGACCAGGGCACGGCCGACCTCGAGAGGCGTTCCACGCCAGAGAGCCGGGGGCGGGGTGCTAGAGCGTCGGTGGTGGGGATGGATGGGTAGCGCCGTGATTGGCGCCGAGAGTGGGGTAGAGGTAGGCGGAGTCCCTGTCGGCGGGGTTTGCGTGTAGGTGTGCGCCAGCCCGTCGCCGGCAGACGTAGTCGCTGCCGCCGCGCCGTCAACAGCTGCCTCGTACTCCTCGGCGACACTACGCGCAGGGGTGACAGGTGTGATCCGCTCCACGACCACTATGCGGACTGCCTCCTGCTGGCCGAACGTGCCGGAGACATCCACGACGCCGACGGGAAGTAGCCCGGCCTTGTTGCTCAGCGCGCGGTGCGCACCTTCGTCGATGTAAATCGTGCCGTGCGGGGCGAGGCCGTGGAGAAGCCAGAAGCTGCGGTCACGGATGGGGTGGCGCGAGGGGGAGAAGCGGGTGTGCGGGGGGCGGTCAGGGAGGGCGGATAGGTCGTAGGGCGAGGGCGAGGAGGTGCCAGAGGTGAGGGCGGGAGTGTTGAGGGCGGAGAGGGCCGTGAGGGACTTGTTGCGGGGGAGGCCGAGGGACTGCGTGTATGACACAATGGGGAAGATGTACTGCGGGTGTGCCGAGGAGGCGATGATTGTGGTGACGCCGGCGGAGGAGGCGAGGCGGGCAGCAACAATTTTGGTGCTCATGCCGCCCGTGCCGAGCGAGGAGCCGGCGGATGAGACTAAAGAGTTTAGTTAGGGGTGAGAGCGGGGGAGGGGTAAGGTAACGTACCATCAGCTTGGAGGGCGTCTATGTCGTCGACGACTTCAATGGCCTCGGCGTCGGGGTTCGTGCGCGGGTTCTTGGTGTAGAGGCAGTCGACGTCAGTCATGAGAAAAAGGTAGTCGGCGTGGACCATGGCGGCCGTGATGGCCGACAGGGTGTCGTTGTCACCAAACTTAATTTCGGCTACGGCGAGGGTGTCGTTCTCATTGACAATGGGTATCACACCCATGTCGAGGAGCTCGTTAATCGTATTGACTGCATTGATGTATTGCGAGCGCTGGGATGTCGTGTTAGTGTACATATTCGTAGAGAGCTAGTTAGGGGGGCCTTTACATCGGCAATATCATTGCGGGTCAGAAGGATTTGGGCGATGGGTGTGCGGAGCTGCTCGAAGAGACTGTCCCATAGCCCCATAAGTCTACATTGCCCAATTGCTGCCAGAGCCTGGGGAAAAGTCAGCAAGGCCGTTTGTTGGGATTGGGCAAGGTTGACATACCTGGATGCGAGGCAGATGCTTTGGTCTTTTCTTCACGTCCATACGCCTCAAGCCAACGCCGATGGCGCCCGAGGAGACGAGGATGACTCTGTGTCCATCTTCATGTAATTTCACAGCAGTCTCAACAATGAGAGACAAGATTGAGAGGAGCGGCTCATGCGTATGCTCATCAACAATCGAGCTCGTGCCTGAGCGTTGAGCGTTAATAAGGCTGTGGGCCAAATATGAGTCGACTCACCAAGTTTTATGACAATAGTCAAGGGCTTTGGTCCCTTCATGTTTGCTACATTGACACGACGACCGAGCAGAGAAGGCAGGGGAATGAGTAGTTTTATAGGTAACTTGGGCAAGGCTGATAAACCGGCTGAATGAAGATCCTCGATGTCGTCGTTTGCCTCTCCACCTTTTGTTTGGAGTTTAGTGGTGCGCCCTGTCAGTTCCGAGTATCGCATCCACACCCCACCGAAACCCGGCAGAATATGGCCAACTTTTTTCACACCGCCCTACTAAATCGCGCTCGGCGTACTAGTACGGTTACTCAATCAGGGACTCCGCGTCTAATTTGGAAACTCACCAGCGCGACTAGCTGACAATACAACACAATGGCATCTCAGACACCCCCGCCGGCGCAGGCAACAGCCAGCTCGACTGAGCGCCCCGCAGTGTCGACATGGAACCCTAACAACGACCCGGCGAAGACGGGCTACGACCCGACCAAGCGATGGGCGAACTACTTCAACATCCTGCTGGGCAAGATGAGCCGGGAGGGCCAGGAGGCATTCCGCGAGGACGCTTACATCCGCAACGAGAAGCGGGACTGCAGTAACTGCGACAAGTGGCGGGACTACCTGTTCGAGTACTCGCCGACCATACGATTCATGTCCAAGAACATCGGAGAGCTAAATGGCAAGCTAGACCGGAGTAATGTGCAGTGTCGCAGATGCCCTACGCGGCGGGTTATTGGGGAGGATGGGAAGGAGCATACAGTGAGACAGGGAGGCGGGTTCAGTCCGGATCATGGAATCCTGATTTGTGCGAATGAGATGAGGAATCAAGGACATCTGGAGGATACGCTGGCACATGAGATGGTACATGCTTGGGATCACTTGCGGTGGAAGGTGGACTGGTCGGACTTACGGCATGCAGCGTGCACAGAGGTAAGAGGTCTGACTGGACAGTTATTGCATTGCGCTGACAACCCTGTAGATTCGAGCATCCAGCCTGAGCGGCGAGTGCAGGTGGACCAGAGAGTTCTTCGTAAGGAACAACTTCACGCTCACACAACAACACCAGAATTGCGTCAGGAACAGGGCTATTCGGTCCGTCATGAATCGTCCAAGCTGCAAGGACGATGTACATGCCACCAAGGTGGTTAACGAAGTTTGGGACTCATGTTTTGCGGATACCCGGCCGTTCGACGAGATCTACCGGTAATGTGTTTCTATCACGACACATCGCGTTTGTACAACAGTTGTTTGTATAGTATATATATGTAGTTATCATTTGCATGGGTAAGCGTAGGCGTTAAGGCTGGAAAACATAGAAACTCCGACTCCAACTTTCATGCATATCATGTCCAATTCCCATGCCCCATCCAAGTTAAAACGCCTCCGCCAGATACAATTAGAGGAGATAATAAAAAGGAATTCGTGATTCATTCCCGGCCCTCGAGGGAGGATTTGCTGCCTGACGATTTCGACTCTCGCTGTGTTGCTCGCTCCCCTTTCACACAGTGCTTGAGGATCCAGGGGTGCTGCAGAACCTGATCAAGCTGGATACGCTTCTCGGGGTCCAGAACGAGGAGCTATAAAACGTTAGTTGTATCCTGGTAAGTACGTATAGATAAACTTACTCTCTTAATCAAGTCCTTCGCCTCCGGAGAAACGAACGAAGGGACAGTCATATCCGCCCTCGTAATCCTCCTCTGTGTCATAATCATGGTATCTTCGAACGGAGCTTCTCCGACAAGGAACTCGTACGTCAAGACGCCCAAACTCCACAGGTCAACCTTCTCGCCATACCAGTTATCCCCCGACCCCGGCTTGAGCATCTCCGGAGGCAGATAGTCAAGAGTTCCGCACATCGTCTGGCGGCGGTTGTTTGGCGCGTGCACGCTCCACCCGAAATCCGAAATCTTAATCTCGCCGTGGATACCCATCAGAATATTCTCCGGCTTGATATCTCTATGTATGACATGTTTCTTGTGGAGGTACTTCAGCGCCGCAGCCATCTGCGCGATGTACGACGCTGCCTTCCACTCGGGGAACCTGTTCTCCTTCCTCAGATGCTTATACAGCTCGCCCTTGCCCGCAAACTCCAGAATGAGAAAGATTCGCTTGCTGTCGTGGAAGTGGCCGTACAGCTGCAAAATGTTCGGATGCCGTAAGTTGGACTGGATCTCGATTTCTCGACGGACTTGCTTCTCTACTTTGCCCTGCTGGATCTCGTTTTTGTGCATGACCTTCAGGGCACAGATGAATCCAGTGCCACGCTCTCTGGCGAGATATACACGACCGAATTTTCCCTTCCCTAACGGACGCCCAATCTCAAACATGCCCAGGTGGAACTCCTTTGGTTGCGGCATGACGTAAATAGTTGGCGCTTTCTGCTCTGCTTTTACAAGCTCATCGGAGGGCCTTGAGGATGTGGATGTGGCCTTGCGGCTAGGCGATGTTGCGGTCGTTGGTGCATTTGACCCTCGCCATTGCGCCGTTTGGGAGGGGACGGTGACTGTTGTTACTGGGGCTGGATTGTTGTTTGAAAGCGCCATCTTGAGGAGGTTTCCGCCATTTGAAGTTTGCGATAGTTGTGATTTTGGAACAACCTGTATTGATATTAGAATATATATAGATGAACATCCCAGCGTACTTACTTTCGACTTGAGACCAGTCTTCTTGGGACCCTCCCCACCGTCATTCTCATCAGTCACGGACAAGTGCTCGAACCGAGATTCGAGTCCCCGGCTTGCCATTGTGAAAGAGTTATCCCCTTCCAGAATTATATCGCCTCAGGTCAAGAGTTAGTTATCTCCCTGGCGTGGAATTGCGTTGGTCGTTTGGCGATATTAGATGTCGATGTTCTTGAAATCGTCTGGAGCATTGAGGGTCAACATAATAACGGGAGCTACGGTGTTGTCGGAGCAACGAACAAGGGTACTGAACATCCAACCCCACCAAATAAGGTACTCTATCGATAACCCCACTCCAACTCAATCTGGGCCACAGCAGTACCATAAAGTTCCATTATTTCGGCGACATTTGCAGCTTCTGGCGTGTAAACTTGGCCTTCTGAACGACTACTACCATCTACTCTCTCTATAGCCCTCAAAATGTCACTCAACGGCCCCATCACAGAATCGTTCCCGTCGCCCGGAAACCCAAAATCGGCGACGGTATCCTTCTCCCAGCATGGATGGACGATCAGCACGCGCAAGCTCCCAATCTCCAAGTCCGACGCCATTGACGACATGTCTGAGAAGCTGGGCATCCCAGTGCCAGAGATGATCTTCGGCGACAACATGGTATCAGTGGAGTACGCGGAGAAGGGATGGGCCCTCGAGTTCAACTCGTTCGACGCACTGGACCGGGTGGATAAGACGGATAAGACAATGCTGAAGGTTGCATACTCGCGGGAATGGTCGGAGAGCAGGTAAGACGCTATCCCGGCTCTGTAGGAGCTAAGGCTGACTATTGCAGGGAGAAAACACACGAGAGTATCAAAGAGGTCGTCAAGCCATTCGACTGGTCGTACAGCACGGATTACAAGGGCACTCTAACTGGCGCATCGCCTACCCCATTCACACCTGACACGGAGCCGATCCCGATTGAGCTCTTGAAGCGCCCGGATCCGATATTGCACTTCGAGGAGGTGGTGCTGTATGAGAGCGAGCTGGACGACAATGGGATCTCGCTCTACTCGATTAAGCTGAGGGTCATGCCGGAGAGGATGCTGATTCTGGCGAGGAACTTCATGAGACTAGATAATGTGCTTGTGCGTATCAGGGATACGAGGGTCTACATAGACTTCAAGTCCAAGAAGGTTACGAGGGAGTATACGGCTACCGAGGAGAAGTTTGATGCGGTTAAGGAGGTGAGTTCTGCTGTTCTATGGAGTTAATATTGCTGTGCTAACTGAACCAGGCCCTATTAAAAACCAGATTACCCGATGACGTTATTGTAGCAATGCGCGATCCCAACCAAATGGCAGCCTACCTGAAGAAGGTTGATCACACCCTCGAGAGTGTTAAGCTTTCTTGAACGGAAAAGGGGCCAAAGGGGCATTGGCACATTGGTATATGAAAAGGCGTCAGGATAGATTGCGGGCGTTTGATATCGTTGGCATATGCGCACGGTATGGGCTGCTGGAAATTTAATCAAGCGTGCCATTATTTGAATATTCAGGGCCGGACATCAAGTGGAGTTCGATATGAGCCGGCTCGGTTTTGGCTGCGGATAGGGATATCTGGCTACATTACGGGATATTTTGTCCCAATATGAACCCGTTTTGAGAACTCAAATATTCCAGATAAATATTATATTCACTTTTTATTCTGAACACGCTTGATATTATACCCAATCCACACAGCCCCATGTCTGCACTAAATACACGCCAATCTCAAGAGTCTTTTAAATAATATAGTCCAGTAGGGCGGGACCAAAACTAGAAATGGAGCGGAACTAAATCAGAGTATGTGGTGCATGTCTAATGGACGGTGTACCCCTTTCAGCGCATTTCAGCGCACGCGCCACCACACCTAAATTTAACGATCCTAACAACTCACCTCCTTTATTCAAACGCCGAACATCAACAGAACGGTGCCAAAGTTTCAGCACCTAATGGATCAGACAATTAAATATCCGTATGGCCTAGATGGCAAAGATATTGTTGGAATGGGAATTACGGCGGTAGTGGCCCGTCTTGACGCCGTTATCAAGTTCGCTCCAGCCTCTGAACGGCCATTTATGGAGAGGGAGAGGCGCGTATACCAACGGCTTGGTCACCACGATAGGATCCTCCGTTACTACGGAGACTTGGGGGACGACATTATACTCCAATATGCTTGCCATGGATCTATAAGGCAATACTTGTCGAGTCAGACGAAGCCTGTTGCTCTTTCACTCAAGCTTGGCTGGATTGAACATATTGCAGAAGCCGTTGCTTTCATCCATCCCAAAAATGTTTTACACAGCGACATCTCGTGTAACAACGTCTTCCTCGATCAGAGTCTCAGCGTAAAACCAGGCGACTTTGCTGGCTCTGCTATTGATGAAGAGCCTCCTCTTATCTGCTACGAGACTAGTCACGAACATCCTAGTATTGGAGACACCTCAATAAAGAGTGAGATATTTGCTCTTGGCTGTACCTTCTACGAGATTATGACTGGGTCGAAACCATACAAAGAGCTTTCGGACTGGGAGATATGTGATGCATATGAGCTAGGGAAATATCTAGGCCTAAACTCTTTATCCGCGGCCAACGACATTATCGCAAAGTGCTGGGCCCAAGAGTACGCGAATGTAGATGAGCTGCTCGGAGATATAAAAGCAGAAGGTATGAATTCCACGCCGTCAGATATATGCGTCCTAACAATCCCTAGTTGCCACCAAATCTGCACAGGCTACGTGGATTAATCCATGCGCGCTTATCCAAACTCCTGAATTCCCAATAGCGGTGGCTCTCACATCTCTGGTTTCGCTCTTACTACTGACAATATTTCGAAAATGACGAGCTAGTTCTGGTATTAGCATAGTAATATCGGATTGCTGATACGAATTCAAACCTCTAGTTTTGAGGCGGGCACTGGGGACAATCGCCCATCTTTCTTGATGAACCCGTCATTATCACCTGGCTATTACTGCCTTTGGCTGGCATCGCATCCGCACAGTAATGGCCGTTAGCTTTGGCTGTCAAGCATTCATACGAGGCTGGAGATACAGTACTGTGGATCCCACGAAATCCCAACCCCATCACGTACTCCTGTGGCACAGAAACAAAACACTTCAGAATGGGCATGGCAATGATGTATCCAAAAGATTCTTCATGGAGGTCACAATTCTCAGTTGCTGGAATTTGTGGCTAACGCTACTCCTTTCCATACAAAAAAAAGATGATCAAGCCAGTTCTCGTGATGCATCGGTTGCCACACGGAACGTTGTCTCAAAAAGTAACTCGCGCATTCATCTATCACCACGCACAATGAAATACAAAAAATAGCAGCAGCTGCGTCCTATACAAAACAAAATGTTGTATAGGGGCAAGTCCTGGGTTTTGACTCCAAGTGAGGGTTCCAGTTTGAAAGACACGATCGGCAGATCATGAAACGTCAGTCATTTACTACTCAGGTCATTCGCTTCTAGCGACATGACTCCTCCCCCGAAGCAGCAGGAGCTGGGGTTTGGTGATCTACTTCTTAGCCTTCTTGGGCTTTGCGATGGGCTCCTCGAGGATCTTGAGGATCTCCTCGTCGGTGATCTTCTTGTCGGTCTTGTACTGGGACACGTCAAGGGCTGGTGGAGCAGCAAGCTTCTGGACGCCGTTCTTGGTGATGGCTGGAACGATGTTAGATGATGAAAATCATAGGTCAGGTATATAGTATTTTACTTACCGATGGTGGTCAGAAGTCTGGCAACGGCAGCTCCGTCCTTGTCGCCAACAACCTCGTACGCGCGGAAAACGTTGCCGCGGACACACTCAACAACACCGACCTTGCCCTGCCTCTCGTCGTCGAGTTGCCTGAGGGAGAATGGGAAGGTACCGAACTTCTTGACGACCTCGTTGAGGGTCTTCTTGGAGCTGTCTCTCTTGAGACCGTAGGTGAGGGTGGTGCGGCGGTGCAGAGTAGCTCTGTTCTCAAGGTTCTTGAGCTTACCGGTTCCCAGAGAGACACCGACCTCAACACCCCATACCTCGCCGACCTCTGGGACACCCTCGCCCTTGGAGCCCTCTCCTGGTGCCAGGACGATCTTCTTCTCTCCCTCAATCTCGTTGCGCTTGAACAGCCACGAGGTGGTGCTCTCGACGAGGTTGCAGTCGTAGCTCTTGACGACCTTCTCGAGAAGGCTGGTCATGCGGCTCTGGGCCACTGGCTTTACGGCAGCGGCCTTGGCCTTCTCCTCGGGTGTGCCGGTCGACAATAATCCGGGTGGGACGATCAGGCGCAGGAGAAGCTCGTTCGCGTAGTGGGTAGCCAGTATCAGGTCTGCGGTGCGGGCCTCATCCTCGCCGCCGGGCACGACGACGTTGTCGCAAACGATCGTTCCGAAGCCATCGATTTGGGCACCGAGCTGGATCTTGATCACATCGCCAGCGTTCAAGACAACGGCGGCCTCGGCCTCGTCGGACTTGAGAGGGGTATATGGGGTGACGAAAGAGGATGGGGAGACGGTGGTCGGGTGGGAGATACCTGATGGAACGGTGAGTGAGTGATGTATCCAAAACGTCAGAATATTGACGCCGACATACCCTTGGAAATCTTCTTTCCTCTGTAGACCTTTGCGATCTCCTCCTCGAGGAGCTTGTCACCCTTCTCGCAGATCTCTACGATCTTCTCGCCAGCTACACAGAGCTTGGAGACAGCCTCCAGGACTCTGTGAGAAATGGCACCAGCATCCTTGTACTTGGTAAGAGTATCTGGGTTGTTAAGCGTGTAATCTATATCACAGTATTATCAGCGACGGCTCTTCATTCCTGCGTTGTGTGTTGTGAATAGCTGCAAATGCGCCCAAAGTGGGGTCGTGTGCAAGCTCGATAGCGGGGTCATAATAAGGGCTTGTGAAAGGAATATGGGAATATAATGAACAAATATTTCAAATAAAATACATACCGACTTCCTTGGTCTCTTCGGCCATGTTTGCGGTAGTTCTGAAGTAGTAGTTTTAGAAAAGATAAATGGTAGTTGTTTATATTTCGTGGTGAAGGAAGATCAGAACCGGTGTTGTCAGTAGAGTTGGACTTGGTCGATGGGAAGACTTGGTTTGTGTGGGCAAAGACCCGAGCAAGCACCAGCCACAGCAGCAGCCCACTTCCCTCACAAGAAGGTCCATCCGGAGCTCCAGAGTTCTAGTTCCGGCCGTAATAACTGTGGCGGTGCAAAAATATCACGTGCGATAATCACGTGCAAATGTGGCTTGAACCTCCCTCGCTTACAATTCCAGGGTACGAAGTACGAGCGAGCATGAGTAAAGGGAAGGGTAAGCTAACCCGTTATGGGAAGTGGCTTCTTCCGTGTCCCTACTACAGTATAACCCAGTCGCGACTGCGCGAAACATCCAACTGAGAGTGTCGCGGTGCTCAACGCCCAATCTGGCCGGAACAAACAGCGAATGCACTAGACCTAAGCATTGCACAGCATAGAATACGGGTCTATTTATCTAGGCTCGCTGGGTGCACTACCGCGCATGGTCTCCCGCCATGGCGCCCGAACAACATCAAGCCTCTTCCTCGGTTGCGCCTCCGAATTCGACCGTGGCGACGACGGCTGCGACAGAAAGCGCCATCGATCTTCCTCACCGACGGAAGGGGCCCCCGAGACCTGCAGTCGCCGAGAAATATGCGGCGCGCGATCTTCTTCATAGCGCGGCGCTGATCAAGGTCCAGCAGAATGAGAAGGAGACATTCAATCGGAAACTGGGCGAGGTGCAGGACTACACGGACATACGAACACAGTATCGCAAATGGTTTCCGCCGAGCCGGCTGTACGGAGAAGGATATAATGGATTTGGGAATGGACATACAGATGAACCCGTACCGTCGGTGCTGTATCCCGTGTCGAAAATCCGCGCTGGGCGTAAGCGCACGCCGATGCTGCGAGTAAAGCGCAAGGATTTGAACCAGCAGGCCGAGCAAGTCGAAGAGCTGATACCGATACGTCTGGACGTCGACTGGGAGAAGATTAAGCTGCGCGACACGTTCACGTGGAACCTTCACGACCGGGTGGTGCCAATGAAGCTATTCGCCGAGCAGCTGGTCGAAGATTTTGGTGTAGAGGGCCCTGCGGCCGAGCATGTCCTCGACATGGTCATGCGCCAGATCTACGACCAGCTCGCGGACTTCTGCCCACCTGTGTACATTGAAGAGGACGCGCTGGACCCAGAACTTCCGTATTTGGCATATAAGAACGACGAGATGAGGATCCTGATAAAGCTGAATATCACGATTGGACAGCATACATTAGTGGACCAATTCGAATGGGACGTCAATAACCCTCTAAACTCGCCCGAAGAATTCGCGCTATCCATGTCTCGCGAACTGTCGCTCTCTGGCGAATTCACAACGGCAATCGCGCACTGCATCCGCGAGCAATCCCAACTCTTCACCAAGTCGCTCTACATCGTCGGCTACCCCTTCGACGGCCGACCCGTCGAAGATTCCGACCTCGTCGCCGCCTTCCTCCCCACACCCCTCCCATCCGCCTTCCGACCCCACCAACAAGCGCGCGAATACGCGCCCTTCCTGTACGAGATGAAGGAAACCGACCTCGAGAAGAACGAAGTCATATTCTCCCGCGAACAGCGCCGCCAAAAGCGCTCCGTCAACCGCCGCGGCGGCCCAACCCTCCCCGACCTCAAGGACAGACAACGCACCGTCCGCACCCTCACCGTCTCTTCCGTCCTCCCCGGCGCCGCCGAAACGATCGAGGAGAGCCGGATCTTCAAGCGCGTCGGCGGCCTCACCGGCCGCGGTAAGCGCGGCGCCGCTGGCCCAAGTGGCGGAGTCGACGGGATCTCCGAATCGGAAGATAGCGATGAAAGTGTTCCTGAATCGCCCGCGCCGAACCAGCTGCAAGGTACTCTGCGCACGAGGAATATGCGCGGTGCCGCCACGGCCGCACAGCAGCGTATGGCGAACCAGGGTCGCTCCGAGACACCCGAGGCGATCCTGCATCACCACGAGACGCGGACATCCGCGAGGCGATTCGGTGGGCGCGACGCGCGCGACGAGTCGCCCGATGGGCCGGTGAGCTACGTGATCAAGCTGAAGATTGGGAAGGAGAAGCTGCGGCAGTATCTCCGCGATCGGAAGGCGGCGACTAAGCCCCTGAGCCAGCATAGTCGGAGCCAGAGTAATGTGTCGGGTCTGGGGACGCCGGCGAGGGGGAGCATGGGACCGCCGTCCACGCCGGGGTTGCAGAACCAGCCGTTGGGTGCGCAGACGATGACGCCGGGGCCAGTGATGAATGCACAGGTGGGGCGGGTGGATGCGCCGCCGCCGCCGCCGCAGGGTCAGAGTCTTCCTGCTCCTGTGAGTTTTAACCTCCTTAACCCCCTTAATCCCTGATCCCCTTTGACAAGTGCAACTGCTAACACCATCCGCAGCCTCCCCCACCAGCATGGCTCATAGCCGGCCTGCAGGGCCTCCAGCAGACCTATACGCAAGACCGTTTTGAGGGAATGATGCGCTACTTCGCCGTCGACGCGACGACCGAGATGCCCGTCCCGCCCGCCGAGGCCGAGACGTCAAACAACGTCAAGTACATGTGGTTCCCGCGCATCCGCTGCAGCGACTGTCCCGGGAAGCTGTACACGCCCGGCCCCGGCACGACGGTCGAGGGGTTCGAGGTGCACTTGCGGAATCGGCAGCATAGGGAGAGGGTGGATGGGCGGACGGGGGGTGGATGAGTGGGGGTAAGGGGATAGGGGGGGTGTAAAGTGGGACGGGACTGGAGTTGCACGGGCGAGCGCTGCGGTGCTGGCTGCTGGCTTGGGGGAGTTTTTTTATTATTGTACCGCTACTGCTTGTTGTAGAATAGGATGGGCGGCGGGGGGGGCGAGCGTTGGTGTCTTAGTTACTGGGGATGCAGGGGCTATTTTTTACATTTTTTACCTGTATACATCTCTGTATCCTGGTGGCTGGCCAGCCAGCTAGCCATAGTTATTTTGGGTGAGGGTGAAAAGGGAGGATGATTAACAGACTTTATGGGACTTATTTGGGTTTCATTATATTGATATGCTGATACGCCAAAGATGAGATATACTATACATGGCCGACCGACCGCAATATCTTGATAATATTCCTATTATCATGTCTCGTTTTAATCATCATCGGCCCAGACAGACCGTACTACCTCACCTGCCTCATCGTGAGATGACTCCCACTCATCCAGTCCAACCTCGCCAGTAGACTCGGAGACATTAGACGTCTGTCCATTCTCAGCTGTGGGATCTTTTGTTTCATGGCCTGGGCCTGCTTTATCCTTGCGAATCCTCCCACCAGCCCGTCCCCTCTGATTCTTTCGATGCGCTTTGGATTTCGGGTGCCTATTGCCCTTGATCCTGCTAATAGCCGCCTCTAAAAGCTTATGGGAAGCATCGACTTTTTCTTCGATAGATTTCTGCAATTGTAGCCCTTCTAGCTGCGAAGTATGTATGCTCTTCTCCTGCACAGTTATCGAGTTTTGCATCAGCTGGCGCTGTTCCATCATGAGGTGGAGGCTGATTGAGCGGTCGAGATCGCTCATGCAAGCCTCGACTTTTAACCATAGCTCTTCGAATTCGCTCGTGGGCCCTTTGGGTCGGCGGGGCAAATACGCCTATTGGTTTTAACTCGCCAGTGATACCTTTTTAAAAGGCAGTTAGATATGCTGGTCGTAGAATACATGAAATGGGGTAAATTAAGTTATACGTACCCCCATAGTTTCTCTCCACGACTGCACCGTACTTCTCGATGGCATCTTGTGCATGTTGAAAGTAGCTTAGTACGTATTTATCCTTGATGCTCTGTAAAACTCAAAGCGTTCGATACACCTTCTAACATTCTCAAGGTTGGCCTTCTGTCCTAGCGCCCTGGCATTAAGCAGATTATACAGTTTCCTTGACATCCGTATTGTACCACCCTATAGCCAGATAAGTTGGACACAATACACTGGGAAATAACGCTTGACTTGCCATTCTTTCCGGAGGAAATGCGAACTCGAATGCTAATCTAAGAGAGCCTTTAGTAGCTTTCTTTTCCGTTAAACGGATCGTTTTAATGGAGTCCATGATGTTCCGGGCCATAGAAAACCCCTCGTCATCCCGGACCAATGTAGCAGAAATAGGAAGACCCGAAATAGTTAAGGGCGGCCAGGAAAGAGAATTAAAGAAGCTTTCTCTCTCCTGGCCGCGTTTAACTATTTCGGCGTCATCCTCAGCTGTTGGAAACTTGATTCTAACTGAATAACTCTCCACCCTGCTTAGTGTGTCCGGGATAAGGATAACAGAGGCGGCGTCATCGGAAACATCGGAAAGCGTCAAGGTTAAAGCTGAGCCACTGTCCGTTAGCAGTCGCTCGATTTCATCCTGTGTGCAAATGGAATCCAATGATATCGAAGATGTCGTCGTATGGGATCTGCCAATGGCATCTTGAATCTCGCGTGTGATTCGTAGTTCAAGCCGCTTGATAACTTGCGTGTTCCGCTGAACAGCTCTCTCGGCATTTCTGACCACTTTAAGCATGTGGGCCATGGATTTACTTTTAGAATATTAAGTCTTCACAATCCAGATCAAGGTGAGTTTGGATCGACACACCTGTTTAGAGCACTCATAATAAGCTGTAATGCTCCCTTCTCATTTTCTAGTCTCTCTAGCGCTTCCTTCAAGCTATCCTTCTGGAAAACATATTTAACCTGTTGCCAGGCTCGTCTTGTCATTAGTCGATCCTCTGTTACGTCGGAGCAGACATCCCTCAGCCAACTCTTGATGAGTTTAAAGGATTCGACACAGGACAATACCGATTTTTCAAGATCGCTGATATCCTCAGCCGTAGTTTCGGAGGCGTACGTGAGATCAAGCAGTAGCGTCTGAATTTGACAAAGTGCTATGTTCACGCTATACAGGGACCTTGTGATAGCCTGAACCTCCCTTGGGGCATCTCTGATTGAAGATACGAATTGGTAGACAAGTTT
Organism: Pseudogymnoascus sp. 23342-1-I1; assembly: GCA_001662575.1. Classification (NCBI taxonomy): domain Eukaryota; kingdom Fungi; phylum Ascomycota; class Leotiomycetes; order Thelebolales; family Thelebolaceae; genus Pseudogymnoascus; species Pseudogymnoascus sp. 23342-1-I1. The sequence continues at coordinate 363,947 of KV454983.1, read as the reverse complement.
GGATGTCGCCGCGCCAAGGGATATGGCCCCAGCCACTGATCCTGTGACGGAGAATGGGTCACTCATGGTTTGACAAGAGAAAGGACTTCTCTGCGAACTCCTTCTGGGAATCCAAGGGGTTTTGTTGCCGCCTGTCCAGACGAGGCTGCTGCGACTTCACCGTTCAGAACAGCTGTGCTACACCAAATTGGGCAGTGCATCTTGCAAATGAGCAGAATAAGATAAGAATATGTGAGAAAAGTCTTTCGTTATTAAAGACCTCTACTATAATATAACTTACGGTCAACACTGAGGTAGCTATTAGAATTATTCGTCGTGGATATTACGTTTCTAACGCAATTATCACCCTTACGAGAGTGGTTTACTGCCCTAGAGAGTCTGGTTTCTGGAAGCGGAGAGAAGGGAGGAGGTTGTGGTTACTCATCACCTGCTCGCTTACCACCGGATAGCCTAACGCGGTTAGGACTAACCGCATCATTATTGCTGTCTGCCCCAACCTTGGTAAATCGCCGTTGGGCGGTAAAGGGGATGCAAGGAACGGGGGCGAACACGTTTTTTTTGTTAAAAATTAAATAATAAACGTGGCGTGTTTGAGGAGTTGAGGATGAGAAGGTGAGTCGGGGAATGGTAACGGATGATTTTTTTTTTGGGGAGAGAGGGCGGCGGTGAGGTAGGATGCAGGGAGGGTTTGAGTGTGAGGACCCCTTTTTGGAGGGGGGTTGCGGGGTGGTTTAGAGTCGTGTAGAGTCTTACGATGTCGCAGATGAGGGAGATAGTAAAGCGTAGAGCTGTAGAGTGATGGTATAGGACTGTATGTGCTGTGATATATAGATAGAACTATACGAGTTGAGGGGGGAAGATGCTGACGGCTCCCCTGGCCACGACCCCTAACTTTTACCCCCCTCTCTAGCAATATATAATTTCCGCCATTTTTTTTCGTAGTATTCATATATACGCATAATAGCTATCTCTAGAGACGTGGGTTGATGCTATATAACTATACGTGCTGTGCCCCGCGTATAAAGCCATATGTGTTGTGGGATCGGGAGGCCATTGTTGTCAGCCCCCCATGCCACGACCCCTATGCTCTCCCCCCTCTACCACAACATCCCATTTTCACGATTTCTTTCTTCCCTGATATGCACACACACACATACCTATACTCATCCTCTCCGCCCTCGCCGGCGCTTCCTAACGAGTACACGAATGTCCGCCGTCGCCGCGTCCTTGATCCTCCGAGACGCGTTGATCCTCCAGCGAGGAGGGAGAGTCGAAGTCGATGGGGCAAGCGAGGCGGGATGGGCGGCGGGGCGGGTCTGCTCCTCTGGCCCTCCTCCAATCCCGGTCCAATCAGTCGGGACTAGCGCCGTCCACGGCAGCGAGACGAGGCGACCATGCCTGCTCTTTTAAGATCTGCCTCCCTCGCCCGCCCACATTTTCCCTTTCTCCCCCCGTTCACGAAACGCGAAAGGGAAACAACGAATCCCGCGACCCGCCCTGCACCACGTTAATCCGGGGAATCGCCATTTACCATCGAGCCCGCGACCGCCACGGGCGTGAAAAGTGCTGAGCGCGATAGTGGGCGCGAGGGAACGCGTCGAAGAGCCGCTTCCGTAAGTGTTCTGCCAACCCCCACACACGAGAGGTCCCGGGTTCGATTTGCAGGCTGGGTTAGCGGCGGCGACGGCTGGGTTGCAGCGGCGCGCGAGAACCGCCATTGTCCACGGCTGTGAATCAATCCTGAGACCAGCATTAGCAGTGCTCTGCGAGCTGCAGGTTATAAAGTTCTCATAAAGTTTTTGGTGGGAGTGACGCGCTAACCCCGGTTCGGAGACAGATTGAAGGGTGCTGCACGGCAACAACACAACACCGCAGCCTGCGGGCGCTGATACGATGGTATGCTCTGGGTTTGGGATTGCTGGGCGGCTTGGGCTAATCGGTGTTAGGTGCTCTTTAAGAGGAAGCCGGTGCAGTATGTGAGCACGCCTACGATTACGGATGATGATACCGAGGTAAGAGCTTCTCTTTTTTCGCCTGGATCCCCACGACACTCCCGACAACGGAGACTGACACAAGCGTAGGTGTGGGTAATTCCACAAACGGGAGAGGTATTCACAGAATATGAGATTTATCTGAATCGGTAAGGGCTCGCTGGTCTAACGGAGCACCCCAGCTATTCTAACACAACCAATCCAGCATGGACTTCTACAAGCAGCGTCGCTTCATCTGCCAAATAACCGGACACTCAGGACTCAATTTCTTCGAAGCGCTAAAGAGCGAACTTGCTGGTGCGGAGGAGGTCGAGCAGGCGTTCCCCATCGCCCTCAAGGGCCCGATCCTCCGACGAGTCCAGTTCCAGACGATTTCACGAATTGATAACCTCGTGGACCTCATATATGACGAATTTAAGAAGGATTACTATCCCGGCGAGGTGGTTATGGTACATGTCGTTAGCGGTGAGCGCTTAACGGGTGTGGTGCGGGACAAAACGCGGTTTGGCAACAAGGTGCTGCCCAACGGCACGGTAAGCCCAGCCTTCTCGAGATACTTCGTCAGCTTGGACAATCGACCATTTGAGGAGGCAGTTGTGGACGACGACCATATTACACGCGATCGCAAGATCTTTACGAAGCAGGTATTGCGCTCATTTATCAAGAAGACAGTTACGAGGGAGGCTTGGACGGGTGCGCCATGGCTGGTGAAGCCCGACGTCGCCGAGACATATCACATCGACACTCGAGTACCCCAGCACCTAAAATACGAGAGCCATGCGGCCGAGAGGAAGCAGAAGCATCAGCAGAAGAAGAATGGTCCGGACTTTGATGGCATGATAGGCGTGTTCCCCGGCAACAACCCGAAACTACCAGAACTGAAGCCAGCGCCGAAGAGCCACAAGAGCAAGCAACTACAAGGGCAACTAGCGAAGAGCAAGCAGCCCATGACCTTGAATCCTACGCCTCAGATGCCAGGTCAGCAACTCCACAGAGCCCTACCGCAGCACCAGTTCCAAGCGCACGGATTTTACCCCAATGGAAATGGTGCCCCACCAACGAACGGCCAGTACACCAACTTTCACAACTCGACTTTCTCATTTCCGCCTATGCAGCAGCAGCTGCCGATACAACCGCCTCCGCCACCAGCGATTAAATACCCCATTGAGGATCTTCAGATTGCGCCTCGGAAGGAGGATTTTCTTGAACGGCCGTCACTGAAGTTCCTTTCTCAAGATACCCCTGTACCCATCGAAGACCACCCGGCAAAGGACAATGGGATACTTATGGAATCGGTTGGACCTTTATTGGAGACATGGGACACCCTGAATGTATACTGCGAAATCTTCAAACTGGACTCTTTCACCTTCGACGATTTTGTAGAGGCGATGCAGATCACCTCCGAGGACGTCGAGTGTGAGCTCTTCGTGGAGATCCACTGCGCGGCCCTAAAACTACTCGCCGATTCCGAGAGCGACGGCGGAAAGGTCCAGATCCAGCTCCCCGAGAGCGACAGCGACAGCGAGGACGAGGACGATGAAAATGACGTCAGCGCCGTACAGACGCCAACTCCAGAACCGGAACCGAAGCCCAAGGGAAGAGCCACGCGCAGCAGTCTAGCCAAGCTCGAGGCGGAAGCTCTGAAGGCTGAGGCGGAGCGCAGTCCTACCCCCGAAGAGAAAAAGCTGCACTTGGCCGACGAGATGCTGGAAGAAGTGGACTGGTTGGAGAAGCTACGGAAGCGCGACTTCAAGAATGGCGGGTGGGAGATTGTGGTCGTTGGGTTGTTATACCAGCTTGCGAAGTTCCCGCGGTTCGAGAAGCGGTGCGAGGAGATCCTGAAGAGCCTTGCGCCGGTGGATGAGGATCCTACCGTTGAGACGGCGAGGCTGAGGTACGCGGGGATTGATATCAACCTGAGGATTAAGATCTTGCAGATTATTTGCATGCTTACGATGGAAACGAAGGCTATTCGCGGGTTCATGGAGGAGTGTAGCGAACAGATGACGAGCTTCCGTAAGGAGAAGATCAAATGGCAGCGCGATCGGAAGATAGCGTGAGTACTTACCTCGGATTGATGTTGATGGCTTGCTAATTTTATAATAGGCTGGAAGAGCTGCGTCTGTTGAATGAAGAGCGGAAGGTCCTTCTTCCTGCTAACACTCTTCCCTTGGAGGAGCCGGAGGTTAAGATCAACGGCGATACCAAGATGACAACCCCAGAAGAGCCAGAAGCCGAGGAGGAAGACACAGTAGATACCGACGAGGATATCCACCCAGGTCGCTCCTTACGGCGCGGCAACGACCGAGCCGCCGAGCGACAACGCAAGCGTGAACTGGAGCAAGAGCGACGCGAGAAAGCCGAAGCCGCAGCCAAGATGCCAAAGCAATCGAAGCAGTTCACCAAGCTCCTCAAGGACATCCAGAAGAAGCAGGACACGATCAAGCAATGCGAGGAGGAGATCGCGGTCATCGACAACGACCTCCGTGAGGCCGACTGCCCACGCACCCGCTGCTTGGGCAAGGATCGCTTCTGGAACCGCTACTACTGGTTCGAGCGTAACGGCATGCCCTACGCCGGCCTACCTAACAGCTCTACCGCCGAAGCGGGGTACGCGAATGGCTGTCTCTGGGTGCAGGGTCCCGACCCGCTCGAGCGCGAAGGATACATCGACATGCCGTCCGCGTGGCAGGCCGAGTACCGCAAACAGTTCGACGTCACCGTGCCCGAACGGAAGCGCGCCGAGGAGGGCGCGACGAGCGTGTTCGATGCGAAGGAGTGGGCGTACTACGACGACGCGGAGAGCGTGGATGGGCTGCTCGCGTGGCTGGATCCTCGGGGCGTCAACGAGCTCAAGCTCCAGAAGGAGGTGAAGCTGTTTGAGGACAAGATCAAGGCCCACATGATCGCGCGGAGGGAGTACCTCGCGCCTGTCCCTGCGGCGAGCGAGGAGCCGAGCCAGGATGAGAGCAGGAAGCGCGTTTCGGCGCGGCAGACGAAGGCGCAGAATCTGGCGAGGGAGGAGACGTATAGGTGTTTGGCGTGGCGGAATGGGATGGCGGTGGAGGAGCTGGGGCACTTGCATTCGGAGCAGCCGAGAGTGAGGAGGCCGACGAAGAAGGGGGCGGTGGTTGCGGTTTTGGAGGAGAGGGAGGGGAAGGGGAAGAGGGAGAGGGGGAGGAGGGATAGGTAGGGGGTGCCGGGGGGTTGTGTGTGATTTATGGATGGGTGGTGGGGTTTAAAGACGCGCTTTTTTGGGTGATGTTGTCTTGGAGTCTTGCGATGGCATTGTTGCGGGTGGGAGGGGGCGTGGGATTAGATAGATAGATGGGATATGAGTGCTTGAAGCTTGAAATACAGTCACTCATAATGGCATGTATGTTGCTGTACGGTACGTCTCTGTTGTGTTGGTGTGTGTGAACTGAGTGTGGTGGTGGCCGGCGCGATCCATATATTCACTTTTGAAGCTGGGATTTACCATCTACAACAGTAAGTATATCATATGCCTCATTTCCATCATCTATATACTCCATGTTGTGGCATCTGAGGTGGAAGTAAACTATATCTCTCTGTCCGCGACAAGGCTAAACTAGACATACACACGCCCTCCTTTCGGCTCCAGCACCTCTCCCCCAACATCATCAATCAAATCCATCAATCACCCACGACCATAAATACCCCAATCCATCACTTCCCATCTCCAATTCTTACTCACCAATCTCTCCATCTATATACCATCCATCCCTCCATCACACCCCCACCGTACCGCCTGCGTCGTCGACAAATCCACCTTGCGACCGCAACCAAGCGACCGACGACCGGCGAGCGCCACAGGCGACCCGAAAGCCACACCTGGACCCGTAGCGAAGCCACAGCCTCGCGACGTCAGGACGTCAATCCACAGCGCGCGCGCAACGGCGAGGACGGTCTGAGAAAGCCTGCACGAAGCGGGTGTGTATAACATATTTTAAAGGCGGGATTACTGGAGTGTACAATTATGCTGGAGACGAAGAAAGGTGTGTACTCCCCGTACCTGGGTGGCTATGTGCTGTCGCAGCTGCGCCTAGGGTTCAAAGGGATCGCGATGCTGGGACGCCGCGTTGCAGTGTGGTATTAGAGGAATGGCTGCTGATATGTGATGCGTGGTAGATTCGAGTGCGCCGGTGGGATCGGATGATGAGGGTACGGTGAAGGTTACGCCGAGGAAGGAGATCAGGCCGAATGGGACGATTAAGCTGAAGAGACCGGCGCCGAAACATAATAAGCCTGGGAATTGGAGGGACGGGAGTGTAGTCGATGGTACGTCTAATCCCCTAGGTGGATTGGTCGTGAAGTTGCGTTGGAGAGATTGGCTAACATAGCACGCAAAGATGATAAAAAGAAACCCGGCACCGACACCCCCTCAACCAACTCAGGCGCCTCTCCCGGCCCCGTAGTCAACCAGCTCGACGACAGCACGCGCGACACCTTCGCCACAGGGCGACCGCTGGAGGACAGCCCGGAGACTAGCCTGTGCAAGCACTGCAAGAAGAGCGTGCTGAAAAACGCGCGCAAGGCGCACATCGAGAAGTGCCTTGCGGACAAGAAGGAGGCGGCGCGGAAGCGGAAGGAGGCTAAGGAGCGGGCGGCGAGAAGGAAGGAGGAGGAGGGGAATGCGGCGGCTGCGGCGGGGGCGGAGGAGGGGGAGGGGAAGGTGGTGAAGAAGGGGAAGAAGGAGAGGGAGAGGGAGAGGAAGGAGAGGGAGAAGAAGGTTGATGCGGAGGGGGATACGGCGATGGGGGGGAATAATGCGGAGGGGGAGGAGGATGATGAGGATGCGCCGGTGGAGGCGAGTGCGTCGCCAGAGATTGTGAAGAAGACGCCGGCGGGGTTGAAGAGCGCGAAGAAGACGGCGGGGAAGAAGAGTGAGGATGGGGAGAAGAAGCAGGGGAAGAAGAGGAAGGCGGAGGGGGATGCGGAGAAGATGCCTAAGCAGAAGAAGAAGAAGGATGAGCCGAAGGCGAAGATTGTTAAGGCGAAAGGTATGTTACTCATTGGTCTGTGCATGTGTGTGGAGGCGAGAGGCTAATTGGAACAGTTCCTGTGGATGTCGAGAGGCAGTGCGGTGTCATCACCCCTAACGGCGTTCCCTGCGCTAGATCTTTAACGTGTAAATCGCATTCCATGGGCGCCAAGCGCGCGGTTCCTGGTCGCTCATTACCCTACGACATGCTCCTCGCGGCCTACCAGAAGAAGAACCAAGCCAAGCAACAAAGTACGTCCCCCTCCCCCCATATCCCCCACCCCCATCACACACACTAACCCCCTCCCAGAAGCAGCCATCGACGCCAACGCCCCACTAGAAGACGAAGACGACGCCAACGCCGGCCCCATCGACTCCGACGAAGAAACCGCCCTCGTAATGTCCGCGCTCTCAAAATGGAATCCCCAGCCCTACCTCCCGCAGCCGGTGCTGATGCCGATCAAACGCCAGTACCAGCTCGCGCGTCTGCGCGAGCAGCTGGACAACGCGACGAGCGGGGGTACGGTGAATATCTTCAAGGTGGCGAGGAAGAATGGGGAGGTGCTGGAGGTGGGGGAGGAGGATGCGGTGGGGGAGCGGGATGAGGGGTTTTCGATTGGGGGGGTGAGGAGGCAGGGGAGTGGGTTTGGGGGGAGGAGGCCGGAGGCGGTGGTGGCGGGGAGGTGAGGTGGGGGTGGGGGTGCAAGCGGGGGGGTAATGGAGTCTTGGATTGAATGAATGGCGACTCTGCATGGGCTGCTGGGGGGATGGAAGGGAGTTTGGGGGCATTTACGATGGGGCGTTGGGGGGGGGATCTGGAATACCCACTTCATATATGCATGCATGGGATGGATTTTAGTCCTTAGTACTATATTCCAAGCATTCACGAGTTTTCTTGTCGAGATCTTCCGTAGAAATAGTCGCACTTGGTCGGACTCAATTCAGAAAGAGCAGCCATGACATCTAGCTCGCTGTAGCCTATAGCGAACTGATAAACGTGATCACGTAGAGTTGAGTTTGACAAGGGACAATCACCTCAACAGAATGAGCTCGACCTAAACGAAATAGCTGAAGCACCAAACTTTCAAAAAGTCCTTTGCTGGGTGAAGAAAGAGAGCTGATGTCTTGTCGAAGAGAGGGACTGGTGGTGAATCTGATAGTCGATTACCACCAGTGAAGCCCGGAACGGAATTACACACACCCCGACCTCAACTTCCACCGCCTCCCAATCGGGCAATATAACTCTCGACTCGCTGCCCTCGTCCTCGAATTCACACATGCGCCTCCCCGCCCATCTATAATATCCCCCCCCCCCCACCCACCAAGTCTTCATACCCCATCCACCCATTCAAACCCCCATCCGCCCAAAGTCCGAGTAACCACCAAATCGAACCACCACCGACCCCATCCAACGCGCAGCGAGAGGACAAAGCAAGCGCAACCATGTCGGCGCAGGCGAAGCTCATTGACATCTCGGCGCCCGGCGAGAAGCTGAGCGACGAAGACGCGCGCCCGCTCCGGGAAGAGGTCGCGCGGCTGCTGGGGAGGAGTCAGAAGGGGTTTCCGGGCGCGCAACCGGTTAGCTTCTCGAGAAAGCATATTGGGGAGTTGATGAAGCAGGAGTGCGTAACCCCCCCCCCCCCATCCCCACCAGCGCATACCCGTGACAGACAGCTAATGATGATATGTCCTACAGCTACTACGTCTGCGAAAAGTCCGACGGCCAACGCTACCTCCTCTACTGCACCGCGGACCCCACCTCCGGCTCAGAAGCCCACTTCCTCATCGACCGCCGCAACGACTACTGGTACATCCCCAACCTCCACTTCCCGCTCAAAGACGACCCCTCCTTCTCCTCCTTCCACACCAACACTTTGATCGACGGCGAGCTCGTCCTCGACACGCTCCCCACCGGCCTGCGCGCCACCTACCTCGTCTTCGACTGCCTGGTCCTCGACCGCAAGCCGCTCATCAGCCGCACCCTGGACAAGCGGCTCGCGTACTTCAAGGACGGCGTTTTTGCGCCGTACGCGGAGCTGCTGCGGCGGTTTCCCGAGGAGAGGCCGCACATGCCGTTTGAAGTCCAGTTGAAGGATATGACGCTCCCCTACGGGCTGGAGATGATGTTCCGGGCTGTGCTGCCGGGCTTGCCGCATGGGAATGATGGGCTGATCTTTACGTGTCGCGGGGCGGCGTATCGGTATGGCACTGACCCTGGGATCCTGAAGTGGAAGCCGGAGAACGAGAATAGTGTTGATTTTTTGATGCGCCTCGATTTTGCGGTTGTGAAAGAAGAGGGGGGAGGGGGGGTGTGGACGGACTATGACGCGCTGCCGGTGGTGAATCTGTTTGTCTGGACGGGGGATAGGGGGGAGAAGTGGTATGGGATGTTGCATCTTGAGGAGGGGGAGTGGGAGGAGCTGAAGGCGAGGGGGGAGCCGCTGGATGAGCGCGTGGTGGAGTGCTCGATGGATGATAGGGGGCGGTGGAGGTTCATGCGGTTTAGGGATGATAAGGATAAGGCGAATCATATTAGTACGGTGGAGAGCGTCATTGAGAGTATTAGGGATCGCGTGACGGAGGCGGAGCTGATTGGCTCGGCGGCGGGGATTAAGGGGGAGTGGAAGAAGAGGCAGGGGCTGAGGGATGAGGAGGCTAGGGGGGGGGCGGTGGGGAGGGGTGCGTGAGGGGGGGAGGGTTGGGGGGGGACTGGGGTTGTCTAGATGGATTTGGCTAGATGGGTTTGGGAGTGGGGATATGTTGGTATAGTGGTGGGCGTCGCGGCGAGTTTGGGCGTTTTTCTGGTTCAAAAGGATAGGAAAGTGTGAAGTGGCGGAGAGATTATATCCACGTATTTCAGGGTGGCGGGTTGTATTATATGCGTAGCCTTCGTCGAAAAGCAGCTACCGTAAAAAGGAAATTTTATCTTGTCAGATAAGTTTTTTGAGTGTGAAGATGTGACCAACAATCTACGAGTATCACGCATATGATATGCACACAGTCACGCACACCATAAATCAAAGAGACAGGTTTCTATTCCCAGCCCAAACGCAGCCTATGAACGCCGTCCGTCCAAGCCAAACACCAGCCTGCACCGACCCGCGCCTTAACGACCTAGCTGCACAAGGCCACCCATCCCTTCTTTTCCATAAACACGCGCCGTCTGAACCCCCAGCTCCACTCAAGCTCCACCGACATTACATGAGCAGCCTCGAAAGACAGAACGAAAAACAGCAAAACCAGCTTTGTGGTAACTATCATACGTAAACTGTATGTTTTCTACAAATACACGCCTGTTTGTTGTCTGCAATCCAGTGGATGTGCAGGAGGCGACCCGGGAGGGGACTAGATCAGGTAGCAGATTAGACCGCAGAAGGCGAGGAGGAGGCCGGGGGTTGCGGAGAGGGTGGGCGCGGCGCCGTGGATGGGGGGGGTGATTTGGCCCGTCGTGGTGTTGGTGGTGGTCGTGGTGTTGTGCACTGGGTGTGGGACACCGGTGGCGACGACGGTGGTGTTTTGGATGATAGCGGGAACGGCGGAGGAACTGGCGGGTGTTAGTAAGTCTCTTGATGTGGGGGGTTGAAGGAGAGAAATGGAGGGTAAGGAATGGTAAAGAGAGACTGACGCAGTGGCTTGTGGCGCGGGGGGGGAGTAAACAGTGACGTAGGTGGTGGAGAAGCAGTCCACTGCAAAGGGACTGTGGGTTGGGTTGTGAATGACAGTGACCACGGCGGTGTTGGAATGGGTCAGTGTCTCGGTGGTTAGGCTTAAGACTGACGAATCAACTGGGGGGACACCCTGCGTGACAGGAGGGATTGGGATGATTGCTTCAGATGCATCCGAAGGGACATGAGATACGCCTTCCTTCACGGGAGGGATTGAAGCACCCGGCAGTGTTGCAGTGGTGGTCAAAGTGATTGAGGCAGTGGTGGGGGTATCGCTGGGGCTGGGGGCTGGTCAGAGAAAATGACAAAAGGAAATGTTTTGACTTGAGAAATAGGTACGTACGTGACGGATGGGCGGAGAGGGTTGATCAGGGGAGCCTCAGTGCTGGTGACGGGAGGTACAATTGCCTCGGTGGTGGAAGGCTGCTCAGCACTGTAATGGTGTTAGATAATGTTGGAATTGGTTGTTAGTGGGTTTGTTATCTTACATGGTGGTCGGGGCAGTCTGGGTGGGAGCCTCAGAGTGAGCATCGGCACTGCTATGTACTGTTAGCTTATTTCTCAATGTTTATTTCCAAGATTGGATTCCAAAGATCGGAGAACCAGGGTTAATTTTTAAGGATTGGTTTTCAAATGCTAGATCGGATGAAAGACTTACCTGGTGGAAACAATAGCAGGAACAGACTCGGATGAGACAGGAACCGTAACAAAGGTAGACTGCACCTCAGTGCTGGTGGAAGCCGGGACAGTCGAGTGGACAATTGGCACTTCCTCAGTGGAAGTAGAGGCCACGGCAGACGAAGCAGTAGGCTGCACCTCAACAGAAGTAGAGATGACAGAAGCAGTTTGCTGCTCCTCAGCAGAAGTAGAGATGACAGAAGCAGTTTGCTGCTCCTCAGCAGAAGTACAGGTGGTAGAATCAGTTTGCTGCACCTCAGCGGAAGAGTGCCCAATGATAAGGCTGGTCAGCTCATCAATGAACTTGGTTGGGAAAGGGATGTCGCTGGGCAAGGTGTACAAAGTCCCAACCGTGCTAGAAGTAGAAGTTAGGTGAGATCAGGATTGGATGAGGGACTTGAACTTACAAGGCGGGGGGAGTAGACCCATCGCTACAATCGGTAGTCTCGGTGGCAACCACGGTGGCATGGTGCTCATGGGCCTCCTCGAGGGTGATGTGGGCGGTGGTAGCGGCCGCACCAAAAGCGAAGGCAGCAAGGGTGAGAGCCACGGTGGAGCGCATGGTGACCTTCATGTTGGCTTGATGCTGGTTGAGGTTAAGTTAGTTTATGTTTGGTTTTGTTCATCTGTTCAAGGGGAAAGGGGAGCTTGGAAGCTATCATCACAAACCGCAGTCTCAATTGTGGGTGATTGAGATTGAGATTGTGGTTTGTGATCTGTGATAATAACAGTGACGATGATGATAATAAACATATCTTACTTACAGTGATCTTGAAAGGTTGGATTGGATTGAGTAGTTGTGCAAGATTGAAATCGCGTTGGTAACGGAGACTGAAGCTTAAGTTGAAAGGTCCGTACAGATCAATCAACAAGAGAAGATGTGAAAGAGTTTAAAGGGGGCGGGTTTGTTCTTGGGAAGTTTGAATGGATTTGATGAAGAATTGAAAGAGTGTAAGAGTGTATAAACACAAGTGAAGGGGGAACGTGAAGGTGAAGATGAGTTTTGGAATTTGGTGATGCGTGTGGAAAGATGAAAGGAAGAAGATTGTTTTGGGGAGGAAGGTAAACAACTTATAGGGCTGGGGCACTCGCTACTTCAGACGCGTCTGGTTGGACTTGATTGGCTTGAAGGGGGGTGATTTAGTAGAAAGTACACTTGGAGTACTCGTGAAGCATCCTCTCTCATAAACTGAGGGGGTGGACGAGGAAGAGGTACCTGGGTGGGAATAAACACAAGTGTCTGGTGTTACACTTGTGTTTATTCCCACCCCCAGATATCTCTTCCTCCACTCCTGCAGTAGATTATAGCATATGGCCATAAGTTTAGAGGCACGGTATAACCAGAGACGAGGAGATCGAGGAGGGCAACGAGAGTAAGGAGAGTAAATAAGATACAACAAAGGTGTAGAATAGCAAAGGAGAGAAACAGGATAGAATAACAGCAACTCCATTAGATATTAATACCAAGCCCTGTCTTTCCGTGATATATCAACAACAGCTAGCGGTGAATTTAAGGAAGTTTGGAACCAGAGGCCAGAGGGACACAGACGATGGAAGTAAAGAAGAGTACTATATTGTAAGAGAAGTCTAATGATATGATAAGATATAATAAACAATATAAATACTACAGTATGAGGGCCTTGTAAACTATATATATTTTCATATAATATTCTGTTCAGGGCGTATATGAGGTGGAGTGAGTCAAAGGGTCTGACGATAAGTCCCCTATTTCCACTCACTTGAGTGCCTCACAATCCCGCCGTATGAGTGGAATATATTGCCACCACAATAGCTGTGATGCAAAGGTAGAAAGCATCTTATATCCCCCTTTCTGCATTCTTAAATAAGACCCTGAAAGCTGAGAAGGAGACGAATTTGGGAATCCTAACTTGGGATATTCTCAGACAGTCACTGACAGCAACACACCACGAATGGAAACGAACTGTAGCCACAAAGTCCCAACGTAGAAATTAAATTGGTACATATTGAATACAGTTACTAAAATTGAATATATACTCAATATTATCTCACACTCCAAGTTGTCGTTCTTAATTACCTACATCTTCCCAGTCGTCGATGAATTCATAACGCTTCTCGCGAGGTGAGGTCGAAATTACCTTTCCACAGCACTTAGCGCGCCCAGCACCCTTACGCGCCGGTCCCAATTCCGCCGAACCCCCAATCGCGTCCTCGTCGCGTGTGAAACCCCACAAACCACCACCCACGACACCCACGACACCCACCGAACACCCACCACGAATCTACAACAATCCCTCCAAACCCAGCGCCAATGCGCATCTGAACACCCAACCCATCACCCCCCTCGCGACCCCCAAAACACGCACTCGCAAACCCCCCCTCCACCGCCCAGCACCCCCAACAGCGCGCACCCTCCGTCGCCATGGCGCCTCGACGGGCCCCTCCCGCCGCCGCCCCCCCCGTCGAACCCTCCCAGCCCACCCTCACCTTCGACGAGCCCCTCTCCTGGCGCGCCGGAAAGGCCATTCCCACTGCAGAGCTGCTGCGCCGGCTCGGCGCCCTCGCCGCGGAGCTCGCTGAGCTCGACCAGGAGGAGACGGACAAGGCGTCGCTCGGCAAGGTCGCCAAGGAGCTGTGTAGTCCCAATCTGCTGGGCCACAAGGACCGCGGGGTCCGCGCGTTCGCCGCGGCGTGTCTGGTGGATGTGCTGAAGATTTGTGCGCCGGATGCGCCGTTCACGCCGTCGCAGTTGAAGGTAGGTTTCTTCTGTTGTACTGTTGGATTGGGGATGGGGGTGTTGTTATGAGGGGAATCGATGTGGCTAACCGTAGTGGCTGGGATTAGGATATTTTCACGCTGTTTGTGACGTCGATTCTGCCGGCGCTGTCGGATCCGTCGAATGCGTATAATACGCAGCATATGTATGTGCTGACGTCTCTGGCGGAGGTCAAGAGCGTGGTGCTTATTACGGATGTGAATAATGCGGATGCGCTGCTGTTGCATCTCTTTACCATCTTCTTCGATATCGTGTCGGGCTCGGCGAAGGCTTCGACGGGGGAGCAGCTGAGCAAGAATGCAGAGTTTCATATGAATGAGATACTGGTGACGTTGGTGGATGAGGCGCCCACGCTGCCGACGGAGGTTATTGATATTATTGTCGCGCAGTTCTTGAGGGCTGCGGCGACGGGGAAGGCGAAGCAGAATGGCGATTCGAAGGCGGATGATAAGCAGTTGACGCTGGAGATGAAGGAGCTACCAGCTGCGTATAAGATGGCCGAATTCTTGTGCAATTCGTGCCCAGAGAAGATGTCGAGGTATATCAGCCAGTACTTCAACGATGTGATTGTCGACGCCTCATCTTCCGGTTCCATCTCCAAGCCAGGCGACCACAGGAGATCTAGCATTAATAATGATTCTGACGACGAAGACGAGAATGCTGGCCCAACAGTCGTGGATCTGCGCGAACTGGAGAAGGCACACAGGCTCCTTCGAGAGCTATGGCGCGCATCGTCCCAGGTCTTGCAGAATGTCATCCCGCAACTCGATGCGGAACTGTCAGCAGAAAATGTACAACTACGACTGCTCGCGACCGAGACCCTAGGAGATATTATATCTGGCATTGGAGCTGCGGGACCACCTCCAGCGCCTCCAATGGACCCAGCTGCATATCCGCCAGTTATGCTCGAGGAGTACGCACAGCCAGTGGCACCAACGAATATTCTCACGACGCCAATGTCACCACAGTCGTTTGCACAGGCCTACCCAGCAGTTTACAACAGCTTCCTCAGTCGCAAGAATGATAAGTCTCCGCTGATTAGGTCGGCGTGGACTACAGCGATTGGACGGATCATCCTCACTTCAGCTGGAGGCATCGGATTGAGCCGCGAAGACGAAGCTACCCTCGTAGCAGGACTGGCAGAAAAACTCAACGACGCGGACGAGAGAGTTCGGATCGCGGCTGTAAAGGCAGTTGGTGGGTTCGGCTTTCACGACATCGCGACCAAGCTTGCAAGCAGCGGCGACGTTAACAAACCAGGATCAGTTCTGTGCAGCTTAGCGGATCGCTCGCGTGATCGGAAACATGCTGTGCGCGTGGAGGGCATGACCACCATCAGCAAGATCTGGGGCGTGGCAGCTGGGGAGATCGCGGCAGGGAACGAGACCGTGACAGCGCTTCTAGGCGCGATTCCATCGCGGATTTTCTACGCTTACTACGCTAACGATCAAGATGTGAATGTGCTACTCGATCACGTTATGTTCGAGCAGCTCCTCCCTCTCTCATACCCCCCGCTCAAATCAAAGGGGATTAAGAAGGCGAACGGGGAATCGCAGCAAGCTACAGACGACTCCTTTGACCCCAACACCGCGCGCGTAGAGCGCCTACTCATCCTCGTCCGCTCCCTGGACCCCAAAGCCAAAAAAGCCTTTTTCGCGCTGCAAGCGCGTCAGAAGACCTTCCGCAACGTGATCACAACCTTCCTCACCAAGTGCGAGGAGTACAACGGCGGCGTGATGGACGGAAACGAGAAGGAGATCAAGCAGAAGCTCACGGCTGTGATACAGTGGCTCGTGGCACTGCTGCCGGACCCGCCGCGTGCCAGCGCCGACTTGTGGAAGTTCGCTAAGATGCATGATCGTCGCGCGTACCACCTGATTCGCTGCACGATGGACCCGATTGAGGACTTTAAGACGGTGCATAAGGCGGTTAAGGAGTTTGCGAAGCGTATTGAGGCGGCGCCGGGGGCGCCGGCGGGGTTGCTCGAGACGATGATTCCGCTTATCTACCGTGCTGGGTCGATTGTGTATAATCAGAGCAATTTGCCGGCTATCCTTGAGTTCTCGCGTAATGATGCGAAGGGCCTTGGGGCGACGGCGCATGAGTTGCTGAATGAGATCTCGGAGCGAAACCCGGATATCTTCAAGGCGCAGGTGAAGGATCTCTGCAAGCTGCTTGTGGAATCCGCACCGACGGCCACAAAGGCGAATGATGTTGGTTCTGTCAAGACGCTCAAGTCGTGCGCGGGCTTCGCGAAGAAATTTCCGGATGATATCCCCAAGGACAAGCCGTTCGCCCAGGCGCTCATCGCATTTGCCAAGTTTGGCAGCCCAGCCAAGGCCGCAAAGCACGCCGTCACGATCTTGATCTCGACCACCGCGCGCAAAGAGGTGCACGCCCGAGATCTGCTGACATGGGCTACAAAGGACTGGACATACGGCGAAGACCACTACCTCACGAAGCTCGCCTGCATCAGCCAGCTCACCCTCCTCGCCCCAACCGTCATGGACGAATTCCACGACTCCATCCTCGAAATCACCAGCCAGCAAGTCCTCCTCCAATACCGCACCCCCCCCTCCCCCTCCGACCGCAGCTGGGTCGACGATGCCGCCATAGACACCGAATGCGAAGCCAAAACCTGGTCGCTAAAAGCGCTCGTCAACCGCCTCCGCGTCGTCACCGACACCGCCTCAGCCGCCTCCCTCGCGCCCCCAGTCTACAAACTCCTCCTCACCCTCCTCACCAACGAAGGCGAGCTCTCCAAAACTGCCGCAACGCCAAAACACCATAAATCGCGACTCCGCCTCCTCGCCGCGCACCTCCTCCTCAAACTCAGCACCGTCAAGCCGTTCGACGCGCAGCTCTCCCCGGCGTCCTTCCTGCGCCTCGCCACCGTCGCGCAGGACGCCTTGTTCCCCGTCCGCCGCCGCTTCATCGACAAGCTCCAGAAATACCTCGTCCTCAACCGCCTCCCTAACCGCTTCTACACCATCCCCTTCCTCCTCGCCTTCGAGCCCGAAGCCCATTTACGCGCTAGTGCAGCGACGTGGCTGAAGTCGCGCGCGCGCGCACTACAGGGGCCGGTAGGTGGTGGTGGCGGGGCGCTGGAGGCGACGCTCCCGCGTCTGCTGTCGCTGCTGGCGCATCATCCGGATTATAGCCCTGAGCCGGAGGATCTGCTCGACACGGCGAAGTACATCCTCTTCTTCGTGTCGTGCGTGGCTACGGAGGAGAACCTGGGCCTGCTGTACAAGTACGCGGAGCGCGTGAAGCAGGCGCGCGACGCGCTGGACCCGGAGAGCGAGAACATCTACGTCCTTGCTGAGCTGGCTATGGCGGTGCTGCGTAAGTACGAGGCGCGTCGTGGATGGGCGATGCAGGCGTATGCGGGGCGGTTGGGGATGGCGAGGGAGTTGTTCGCGAAGATGCCGGATCATAAGACGGCGCAGGAGACGGCGGAGAAGGTGTTTTTACCGGAGGTGATGGAGGAGAGTCTTGAGGGGGTTGTTAGAAAAGGGGAGAAGAGGGCGAAGACGACGACAGCGAAGAGGGGGGCAGAGGGGGGGGAGCCGGCGGGGAAGAGGCAGAGGGTTTCGAGTGCGGGGGTTAAGGTGATGGTGAAGGCGCCGGCTGTGCGGAAGGTGGCGAGGCAGCCGAAGACGCCGAAGAGGGTGAAGAAGGTTAGGGAGGAGAAGGTGGGGGAGTCGACGGCGGAGAGGAGGAGGAGCGGGAGGGGGGTGGTGGCGGCGAAGAGTTATGCGGATAGGGATGATAGCGAGGATGATGAGGAGATGATGGGGGGGGTTAGCAAGTGGGAGTATGAGGATGGACATGTTGAGTCTGACGCTGCTGGCTCTGAGGAGGAGGAGGAGGAAGAGGAGGAGTCCGAATTATCCGACGCCCCCGAAGAAGACATCGAAATGTCCGACGACGCCGCCTCCCCTGCCCCTGAGGAGACGCCCGCGCCGGCGATCCGCACGAAGGTCCCGGAACCGGTAGCACCGCAGCAGGAGACGGAAGCGGAAGCGGAACCTACACCCGAGCCGGTGGAGAAACCGGCGAATGGACGGGGGGGACGCAGAGCTGCTACGGCGGCGAAGCCGAAGCCGAAGCCGAAGGGGAGGGAGAATGGCAAGGCTGCCCCTGCGGCTGCGCCGGTGCGAGCGAGGAGCGCGAGGGGGAAGTCGAAGAAGTCGGAGGAGAAGGTGGTTGATGAGGAGAGCGAGTGAGGGGCGCCTGCTGTTGTAAAGATTGTTGGTCTGGAATGGAAAAAGGTTGTGTGGTGAAGGTTTCTATATCTGCGATATCATACTTTTTAGCTGGCTTCATTTGCTATTTCTTTTTCTTTTTTTGAGAGAGAGAGAGAGAAAAGCTTAGGGATTTAAGGGGGGGCAGGTGGTGGGCGGATACCCCTTTGCAGTTGTTTCTACTTTTTGTTGTTCCTTTCTCGACACTGAGGGAAAAGAGAAGGGGAAGGGGTTGTTTGAGGGCTTGGGTGGGTTGGCTAGGGTTGTGTTGTTGTTGTTGTATATGAGATGATGGTATGAGGGTTAGGGGGGGAGGATTGAAAGGGGGGGTTTGCTTGGGTGGGAGTTTGCTGGGTTAGGTAGCTGGATTCGGGATAATGGGATTTATGGATTTGAATTTTGTCTGGGGGTGTGGTGATAAGTGATTGTGTGGGTGATGTGAGACCTTTACTACGTGGCTATGGTGATACTTGGTGGTGTGTTTGTGGGTGGTTTTGGTTTGGGTGTTTCACTCTTGATAGCACGGGGTTCTTGTGAGGGAGGGAGATTCTTGGTATGTTATCTTGTAAAATTCCATGGTCTTAACGACTCTACGTGATAACTCTACATCATTGTGTAGAGCACTCGGATTCTCGGCGCCGAGGGCTAGTCTGTTGTGTAGAGCGCACCAGTGTCGCCGACAGACATGTCCATAAGGCGAAGGAAGCTGTGTGGCCCCAACCAGGCTCTCCATGTACTGCTCCATGTTCCCAAACTCCACCCCAGAGTTACTGAAGACAGTCCTTCCATCACGAGCAGACCAGCCCCATAACCTTCCATCCCACTCTTACAAAAGCGCCATTATATTTCCCCGCGCCATATCCCAAACAACCCAACCCACCAATCAACCCCTTCACCTCTCATTCTGGGCACTCAACACCTTCCCCACCCCCCCATCCCTCCTCCTCTCCTCCTCCCCCACCCTCCTCCTCACAACCTCATCCAGCACCTTCGCCCTCCCCTCCGCCACCCCCACACACCTCAACAACTCCAACGCATCCACCTCCCTCCCCCCCAACTTCGCAATCTGACACACCTCCCCATGTCTATTAACCCCCACCGTCAGCGCCCCCTCCCTCACCCCCTCCTCCGCCCTATCCGCATCCAGCAGCACCGCCTCCTCCTCCCCCCCCCGAATCCCAAACACCGAGAACGTCACGCAGAACGGCAAGTGCAGCAGACTCAACGGCACCGGCGCGCGCTCCGCGGGACTATAAACCGTGACTTTCTCGCCCTCGACGCTGACTTCCGGGCGGCGGAAGTGGAGCAGCCCAGCCAGCGCGGCGACGCAGCAGGCGTCGAGCAGGTTGCCGCCGTGCGACAGGATGTGCAGGTCGCACCGGATGGCCCAGACGGTCTTGCCGGCGAGGAGGCAGAGGGACTCGGTGTCGAGGGCTGCGGAGCGGCGGAGGGTTTTGTCGAGGAGGCGCGCGAGGAGCGTTTCGGGCGGGGAGGGGCGCGAGGGGTCTACGGTTGGGGTGGCCATGGGGGAGAACTCGGTGGTGAGGGTGAAGATGCCGTCGAAGGGGCGGGGGGGGTCGGGGGGGGAGAGGGAACAGGATATTGTTGCTAGGACGCTGCGGGGTGTTAGCTCGGGGGCTCTTTTTGGATGGGAGGAGAGGGGGTGTAGGGAAGGAGGAAGTACCGAGTCTTTCCCATTTGCACGTCGACGCTGCCGTAGGCGTCGCCGAAGCTGATTTCGACTCCGCGCGCATCGTCGAAGCCGCGGCCGTCGAGGCGGAGGTTGTCTTCTAGGGCTTGGAGGATGAATTGGCGCTCGTTGAGCGAGGGTTCTGGTTCGCGCGGCATTGTAGGTCGGTTTTGCGTGGGTTAACCGGCTACAATGTGCTATTGTATTTGTTGGTTTGGGAGCGGGGGGTGAGTGAGCTTAGGGAAGGGCTGCGTTGAAGAGGTGGGATTGATTGATAGTGAAATAATATTGCCGTGGGCGGTGTGGTGGTTTGTCGCTGGAGTGGGTTTAGCGCGATCGGTGGGATCTGTTGATGGGTATCGCCTGGGCCATGGAGAATTCCATTACCGCGATATCTTTACGACTTTACACTGCATTTAACCACAACGCAAAATGACGACTGGTATGTACATGCCGCCTGTTTTAGAATACACATCGCTAACAAAACCCCAGCTCACAGACCAACCTTCGACCCCGTTTGTCCCCCCAGCAATCTCCCCATTCCTAGACTCCCCGACTAACTCCCCCCAGGCTGTAGGCAAAGAAGCCCAGCGCGGCCCAGCATACCACCAGCGCCTCCTCCCCGCGCACACCCAGCTGAAAGTCCGGTATGCTCCCCCTTCCCTGCCTCCCATCCACGACGCCGTCCCCAACAAAAGTGCGCGCAACTAACCCTCGCCCCCAGTAAACCCGGCCAAGGCGGCGCCGCCGACCCCCAATCGCGCGACCTGCGCGCCGAACTCCTCGCCGCGGAAGCCGCTCACTTCGCCAAGACACGCGGCGGGGCTCCCTCCCAGCCCACCACCGACGATGCCCTGAGCGGCGCAGAGAAGAAGGTGGAACTACTAGAGAGCGGCGCGATGGAGGGGGTCGAAGACGACGAAGCGAAGGAGGCGAAGCGGCGGAAGATCCTAGAGGAGACGCGGGATATCGACGCTGATTCGGCGTCGGAGAGCGAGAGCGAGAGTGAGGATGATAGCGAGGATGAGACGGCGGAGTTGCAGAGGGAGTTGGAGAAGATTAAGAGGGAGAGGGCGGAGAGGAGGGAGGCGGAGGTATGTGTTCTCTGGTTCTATGTGTGATGGCTGGGGGAAGGGGGCTAATGAAAAGTAGGAGCGTGAGAAGGCTGCGGAGGAGGAGGAGGCGAGGGAGCGCGATGTGGCGGGGGGAAATCCGTTGTTGGGCCCGAAACAGGACTTTGGGGTTAAGCGGAGGTGGGATGATGATGTGATTTTTAGGAATCAGGCGAGGGGGACGGAGGGGAAGGATAAGAAGGAATTTGTTAATGTGAGTTCGTTGGGGAGTGATGGGATGGGATGGGATGGGATGGGATGGGATGGGATGCTAATATTTGGATAGGACTTGCTGAGATCGGATTTCCACAAGAGGTTTATGAGCAAGTATGTGAGGTGAGCGTGGTATGGAATTTAGAGGGTGGAATTGGGATGGGGATGGATGCTGAGTCTCGGACGCCAACTTGAAAATGAGAATTATAGTATAATTAAGGCTCAAGGGAACTGCGCGCTCTCTTGAGCCTCAGTCATACCACACCTCTCATTCTCAAGTTGGCGTCAGAGAAGCGAGCAGTTGACACGAATATCAGTCGTCGGTGCAGGACAGGATGAAATGAGGCTGAAGGGAATCGAGCAAATGGGAAGCCAATACGGCGGCGTTTGGGATTGGACGGCGATTAGAGCGGGACAGGAAGAAAGGATTACTACATAGAGTGACCACGCGAAACAGCGGGCGGAAATGCATATAGTGCCAGCCAGCCCAGGCCGAGATACCACATCACACATCATACTACGTCTGCATGCGTGGGAGCGGTGCGTGAGCTACTGCGGGTGAGCGTGTGTTCGTCTGAAGAAGTGATCAGCGCGGTAGGGGGGTAGGGAGTATGCGGTTAGTGGAATGGGTATGTGGGATGTGATGGGATGCATGGTTGCATGGAGTATGGATATGTTGGTGGATGTATGTATGGAGGATGGAGGAAAGATATGGATGCAGTAGGATGTTAGTAGGGATGTAGTATGGATGCACCTAGCAGCTGTTCAGGGTTGCGGGTGCGACTCTGCAGTATCGGGTCTACTGTGAGCACTAGGGGTAGTAGTAGAGTAGTACTAGCGTAGTAGAGTAGGACTATCGTATGATATTGGATTTCCTGGTTCGGGGGTTGAGCTTGTTTTCTGTTTTCTGTGGGATCGACTGGAGCGGGATCTTAGGGGAGGGGTAAGGGGAGGAAGGAGCTAGGGGGGGCGGTTAGGGGGGTTAGGAGGGTTGTGGTTTGTGGCTGTGGCTGAGTAAGTACTTACTTTAGTATGGAACTAACAGTAGGAGTACGCGTACCTTTCTCCGATGGAGGGGTAAATGTAAAAATATTGCCCATAGATAACACAACAATGCCATACATACTCCCTCCCTCTCTCTCCTCCCCAGCCAGTACAGATAGCTACTATAGATATAATATATATAATTTATAATTTACATACAATAGCACGACATCATCTCATCATCATCATCATATCGTCTTATCATCTCTAACCATCACCACCATGCATCACAATTGCCTATTCTAGCCACAACTCTCTCCCTTCCAATCCATTCGATCATGTCGCGCATGTTCAACCAGCCGCCTACGGCCCTCCTGTACCTTCTTCGCCCTGTCCAGCTGAATGCAGGATGAGGGGGGGAGGGTGGTGGGATAGGTACCGCGCCATACCAGAGAATAGAGTAGAGTACCCGCGTACCTTCCCTTCTACTCTCTGGTCTCGGCCTATCTACCCCACATACGGAAACCACAACACAATACACCCACCACAAGAGCCACAAGAACCACAAAAGCCACAAGAAGCTTCTCACTGGCCATGTGGAGACATATGTGAAAGACATCACAAGGTACGAAAATGGTACATCAACGACAACCCCGCCAGTATGAGGCATTTGCACCTCCTCCCATCAGCGGGACAGCGCGTCCCACATGTCCTCCCGTCGTACCTTTCTATGGCCCGCGATGTCTCCGGACACTCCATCCCCATCCTGCCGGAGATCATTCGAGCTACTGAGCTACTGAGCTACTGAGCGCGATAGTTACTCGAAGCTAGACCGCACCAGGGATACACACCCATCCTCACTCCCGCATTGCGCAACTGAAAGCACAGAAACCAAGATCCAAGGCACGCCAGACGCACGCCATTTATCCCCGAACCCATACAGGACAGCCCACCCAACAGCTCGACAAGCTATCCACTCGCAACCTCACGATCCGCAACTTCCGACGATCACTGTTCCCATGGCACGAATGGGACAAGCCTTGGTGTGCTCCTGCCGCAGCTAGCCAATGGAGGCGGCGAGGCCGAGGGGGTGGTGGGATGGGCGAGGACGGATGGGGTGAGTCGGGAGCACAGCACTTTACCCCTCTATGGTGAGCCAACCCCTCCGGGGCACACCTCGATCATCGTGAGGAAAGGTCATGACGCAACCACGTTTTGCAGAGCTCGGGGGAGGGACGGACTCGCCATTTCAGCTTGCCCCGCCCCCTCGATGGCTAGCACAACATTGTGAGTGACCTTGGGGGTCTGAGGCGGGAAGGTAGGTGGGAGGAGAGGGGGGGGAGGGGGAGAGGGGGGAAGAGGTATAAGTATAAGGGTTCTCCTTCCCCCGTCTCGAGTCCCTTTTTCTTGGCTCTTCGATACTTTCTCAATTCTACAATCTTCATATACCAATCTTCAATCTTCAATTCCCCCCAATCCAATATAAACTACCTTCATCATGTCTGGATACGGTAACGACAACAACGACGTAAGTGTTGCTCCCCCACCTAACCCCCTCATCTTCTCGTTGGTCCAGTCTACCTAACACTCCTTTCCCAGAGCTACGGCGTAAGCCTCCTCACCCCAAACCCTCCCATCGAGCTGCTGGCCCTCGTAGCAGCTCCTCCATCCCACCCCCGAACTAACACATAACCCAGTCCTCCAACAACAGGGACGGAGACTCGTACGGCGTAAGTTCCACCCCTCATCACCCTCCTCGTCCCCCACTAACATCCTCTAGTCCAGCAACAACAACAGCAGCAGCAACAACGACAGCTACGGCTCGTCCAACACTCGCAGCAACGATAACAACGACTCCTACGGATCCAGCAACACCCGTAGCAACGACAACGACGACAGCTACGGCTCGTCCAACAAGAGCTCGTCTGGCAACAACGACTCCTACGGCTCC
>KV454983.1:225860-339542 GCA_001662575.1 Pseudogymnoascus sp. 23342-1-I1 | reverse complement strand
AACAAGAGCTCCAACGACAACGACAGCTACGGCTCGTCCAACAAGAGCTCCTCCAACACCTACGGCTCCTCCAACGACAACAACGACAGCTACGGCTCGTCCAACAAGTCCTCGTCTAACGACAACGACAACTCCTACGGCTCCTCCAACAAGAGCTCCTCGGACAACACCGACTCCTACGGCTCCTCCAACAAGTCCTCGTCCAACGACAACGACAACTCCTACGGCTCCTCCAACAAGAGCTCCTCGGACAACACCGACTCCTACGGCTCCTCCAACAAGTCCTCCAACGACAACAACGACAGCTACGGCTCCAACAACAACAACAACAACAACAGCAGCGACTCCTACGGCTCGTCCGGCAACACCGGCTCGTCTACCATTGACAAGCTCGCTGAGAAGGCTGGGGAGTACTTGGGGGGGAACAACAACAACAACAGCGGTAGCAACTACTAGATGTGGATACCTGTCTCGTGTGGTGAGGACGTGAGATTAACTCTTATGATGGATAGGGTTGTCTGAATTGAAATAACTTTTTTTGAAATATTGAGTGTTGTGATTGTGACTTGTGATTGCTGAGTGTGTGTACGTTGTGGTATCTATCCCTTGCGCTGTGTATGTATGCTATGCCCCAAACTCCAGTACACCTTCCTTTCTCTATACCCCCCTTTCCACACTCCCCGCCTGTATCACCACTTCACCTTTCCTGATCCCCGCGTCTCTGCGCCCCTTGATACTCTCCTCTCACGGCCTAGAATCCCTTCTAACCAACCACTCTCATGACTGCATCTAAAAGAAGCACGCCCCCATCCGGCTCTGCGCTCGTCCCCACATCCTCATCGCATCATGGGGATTACCCGCGCGCGCGGCGCCTCGTTTTTTATCCCCCGGTGGCGTTCGCGGGAGGTCGTGCGGGATACCCGCTCTGTGGCGTCAAGACGGAGTGTGTACTGCGCCAAGCACACAGCGGGACTTAGTTCTCTCCTCCTCCCTCATTCAAGCCCATCCGATTATCACCGGACCACATCAAACCCCTTCACTCCCCCTCCGCCTCCTCATCCATCTCAACCCACCCCCTCACCCAAAGCTCCTCTCTAACCTCCGCAGTACTCCCCCACCCCCCTTCCCCTTTCCCCTTCAGTAATGTAGCTCTCACATCCGCGATCTCAGCTTCAAAAAGTTTCAGCGCGGCATTGGGGCCAGAGAAGTGCGTGATGGTGTATTCAAGGATATAGGAGAGCCAGAGGATGTTTGTGTAAGGGTGGTGTTTTGCCCATCTACCTTCTTCGTCTACTTGCCCCTTTTGTTGTTTTCCACCCGCCGCCAGTTTCTCTTGGGCGATGACGTGTTCACGCATAGCGCTGTATACGCGCCGTTGTTTTCGTTCTTGATCTTTTGTGCCGGGCTCGCAGTCTTCGAACAAAGCTGCGTTCTCGGGGTCGTCGAGGTCGAGGAAGAGGGTTTTTCCGTCTGGCGTGCGCGCGCGAGAGAGGGTGTAATCGAGTAATGTGATTTCCAGTCCCGAGAATCCGCTGCGGAGCTCGGACGTAGATGATGATGATGCTTCAGGAATCTCTGACGCTGGCCCAGCGCTACGAAGACATATATTACCCTCGTGCAAATCCCTATGCTCAAACCCAAACATATCCTCCCCCGTCGCGAGAGCCATCGCTGTGCCAAGGAAGACATCCCACAGTTCCTCCCTCGTCGTAAGCTTGTAGTGCTCCAAATCCTTCCCCGCGTCTCCCAATTCCAGGACAAGGAAGAGTTGGTCCCTATGATACCTCTCCGGCCTCGGAAACGCGCTCCGTCCCCTCCCACCCTCCCACGCCTCGCTCTCCTCCACACTCGCCCCCTCCCCGGGCGCCTTCCCATCCCACCCCTCCCACGCCCTCACCACGCCCCTCGGCACCCCGCCCCGCGCCACGAAAACACCGCGGAAGACAACGAAGCCGCATACGTCGGTGACGAGATCTAGGATCGCGACTTCGCTGAGCACATCCGCGACTTTGCATGCTGTTTCGCGACGGCTGCCGGGGCCGCGGGGGGGGCGCAGGGCCAGGATCTTGAGGATGGAGGAGCCGGAGGGGTTGTGCAGGGTGTAGATCTCGGCGTAGGAGGATTCGGTGAGTTTGGTGAGGGGCCAGGTGGGGTGGAGGAGGTGGGACCAGGGGAGGGGGGAGGGGAGGGGGGCGAGCCAGAGGGGGGAGGTGGGGGTGGCGGCGGTGGTGGTGGGGGGTGTAGTGCGTGGTGGGTGTGAGGCTGGTGGGGGGGGTGCGGCGGCGCGGGGGCGGCGGGTGCGCTGTTTTGGGAGTGGTGGTTGAGATGCTGGTGAGGGGGCGGGAGAAGAGGGGGTGGTGAGCTGGAGGGCGTTGAGGGTGTGTGTTAGATCTGCCAGCGCTTCTGGGTCGGGGCGGGGGTTCGATTTTGTCGGTGATTGTGGTTTTGGTGGATTTGGTTCATTGTGCCCGGCGGAAAGTGGTCGGCTTTCTCCATTGTCTTTTGCCTCCTTTTTCTTCCGTGAACTCTTTGACTTTTTTGGTTTCGCGTTTGCAGTCGTCGTTGCCTTTGGGACAGGTGTTGCGCTGCTGCTGGCGCTCTTCGTTGGTGAGCTTCCCTCCTGGCTCTCCTGGCTCTCCGTTGCAGGTTTCACGTTCTCTACCACATCCTGGCTGCCCTTCCCCTCCTCCTCGGATTTCTCTTCCACTGCCTCTGCCGCATCCTCTATCTCCTTCTCCCCCACCTTCTGCGGCGCGGGCGACGAATCCTGCAAAAAGATCCCCGCGTTCTTGGCGGCTTGTTTCTTCTTCCCATACACCCTCGCCGGTTTCTTCGGCAGTCGCTGGGTATCCATTGTATCTGTCGTCGTAGGTCGTCGGTCCGTGGCGTTTCTTCGTTGCGTGGGACCTTGGTGGTGGGGTTCGAGGTGGTGGGATGGATTGAGGGTGTGGGGTTGCTGGGGTAACGGGGCAAGGGGGTGTTTGCCGGGCAGGGATGGGGTGCGATGGTGGGGACCCCCAACCGTAAAGGTTACGATATGAGAATACCTACGCCCTCTCAGCCGTGGTACAAATATAATTACATCCAGGTCAAAAGCTACAAGTCAAAATTCAGATGCGAGGCTGTATTTGAAAATATTTGGTGCATCCCTAGCCTCCTGCCTCCTGTTGCAAAGTCGAAGAGTGGTGTGATTTGGCATTGAAAAGTGTCGATCTAACGCCCTAGCAGGTCATCGCCTGCAAAATCCTTACCTGTCATCTAAATTTTTGGAAGGACATTCCCTGTAGACCCATGCAAGGAGCGTGGTCGACACGAACGCCTGCTCGTCTCGATTCATCCGCAGTCGCCCTTCACTACTAACAAACCCTAGGAGAACCTTAAAGGACCTTTTAATACTGAGTCTTGAGATATTTTATTACAGTAATGTAAGATTTCTAAGTACGAACATATGCAAGTTGTCGCTAACCAGCTGTGATGTCGTTGAGGCCAGACCATGACACCTACCAAACATGCGGGGGTTGTTTAATGACCCATAGGTAGATGCCCACTTACTTTAGTTCTCCTAGGCCGGGTGGAAGTCCGTAATCTCTAGTCACAGGAGAAATATAACTGCCGCGCAGCACAGACCTCTTGCCAGCTCTAGTTTCGGTGGCTTTGCTAATAATGCTGGGGTCACCTCTTACAAATGCCACCTCGCCAGCCCCCTCCCGCCCTCTCACAGCCATCTAAGATTTAACCTACCAACCCGGCTAGCACACGGCAAAAATAAAAGGAACCCAATATCCCCATTCCCGCACGGCTGACAACGAACACATGATGCCTCCTGTAAAATATTATACGGGAGGTAAAAAACAAAACAAAAAACATACAACAGTGGGTATTCGCTGGTGGTCACCCACCCAACTACTAATCCACCGATCTCAAGCAAACACCTAGATAATAGTTAAATTGGTGCCATCCGGCCTAGTGGGTGAGCCTTGCCGCCCTTACCCTTATTTTGAGATGGCGACCACCTCGACCACCTCGACCATCCAAAAGTGGGTCCATTTTTGACGACGCGTTACACCACGACATTGGATGCACGCAGGTGAGCTAGGTGAGTGGGTGAGCATGGTGAGCAAGGTGAGCAGGGTGAGCAAGGTGAGGAGGGTGAGCTAGATGGGTGAGGAAGGTGAGTACGGCTGAGCTAGGAAAATGGTATAAAGGGCTAGTCTCCCGCCTTCACATTTCAAGGTCCTCTGTCTGCAACTTTGTCTAATTTTTCAATATCTGCTATAATGGGACGGAAAACCCTTACTAATGAAGATCAGCTTGCTCTAGCACAGAAGCGAGGCTTTTCTATACAGACTACACCTGTAAGGACATAGGGTACCGTATCACGAGGAGTTGCATATGGGAGTGTGAGTCAGATAGGAGTCGGTGCAATCCTATAGGTCTACTACGAAGGATATAAAAAAGATAAAGGGGGAACTACGCTCGTCCTACCCCTTTAATACTAGAATTAAGTCTGTCTTAGTTATCTTACCTTATTACCTATTACCTAACCTATAACCTATCTATATCTACCCTAAGTAAGGGGCATCCTTACAAACCTGTTATATTAAAAGAGTTCATTAAATATTACGCCTTATCATAAGATAGCCTAATTAACGAACTTCTAATAGTGTATAGTATTAAAACTATTTAGTATAGATTTATAGGTTATCTAAATCACTTTACAAAATCTAAGTTAGACTAGTAAGTAGTTAATGATGTTTTTACTATAAGCTCCTAAGACTCTACTTATTATAACTTTAATTAATATATGCTATAGTTTATTACTAGGTCCTTATAATAGAAATATAATTTAAACATAAAGATATAAGATAAATACTTAATGACTTTTAAAGACCTAATGAGATTAATGACACGTCTCTAGTGCTTACATAATCATAAATACCTTTATAAACGCTATAAGGTTTAACTATTGTTTATACTAATAGTATTTGCTAGCTATAGGGCTAGAGCTAGTGCTATTATAGAATTAGGCTCTTATAAAGGAACAAACTAAGTGCTTATATATAAAGTACATAGAATGCTTACATAAAAGGTTACCTTATTAATTAACTAAGACTATTATATTTATCTATTATAGCAATCTAGTAGTAGCTTTACTTTTAAACTTAAAATAATTTAAAGGTATATAAAAGGGAAACGTAATGATAAGAACTAAAAGTATATAAAGTCTATTAATGTTATAAGTAAGAAGGTTAAGAGGTAGAATTAGGGGTAGGACGCTTATAACATAAGGCAGCCTTATGGATAAGGCCACTATAAGAGGCTACGTAAGCTAAGTAGTAAGGGAAGGCCACGTAAGCTAGCACTAGAGCTAGCTTTATGTTAAAACTAACCTACCTAAGGAATAGGCTATAGATAAAGAAGCTAAGCCCCTTATACTAAGGGGCTTAGAGTTTAGCTTGTTAAATACTAAATTAGTTACTACTACCTTAGTTACTTACGTTATCTATTAAACCTTTATATTCTAAACTCTCTTCCTAACTAGAGGATAGCCTAATAACTTAAGGCTAGCCTTATAGACATACCATTTAAAGGGGTAAGGACTTAGTTATGCTTATAAAACTAAGACACTACCTAGACTACTTATAATAGCATTAACCTAGACTTAACACTAGCTAAGGACTAGTAGGTAATAGACTCTTAATAGCAAGAGGCCTAGTTTGTAAATAACGACAATGATAGCTTAGACCTTACTAACCTACCCTTAGATAAGGAGGAGCCTTAGGAGGCACATTTATTAACTAGGGCCACGTTAGGCCTAGAGGAACGACTAGAAGAAGGG
Source organism: Pseudogymnoascus sp. 23342-1-I1 (assembly GCA_001662575.1). Lineage (NCBI taxonomy): Eukaryota > Fungi > Ascomycota > Leotiomycetes > Thelebolales > Thelebolaceae > Pseudogymnoascus > Pseudogymnoascus sp. 23342-1-I1. The sequence continues at coordinate 333,703 of KV454983.1, read as the reverse complement.
TGATAGGTGTTAGCACAACTTAAGTGACAAGTCTAAGAGGCTAGAGACTTAAAGTAACGTGTAGTAGAGGCCTATATCGTTAAACTTAAAGTTTAAGAAGAACGTAAGAGAGCCCTTAAGAGGGAGCTACGTAAACTCCTATACATAACTACCTAAGAGGAGCTCTAAAGGCACCTAGGTGGTAAGGACACCTAAGTAAGGAAGGCACTAAGCTACGCTAACGACCTTAGTAAGGTTAAGGGCAAGCTAGCTATAGATTAACTAGAGAAGGCATAAAAGACGCTATAGCTTTATAATCTACTTACGTTTAATAAGAAGAACATTAAAGAAGCCTAAGCGTTTATTATAAGCATAGACTACTAGCTATGTATAGACGTAAGGGCCTATTACCTAATAGACTAAGACAAGATTAATTTTTATATTATGTTCTTTATAGCTAGCCTAGCTATAAAGTAAGAATGTTATAAGTAACAAGAAGGACTAGGGAATATAACGTAAGTGTAATTTAAGGTCTAGATTATAGACTTAATCATAGACCTAGCTAATTAGAACTTTAATGCTATTACGTTATATAACTTAGCAAAGTAAGGAGAGGGATAGTTAGCTAAAGATTTTATAGCCTACCTTAACACGCTAGAGCTAGAACTTTATATTAATAGTAAGAAGCAAGAGAGAGATAACCTTTATATAAAGCTATAAAAGGATGTCTAGCAAGACCTCTTATAATAGGACAAGGTCCTAGTAACTAGATAAGGCCTTTTGTTACTAGCAACCTAGATTAAGAATAGCTACTACTTTACTAACTAGTAAGTAAGGTAGAGGAAGATAAACAGCTACACTAAGACGGTTAGGGTAGAACTAGGGCTAGGTTAAGAACCTTAGACAAGCGTAAGGAATAAGGGCTAAGAGGCCTTAGGTTAAGAGACCTAGAGGGAAGGCCTAGCTACTAGCTTAAACTATATAGTAGTAGGGAGCTAACTTAATTAATAAGGGAATAAGTGCTATAGCTATAGGTTAGAGGACTACTATCTAGCATAGTGCCTTAAGGTAGTATGTTATAACTATAACAAGAAAGGGCATATATCCTTAGACTACCTAGAGTTAATAGGAAAAGGGGGGTCCTAGTGATAATATCTACTACCTTAAGGCACTAGGACGACATAGGGGTAGGCTATAAGTGATGATAGTTAGTTATACTAGTTATAGTTATAGTAGTAGATAGGAGTAAAAGGACAAAGAGGGCCCTTATTAATAGTAGCACTAAAGAGAACTACGTACGCTAGACCCTTGTTATAAAATGTAGATAGTAGCTATAAGGGGGCCTAGAAGGGGGGCTGTTAACCTTAGAAAGGAAGGAGATCTAGACATATAGTGCTTATAAACTTAAGATTAAGGCTACTAATAGCATAGGAGACGCTAGGGCAGCCTACTACTAGTTTGTAGCGTATGTATTTAAAGGCCTAGATGTAAACATCATCTTAAGATACCCTTAGCTTATAAAGACTAACCTAACCATTAGGTATAAGGGGGGGACTTAGTAGTTCCTAAAGAGCTATAGTAACGTTAAGGAAGTAGGCCTTAAAGAGTTTTATAAGGTAGCTAGAGAGGTAGGCAAGGGCTATAATATACTATTAAACTAAGGTTTTAAGTAATAGCATATTAGAGCTATTACTATAAAGCTAGTAGTTAACTTAAGTAACCTAGTAGCAACCTACCTTCCCTTATACTACTAATGACATGCTAACGTTTTTAACGCTAAAAGGGCTAGCCTACTCCCTAAGCACTACCTTATAGAATATAAGATTAAGTTAATAAAGGGGAAAGAACTACTATAGAGCCTAGTCTACCCCCTAGGGGAGCCTAAACTAGAGATGCTTTATAAATACCTAGACGTAGGCCTAAAGAAGGTGTAGATCTAGCGATCTATAAGCCTAGCTAGTGCTATAATGTTCTTTATACCTAAGAAAGATAGGGGGCTATAGTTATACGTTAATTACTATAGACTAAACGTAGTTATAATCTATAACTAGACCCTACTCCCTCTAATTAACAAGACGTTAGATAGATTATAAAGGTCTAAGGTATTTATAAAGCTAGACCTTAAGGACGCATACTACTAAATCTAAATATATAATAGTAATAAGTAGAAGATAGCTTTCTATACTTACTATAGCTACTTTAAATATTTAGTAATGCTATTTAGCCTCTCTAACGCACTAGTAACGTTCTAGGCCTACATTAACTAAGCGCTAATTAGGCTTGTTAACGTAACCTACATAGTTTACCTTAACGATATACTTATCTTCTCTAAGGAACTAACTTATTACTAAGACGTAGTAAAGGAGGTCTTTAATAAGTTATGTATATATTAGCTATACGCTAACCTTAAGAAGTACATTTTTAACACTAATAACGTTAAGTTCCTAGGATTCATCATAGGGCCTTAGGGGATTAGCATAAACCTTACCTAAGTTATAACCATCTAGGAGTAGCTAGTTCCTTAGTCTATTAAGGACATCTAGGTGTTCCTAGGGTTTGCTAACTTCTACTAACGTTTTATAAAGGGTTACTTAAAGGTAGTAAGGCTAATTATAAACCTACTTAAGACGATAAGGGTTAATAAGAATAAGGCTTTTGCTATGACCCTTAAGGCTATAGTAGCATTTAACACGCTATAAGACTAGTTTATAAGTGCCTTAATGCTATACTACTATAATCTAGAGCGAGAGACTTAGGTGGAAACGGATGCATTAGGGTACGCCATCTCTAGAATACTCTCTTAGCTTTTTAGCAAAGCATTAGCAAGGTGCTAGTACCTAGTTGCCTTTTTCTCCTAAAAGCTTATGCTAGTAGAGCTTTAGTATAATACCTATAATAAGGAACTTATAGCTATTGTCCTAGCTATAGACTATTAGGGCTAGTACCTACGTAGAGTAGCGTAACTAGTACATATATAGACTAACTATAATAACCTTTAATACTTTATAACTAAGTAGAGCCTTAATAAACAGTAAGCCTAGTAGGTAGAATTACTAGCTAGGTACGATTTCTACATTAAGTACTAACTAGGAAAGGTGAACTTAGTAGATAGCTTGTTAAGAAGGCTAGACTACTAACTTATAAGTAATGATAACAATGTATACCACCTTCTAGGTTTACATTTCTACCTTTATAAAGGCTTAACTAAGGACGACCTATAGGCGCTATAAGGTAACCTAGCTATAAAGCCTAACGTAAGAGTAATAACGTAAGGGGGCACGAAAGCTCTAACTACTATAAGGATAGTAGGACCCTTTACTACTAAAGAAACAGCTTATTATAAGGCTAATAGGGGCTTATAAGCCTAGGAGGAAGGAGGGGAATAGTAGCGTAAGGGAGTCTATAAGGTTAGTAGTATAAACTCCTTTACTAAAGGCACCTCGCCTTAGCTAGGCAAAGGTAGGACAGTAGCACTAGACTATAAGTAGCTTACTAGGACGCTTATAAGAGGCGTTCTACTAGAGCGTAGCAAGGCTATTAAAATAGTAGCATAAGAGTAAGGGATAGGGCTCCTTATAGCCTTTATAAAAGAGGCCCTCCTAGAACTCTAAAGCTAGGACAAGTTTATTACTAGAAAGGCCTACTAGGGGGTCTTAGAGAACAATAGTAGTAAGAACTATAAGATAGCACTCTAGAGCATAAGGAACAACAGACTCTTATAGAGGAGGAACTTAATCTACGTTCTAAACTCTCTTACTATAAGAGTAGAGCTCTTAGTTACATATTATAACGACTTATATATAAGCTACTTTAGGTTTATATAAACTTAAGAGCTACTCTAGTAGAAATACTACTAGCTAGGCATATAATAGGACGTGAAGAACTACCTCTAAACTTATAAAGTATGCTAGTAAATAAAGATAAAGAGACATTTGTTATATAAAGAGCTTATGCCATTCTTATTACTAATAATGTTATAGAAGGAACTAATGATGAACTTTATCATTAGACTACCCTTAAGCTAGTTCTAAGGCTAGGTATATAACTCTATCTTAGTAGTTATAGATTAATTTATAAAGATAGCTTATTACATCCTAGTAATTATAACCATTAGAGTAGCTAAGCTTATAAAGGTTTTCATTAACATAATCTTTAAGGATTATAAGACGCTTATAGGTATTACCTTAGACTAAGGCTTATAGTTCACTAGCTCCTTCTAGGAAAGCTTTATGTTCTACCTAAAGGTGTAGTAATAGCTTAGCACTACGTTTTAACTATAAACTAACGGTTAGACTAAGTAGTAAAACTAAACCCTAGAGTAATACCTCTAGTGTTATTATGATTATGCCTAGGGCAACTAGGCTAGGAAGCTAGCTCTTATAGAATTCTTGTATAATAACTTAACATATAAGATAACTAGCTACTTACCGTTCTACCTCTTATATAGTTACTAACTTATAATAGACATGTCCTTTACTAACCTTTAATAATAAGATAGCTTAGTGATAGTATAAGTAGAGATACTTTAAAGGGAATAGGAAGAACTACATGCTACCCTTTAACGTGTTGTTAAAGCTTATAAGAAATACTATAACTAGAAGTACACACTAGTATACTTCTAAGTTAGAGACTAAGTTATACTAGTAGTAAAAAACCTCTACTAGTTATAACTAAACTAGAAGCTAGCTAATAAATACTTAAGGCCTTTTTAGGTAAAGGAGGTAATAGGGTCTTATAGGTAGTCTTACTACCTATCCTTACCTAATAGCTATTAAATCTATAACGTATTTTACGTCTCTCTCCTAGAGCCTTACTATGCTTATACTATAACTATTCTAGTAGTAGCGATACCTGTTAAGAACTATAATAAGTAAAAGGTAGAGGCTATCTAGATGCATAAGGACGTAAGAGGCGTTTAACGCTATCTTGTCTAATAGAAGGGCTACTTACTTATAAACGACACGTAAGAGCTAGTAGAGAACCTTACTAATGTAAGAGGGATACTTAAAGTGTACTATATAGGCGTACTATAGCCTATGTGTAGGTAGTGATGCTTAGGAGGCTAGGGTAGGCATATAAGTTATAACTAACTTATGCTATACTTAACCCTATTTATGTTAAGGTAGTTAGGGAAGAATAGGGGTAGGCGCTTAAGTTATAACTAACTTATTCTACCCTTACCCCCTTTAATAAAGACGTTCTAGGAGAGTTTATAGTAAACCCTAAGGCGTTACTATATAAGTAAGGCTAGAAAATTAACGCTATAAGGGTGTAAAGGCGTATAGCTAACGTAATGGCCACAACTAGCTACACTATTACACTAAGGGAATAATGGGTAAAAGATAAGGAAAAGACAATTACATTATAAGCCTAGGGGCTAAATAGAGTCTAAGCTTAAAGGTAGAAGGATAACAACTACGCTTATAGGTAGAAACAAGATCATGCCCTTTAGGCACTAGGGTAGGAAAAGATAATAACTACACTTATAGTGTTATAGGTAGGAAGGTTAAAAGGTAGAATTAGGGGCAGGATGCCTATGACGCAGGGCGGCCCTATAGATAAGGCTACCATAAGAGGCTACATAAGCTAAGTAGTAAGGGAAGGCCACGTGAGCTAGCGCTAGAGCTAGCTCTATGTTAGAACCAACCTACTTAAGGAATAGGCTATAGATAAAGAAGCTAAGCCCCTTATACTAAGGGGCTTAAAGTTTAGCTTGTTAAATACTAAATTAGTTGCTACTACCTTAGTTACTTACGTTATTTATTAAACCCTTACATATAGGTAGAAAGATAACCACCCCCTTAGGGCACTAGGATGCTACTAATAAACGCTAAAAAAACCACTTATAAACGTGTAACCTAAACGCGTAAGCACTAAGCACTAGGGTGTAAGGACGATAGTAATAACAAGAGTAGTACTAACAGCTATATAGCAAGCTACTACTGTCCTTAACCCTGCTTCTACTTCTTCCTACCCTCCTTCTCCTTCTCCTTCTCCTTCTCTATCTCCTTTTCCTTAGCCTAGCTAGCTAAGAGGGCCTTGCTAAAGTTAGCTACACACTATTAAAGGGGGGGGGGGACTTACCTTAATGCGTAATAGTGTAGAGAGAGTTGCCTCCTAGCTATAGAGGAGAGTAGCACTAGTCTCTATAAGGGAGGGGGCGACGGAGGTAGCTATATAAATGTTAATAAGGAGGGCGTTTATAGTAGTAACGACCTATGCTTAGAGAGCAACCTTAGTAGCACTAGTAGTAACATTATAGTTGTAATGGTTATTTACTATTTCTATAACTATTACTACTATAGAGGGGGGGACCTAAAGACATCTAGCCTAGTTAGTAAGGAATAGGTAGCTTAGAGACGTTATAAGAGGGGCATAGATTACTTACTAAAAGGCACTTATCCTTTAACTACATGTAGTAGGTGTACTTAGTATGTATAAAGGGGAACATACACTCTAACATAGCCTCTTACTTAAGCCTCTTTATATAGTAGAGGTAGTACTTACGCTAAAGGTAGTAGTGCTACTACCTAGGGTCGTTACTAGAGTAGTAATAGGGATATGCACAACCTACATCCTTCTCTTTCCCCTTCTTCTCCTCCTTCTCCTTCTTCCTCCCCTTCCTAGCTGCCCTCTCCTCCTCTAAATTAGAGTATATGTCCTCCTCTAACAAGGACTTAGAGGGCACGAAGAGGGTAGGGGGGCCTATAAGGGATAAGACAATAGGGCTATAGTAGGACAAGGTAGGGGAGGTAGGGGATAGGATAAGGGAGGCGAGCACTATAAGGGAGGACGCTATAAGGACTATAAGAACGATAATAAGAGGCGTAGTAGAGGCTATAAAGGGGGCTATAGGCGTAGTAAGGGAGGTAATAGTAAAGGCTATAAAGGGGGCTATAGGTATAATAAGGGAGGTAATGGTAGAGGCTATAAAGGGGGCTATAAGCGTAGTAAGGGAGGTAATAGCAACTATAAAGACTATAGCTATAAAGGAGGGAGCGCTAAGGGGATTTATCTAGAAGTTAGTAAGGGTCTTATAAGCTAAAAGGGGAAGGAAATAGGTCCTTAAGTAAGGCTATAGAAGGGCTACTACTAAAGGACTAAGATATAAGAAGCTAAACAAAAGAGAAACCTACTAGGGTAAGTCTAGAGGTAAAAGGAGACATAAGGGTAATAGGATAGTAATAAGGTAAGGGTAGTAAGGGTAGTAAGGGTAGTAAGGGCAAAGAATGTAGTTTAGCTAAAGGGAGCTTTAAGATACGTTAGAACGTAAAACATAACTAAGATAGAAGGAAAATAAAAGACTTACTTAACATAGCTATAAAGGCTAGCATAGGGGTTAATGCCCTAGGGGTAACGGAATTAGTATTACTATTATTAATAATAAGGAGGGTTAAGTTAAAGCTAGTTATAGTAGAGCTTTAAGGGGGGGGTTAAGGAAACAAAGGAAATTAAAGAAAAGAAAGGGTACTAGAGGAAAAGCGTAGCTCTTATACCTAAATACCTCCTTTATAAGCGTTATTATATAACTTACCTAATAACTAACTATAAGTATATACCTTAAGCTATTATAAGCTTCTTAGTACTAACTTATAAGTAACCTTAACAGTCTTTATTAGCCTACTAATTTTAGCTATAAAGTGATAGATTTAAAGAAAAGGCTTAAAGAAACCTATTAGTATAAGTTATATAAGGGAGTAGAAGTAGTACTAATTAGTAAAGCTAAGTAGAGTAAGTAGGGCTATAAGGAGAGTATAAGGTAGTAAGCTTTAAAGAACATAAAGAAGAGGCCTCTAGGGACTTAGGCCTAAGGGGGGGGGTGATGTTATAAGTAAGAAGGTTAAGAGGTAGAATTAAGGGTAAGACGCTTATAACATAAGGCGGCCTTATAGATAAGGCTACTATAAGAGGCTATATAAGCTAAGTAGTAAAGGAAGGCTATATAAGCTAGCGCTAGAGCTAGCTCTATGTTAGAACTAACTTACCTAAGGAACAAGCTATAGATAAAGAAGCTAAGCCCCTTATACTAAAGGGCTTAGAGTTTAGCTTATTAAATACTAAATTAGTTGCTACTACCTTAGTTACTTACGTTATCTATTAAACCCTTATAATTAATATATCTAGAATAAAAGCTAATAGATAATAGCCTTTATGTTGTTCTTAAGTCTAAAGATCACTTATTATATAATAAGTTAATGTTCTTTTTTACCCTTATAATTACTAATAATGTTATAAAAGGGTATAAGACATTAGATAAGCTTATAAAGGCTCGTTTACTAGAGGGTAAAGATTTATAAGAACTTTAATAAAATAAGGAGGCCCTTAAGCTTCTTATACTATAGATAGCGTTTACAAAGGGCATAGACAAAAGTAAAGCACTTACTTATGCTACACTATAAAACTAAATAGTGCCTCTTAGCTATAAAGAGGGCTATAGAGATGTACTAAAGATACATGCTATTTATGCTAGTGTTATAAATAAGATTTAAGGTAAGTTAGTCCATTCTGTTCTAAGTGAGTTCGCTTTAACTTTTTTAAGACCTAGAAGTGTGTAAATAAATCTTAGATCATAAAGGTATAAGAATATATAATAAGTCTTATGTGTTAAAGATAGTTAAAGAATATAGATTTTTAATATATAAGGGCGAACCTACGTCTACTAATAACATTAAGACGCTATAAAGTATAGATTATTAATATAATAGTAATGCTCCTAAGGACCTTTTAGTAAAAGAAAAGGCTAAGTTCTTTTAAAGATCTAATGTTTAACACCTAAATATGCTTATAGCATAGGCTATAAGAGACATAGATAGTAAGCTTACTAAACACCTAGCTATGTTTAAAGAATAGCAGAAATTATATAGTAAAAAGTAAAGCCTCCTCTAATTAGCTTTAAAATTATATAAAGAGGAATGGTTTTCTACAAGCTATGATAAGGAAGCTTTATAGCAAGTGTAACTACTAGAAGATAAGGACAAAATCATTCTAGTAAAATTATAATAGATAAGCATCTTTTAATTAGCTTATGAATTCATGCTAGCACGTAATTATATTATAAATGTAATACTTACTAAAACTAACTAATGTTAAGTAGTCTTATAAGACATCTATAGCTTATGTGTTAACGATAGCTAGGTAGTGTATTAGTTAAACAAACATCTTATTAGTAGAATGTGTCCTTACGAGGGCTGTTTCATAGCTATAAATGAGTAAGAACAGAATTTGCTAAACTGATTTAATACTAACTAGCCTAGATTGCCTTTTATAATACGATTAAAACACATCTATGCTTATTACTAACATGAGCTATAAGATACGCTAAGCTAATAGCCTAGTTCTTACTCTTGCTAGCTTCGTAACTACAAACTACCATTTGTAGAATACTACTATATATGCTACAAATGGAGTTATAGCAAAGATGAGTAGAATAGCCATTGTGCATCTCATCTTAAAAAACTAGAATTAAGATGTAGGCTTCTATCTTTTTGCTACACGCTAGTAGTCGTAGGCTACTGTCCTTTCTACCTAGGTAATGTAGACCTGTCGCCATCCTAGAGGATGTAGTAGTAGATGATGAAGCCTATGCTACTTAATCATATTAACACACACCTTACTACTTATGTAGAATTAGAATGTCTACACCCTATGTGCCACGCGCATCTTGAGTGTCCTTTAAATTTTAGAGCTCATTTTAAAGACGTGCATTATATTAAGGAACCACGTTTAAACTATGTGTCTAGAAAACGAAAGTATGAAGATAAAGAGGAAGAAATGCAAGACACAAAGGACCTAAGCAAGAAGGTAAAGAATGAGGACAAGAATAATCTATTATAAGATGAATAATATAAACTATTATTGTTCTTAAATTATAATCTAAACTATAGCTTAAGTTGTAGTTATAGTTGCCAACTATAGCTAATGGTGCTATAAGGCGTAATTTGCTAAATATGATAAATTAGGTAGAGGATAACTAGGTGGAGGATAACTAGGTAAAGGATAACTAGGTGGAGGATAATTAGTAAAGGATCATTAGGTAGAGGATCATTAGGTAGAGGATCATTGAAATCTAAGGTAATTAAAATACGATTGATGCCTTAGCTTTATAATAAGAACTAAAGACTACTAAAGGGGCAAATACTAATAGTGACTATGTAAATCCTAGAATGAGCTCTAATATACTAGACTAAAAGCTTAACGGCGTTAGGTATACTAGCTTTCCTAAGCTACTAAGTAAAGGTTAGTTTCTATAGTTTCTTGTTACTTATAGAGTCTCACTACTAGAGATTGCAACACTACGTTCACCTATTTAAGTGTAGACACCTCCCTGCTAGCCTCCATTAAAGTGATAGATATCCCTACCTTACGTTTAATCCTATACCCTTTTATAAGCCTACGTACTAAAAAGGGCTTCCTTGACCTAGGCACGTACCTATTAACATATAGTATGTAGCTAACATGTAGTAGAGGAAAGAGGATGAGTATAGGAGTGTAAAGGATATAGGCAAGATAGGTAAGGTTATACTATAAATATAACTAGTAATTAATGAGAATGATAGTAGTATTTAATAAAATAGTTATCTTAGAACGATTAACAAGCCACACTAACATAACGTATTATGTAAAGTACCCTATCTCTTATTCTTCTATAACGTATTTTCTGTTATAGTATATACATTCTAGGTTTCATTTTAGTTAATATTTATATATAAACTAGACTAGCTAAAGCCCAACTTACGCCTATAAGAATACTTATGCCACATCCTACCTCTAAGTTCTAGTAGTATGTAACTATTCTCTAATCTCCTTGCTAAACCATAGTAGCTTAAATGCTTTCTATCCTAGTTCGTTAACCATAATTTATCGTTATATAACAACATGCCACAAGGGTGTTTTAAGCTTAAAACATTCCATCTAGACTCCTATAAATGACTAGTTAAAGATTAAATCTATCTTACACTCTTAAACACCTAGGGGGGGAAACTCATAAAGCTATAAAAGTACACATAAGTAGACTCTTCCATTTGCCTTAAGAATGAGTCCATCCTCTTTACCCCTTGTAATTAAGCTAAATGTTTATCCTACTTGTTATTACTTAAAGGTTGTAGAAACAATGCTTTTTACCTCCCTTGTTAATCTTAGCGTCTTCCTTTTATAATGTAACAAGAACTATTTCATCTTAGTCGTTCTAGCACCTAATCTTTATCTAGGGAGAGTATGTATAAAATGTTCCCTCTAGTATAACGTAGTTACCTATCGTGTGCCTAGTCTTAAATTTAAAGGAGGGAGATGATATATCGCAACTTGATTGTAAAGCTAGAGAATATAATGATATAGGAGGATACTAGATTGCTTAAATACTCTAAGGAATAAGTCTCATTTAAATATGTAAAGAGTTCGCTCTATAAAGGTTAAGTAGCAGCCTTGTTACATTAATAACGCATGTTTTCTAAGGTAAGGCTTAGCCTCATTAACACTAGCATGAACATAAGGTACTTCTAACCTAGATTCCTTAATTCATATTAACTCCTATGTTAATGGCAACATAATCTAGAGTTTTTCTTATTTAACTTTTGTTAAGTAAACGCTCTGTAAATTATCGTTAAATGCCACTAGCTATGCTATGAAGTAGTAAAGCTTACTCGCCTCTCTAAAATGATTAAAGGGTACTATTGCTTCTATCATAAGAGTTATCTTAAGAAAGCTAGTATATGTAGGAAAGAGCTAGAAAGATTTCACAAAGAGCTTCATGAGCTTCATTAGCTTCGAAGTCCATTGTGAAGAAGTTAGTACATTAACTATAAGACGTTACGTAAGGATTACATTAGACGTTCTAGAAACTTTATAGCAATTAGGAAACGAATACTTTAAGGAAGCGTATAGTAGCTCTATAAGTTGAATCTCTTCACCTATATATGTTATTAATGTAATTAATTTCTCCCTTAGTTAGACTGTTTATTCCGTAATTTCTAGGACGTAGATAGTAACTCACAAGCTATTACATTACCTTTAGATCTATTAGAAACGATGTGTAAGCGAGATCCACTAGAGAGCCTGTTAGCTAAAGAAAAGAAGAACATTAAATCTATAATAGAGTAACAAAGGTTAGTAGAGCGACGGAAAGACGTTAACTTCACTAAGATAGGTGAAGACATTAAACTTATAAAGCATAAAAGAGCCGTTAATTAGTAGATCACCTTGTAGTAGAAAGAGGTAGCAGCAAAAGCTAGAGCTGAAAGAATGTAGAAAGTTAAGGATTAAGAAAAAAAAAGCCATATAAACAAGAACTAAGAGAGCACTTAGAATAAAATTACAAGAAGAAGCAGTAGCATAAGCAAAGCGAGAACGTGCGTCTAAGGCTAAGGCTTTACAAGTAGTAGCTAAGGAATGAAAACGCATTTACTAACAATAGCAAGAATTTATAAGAGCGATTATAGATTAGAAAAGAAAGGCAAGGAGGGAGAGACATGTTAAGAAGACAAAGTGCGAAATTATAATAAATGAACTACGAGCAGACCTCTAACAAGCTAATCACGATCTATGAATTTACTTAAGAAGAGACAACCATATTAAGACACATTAATAAATGCATATTAGATGCTTTAGTAGGTCTTTTAGGCTTATAGTAGCAACATTAGCTAATTCCTAACAACTATCCAACCCTATAACTTAAGCTCTATTTATCTTGCTCCTAGTTAATATCCATTATAGCATTTTGATAACTTCTATAGTTATAATAGTTAGTTATAGTAGACAGCTACTCTTCTTAAATGATTATCATATTATATTTCATGTAACTAAACTTTAAATGATTCATTATATATATGAACTCATAAAGTGGCTTTAATGACTAGCTTAGCTATGCCTTAAGAGTTTCCCCTATGCATAGCTTAGGTTTAAAACATAACACGTTAGCATTAATATATTAGGCTGCATTAATTATGTTACTAAGATTATTAGATGTTCTAACCTAATTCTACACGGTATACCACATAAATCCTATGTAAATTAATGGTAGTTTTCTAATCCCTAGCTTACTACTACTCTACCGTCTATTGAAATTGTAAGAGTAGTACGATTCTTAGTGCTTAAAGCTACGTTACAGCTTGCTATCCTTGCACTAGTAATAGCCGCCTACACCCTACATGATAATGGACGAATAGAGATTATAGGAAAAGATACTAAATGAAAGAAATACCCTAAGGTTAGGAATGGTATAAGAACTACAATTCTCTCTGTTATTATAATCTCAAGTTACTCATTTTAGTATCATTAGTCCATCGTCCCTTATCCTTATATCTCATAAAATCTATATCTACTAGTAAGCGAGGTAGCTTTATAATAGAGAGATTTAGCAATAATGACTTAACCTATATATGTCTATAGGCCCCCTACAAAAACTAGTGCCTAATCTATATTAGCCCCTATAGTCTGCCATAAGCTAGAATAGGAAATAGAAAATCGTAGTGATTCTTATGATAACTCTCTTGCTTATAACGCCCCTTATGGTATATATAAAGCAAAACAGGCTTATAGTAGTAGTAGTAGCTACTATTATAATTAGTCTAAGGAATCGTAGGCTTTAATAGTAGTGCTAGAGGCGTAGGCTATAGGCTTTTTAAGCCCCTTATAAGTATTAACGGTTTTAATAGAGCCTTTTTATATAAGGATAAGACTGCTTAAGGGCTATGCTTTATACGTTTAGGTAAGTCTATCTATTTAAATACATCTATTACTAACTACTATATATATAGATTCTTTATAAAGGAGATCTATTAGCTTATAACACTCCTTTACATTAATACTATACTATAAAGGCAACGACTTAATCCTAACCCTAAGACTACTCTCTATGTTATTATTATAAGTAGGAAGGTTAAGAGGTAGAATCAGGGGCAGGACGCCTATGACGTAGGGCGGCCCATGGATAAGGCTACCATAAGAGGCCACGTAAGCTAAGCGGTAAGGGAAGGCCACGTGAGCTAGCGCTAGAGCTAGCTCTATGTTAGAACCAACCTACCTAAGGAATAGGCTATAGATAAAGAAGCTAAGCCCCTTATACTAAGGGGCTTAGAGTTTAGCTTGTTAAATACTAAATTAGTTGCTACTACCTTAGTTACTTACGTTATCTATTAAACCCTTATAGTTATACTTACCTACCTTATATACCCTAGTAGGTGGTTAAGGTGCTTAGAGCTCTTTAGGTAGTCTCTAGCATAGCTATTAACTATCTTTAATAATGTTGTTAGCTATTTAGTATAAGAGTTTAAAGGGCTCTTATAATAGCATCCTTAGCTTATGTATAAGCAGATATAGGTTTATGCTAAAGCTGTTAAGGCTATTAGTGACTGCCCCTAGATCTAGGGCTTCGTTAATGGCACCTTTAGAGGTTTTTACTACCTAGGTAAATCTAACAAAGCCTAAAGGCAGGCTTATTCTAGCTATAAGCGTTAGCATAGTTAGAACTTCTAGGTAATTATAATGCCTAATAGACTAGTGTCTTTGTTAACTAGGCCCTTCTTTAGCCCTACTAACGACTAGATAATGTAAAGGTAGTCTAACTACTAGACTACTCTCTAAGCTATCATAGAAGGGTAAGAGATATAATACCTCTATGATGACCTTGCTTATAATTATATATATAGAGTTATATCTCTATACACACATCCTTATAGTTAGCATTACTTGCTAGCTACTTAGTAAAGCTTTAACAAGGGCCTATTAGCAGCTTAGATTATAGTTAAGAATGCCTTTAGATAGACTTAACAGCTTTAGACTTATATAGCCTTTAGTAAGGGACTAAAGGCTAGCTTATAACTAATAGTAGCACACTTTGCTATTACTATATTACTATTAAATTATCATATATACATGCATGGTAATTTGATATTAGGTAGGTTCTTAGTGCCTCTACCATTAGTAAAGGTATATTTAAATCATTATATTTAACTACTATCATTATAGGTAAGAATCCCCCCCTTTGTAAGCGATGCTCTTAAGCATCCTAAGCATTGCTAATTACCCTTTCTTAATGCCTATTAGCTTTGCTAACTATTCTTCCTTAAGTTCCTAAATTAAGCGCTTAAACTATATAAGCTAAGCTTTAATGTCCTCTATAGTGGCCCTAGTTGCTAGCCACCTAGAACTGCCTTCCTTAGCCTAATCTGCTAGTGCCTTTACTATCTTAGCTAACGAGGCTTTAATTAAAGGCTCATTTAAGCCTTTAATTACACTAGAATATCTGTTAGTTTAAGGACGTTTCTAAGAGATAGAGCGGAAGCCCCGCCCCCTTAACTAGCCCTAGGAGCTAGTTATAGACGTTAGAGAGAAAGAGCCTATCTCTAAGTTGCTACTTCTACCTTCTTGTAAATTAACCTTAGCAAGGGTAAAGCCTTCGCCATCACTATCTAATTAAGACATCTCATGAGCTGCTAAAGTAGCAACTTTAGAACAAGGCTTAATTAGCTTTAGAGCTTGCTTCTAGGAGTATACTAAAAGCAGGCTCTTACGATCTACTTATAAAGTAGAACTCTCTGCTTGTTGTCCTACTACCTTGTCTTTACGGTCTTAAACGACTCTATTCTCCTTGTCTAATACTATAATCTAGGCGTCCTCTTAGATAGAAGCTTTAGACTCTAGGCCCTCTATAGTCCTAGTTTTATCCTCTTCGAGGGCTTGTCGCTAGCGATTAATCTAGAGTTTCATGATTTAGCAAACATTGCTATGTGTTTTGCTAGTCTCTTTTTCAAAGGCTACTGTGATAGCCTTCTAAAAGGAGACACTGTTACTAGAGCGCTAGGCTAAGGCGTTTTGGTTATAGAGTCGGATGAGTAGTAGTTGCTCATCATCCGACAGTTGAGATAATCGAGTTCGAGTCTTAGGATTCAAGGGTTTAGGCAGTGCTGCTAGTTTTAGAGGGCTAGGAGGATCTAGAATAGGAGTTAGGGTCGCTAGGGTTAGTGAAGGTTCGGGGGAGGAGTCTGGTATAGAGGTTGGTGAAGGCTCAGGGGAGGAGTCTGGTATGGAGGTTAGGGCAGGATCTGCCTTTCGAAGTCCCTAGTTGGCCTCAGCCTCCTTCGCCCGCTTTAAAGGGTTTCGAGTGCGCTTTAGATATGAGGGACTAGCTAGAGGCGGCTCCCAAGAGAGCTGTTGCCGTCTTGTAGGCATTTTATAGTTTATATACAAACATCGTGATTACACACTGTCTAACTTCAGAGCCTCATTTTATTACTAATCTATCCACTAATCCTTAATAGGCAATGAATAGGGCGTCAAGTCTTGACTTCACGAAGTCAAGGCTTGACGTCCTACTCATCAAATGCAGTTAGCCTGGTCAAGGGGGCCTGCTAGTTTTACGCCTCATATTTTTCGTCTAACTATTATAGGGCATGAATTTAGGTCAAGTACGCTGGCTAAATCTCTAATGGACGGCAATCGCCAAAATGCAATGGTCACGGCTGCCGAATACGTTATCGATTTACTCCTTTAGCAACAAGGAGCTGCTATGGGAGGCCCTACAGGCCGCCAGGTCAAACATGGCGTTTCGTTGTCTAGAAGGAAACAAGCGACTCGCCATGATTTGCGACGCGGTTCTCAAGCTCGTGGTGCTTGAGGATCTTCGAGCAGCAGACTCGCAACGTGGTAAGTGAACAAATACTCTTCCCTACCATTTGGATTTCTGCTGCAGGGCTAAGGCCCAGACACAGGAGATATGCAAGATACTACGAAGGACAAAGGCTATAAGGGTCTTTGGCTTCGTTGGCGCAGTTGCAGCCATAAGAAACTTCACGTACTTTTACAACAACAATACTGACAGGGCTGAAATCACTATACACATTCAGTAACCGCGAAAGAGAGGGGCAGTCATGTTGAACTTGGAGTTGGGAAAGGAGGAAAGCAGGGAATATTGAGCGACAGGGGTTGCAAGGAGCTGAATTTGGCGGACTCTAAATGATTGTACTTCGCCGCTTCAAGGAGGGTTGATGCTTCGTCTCTCTCGACAGTTAAGAAGAAGTTTCATCACCTCCTTGGCAGTCCACGAATTCCCCGCTGCTGCCCCTAGCATCTCGTCTGTGATTTTAACATCGCCTCCTTGGCGGTCAAGAAGCAGGTTCATCACACCCTTGCCACGGCTCCAATTCCCTGCTGCTGCTCTAACCACCTCGTCTGTAATTTTCACGTCCTCTCCTCGGCGATCGAGAAGCAGAGTCATTACCCCGAGGTATGAAGATCCTGCTGCTGCCTTAACTACCTCGTCTGTAATCTTCACGTTGTCTCCTTGGCGATCGAGAAGCAATGCCATCACCTCTTCGCGAAACGACCCTGCAATAATCTGCACCATTCCTTCTGTGATCTTAACATCGTCTCTTAGGCAATCAAGAAGCAGTTTCATCACCTCCCCGCCACTCTTCGAATTCCCTGCTGCTGCCCTAACGACATTGTCTGTAATTGTCACATCCTCTCCTTGGCGATTAAGAAGTGTCGCTATAGCCCTCTTGCCACTCCACAGATTCCCTGCTGCTGCTGTAACCACCTCGTCTGTAATCTTCACGTCGTCTCCTCGGCGATCGAGAAGCAATGCCATCACCTCTTGGTGAGACGACCCTGCAATAATCTGCACCATTCCTTCTGTGATCTTAACATCGTCTCTTAGGCAATTAAGAAGCAGTTTCATCACCTCCCCGCCACTCGTCGAATTCCCTGCTGCTGCTCTAACCACCTCGTCTGTAATTGCCACGTCCTCTCCTCGGCGATTAAGAAGCAGCATCATAACCTCCTCGCCACTCCTAGAATTTCCTGCTGCCGCCCTAACCACCTTGTCTGTAATTGTTACCTTATCTCCTTGGCTATCGAGAAGCAATGCCATCACCTCTTGGTGGAACGACCCTGCAATAATCTGCACCATACCTTCTGTGATCTTAACATTGTCTCCTTGGCGGTTAAGAAGCAGTTTCATCACATGCTTGCCACGGCTCCAATTCCCTGCTGCTGCTCTAACCACCTCGTCTGTAATTTTCACATCCTCTCCTCGGCGATCGAGAAGCAGAGCCATTACCCCAGGGTAAAAAGATCCTGCTGCTGCTTTAACTACCTCGTTTGTAATCTTCACGTCGCCTCCTCGGCGATCGAGAAGCAGTGTCATTACCTCCTCGTGAAATGACCGTGCAATAATCTGCACCATTCCTTCTGTGATCTTAACATCGTCTCCTTGGCGATCGAGAAGCACTTTCATCACTTCATCGCCACTCGACGAATTCCCTGCTGCTGCCTTAACTACCTCGTCTGTAATCTTCACGTCGCCTCCTCGGCGATCGAGAAGCAGTGTCATTACCTCCTTGTGAAAGGACCCTGCAATAATCTGCACCATTCCTTCTGTGATCTTAACATCGTTTCCTCGGCGATTGAGAAGCAGTTTCATCACCTCCTTGCCACTCCTCCAATTCCCTGCTGCTGCTCTAACCACCTTGTCTGTAATGACCACGTCCTCTCCTCGGCAATTAAGAAGCAGCATCATAACCTCCTCGCCACTCCTAGAATTCATTGCTGCTGCGCTGACCACCTCTTCTGTAATCATCATTACGTCTTCTCCTCGTCTACCTAGTAATAACTTCATTACTTTAGCTCCAAATCCTATTGCTATTGCTGCTTCTGAGCCATTTTCAATGTGGACATTTTCGCTGCTTAGCAGTAGCATTATGATATCTTCGCCCTTCTCATTATTTTTTGCCGCCACTTCTACCACATCAGCTGTAAGTGTTATGCCATCTGGTGATTTCGCCAGCAATCTCATCACATAATTGCCACTTTCTCGGTTCGCTGCTGTTGCTCTTATCATAGCATGCGTGACCTTTATGCCATCCTTTCTATCCAACAAAAGCTTTACTATCTCTTCGTTGAAGTTGGTGGCAAGTGCATGGACAGCTGCTTCGGTAAATCGGACGTCATCTCTCATTATATATCTTTCCATAATATTATACCCTATCATTCCATTCTTGGTTGCCTCCTTTACTCTGTCTTCGTCGATGATTATGTCTCTCGATTGAAATTCAGCTAACCAATGAATATTGGTTCTCATGGCAATCTCCCACGTGTCAGTCGCTTCATGCAGATCCTGGACTTCCGCTGCTTCACCCCAAGAGAGCAGTGTTGTGGAACCAGGCTCGATGAGTCGGTAAATCATGTCGGACATGCCATCAATGCTGCCTCCGCTTTGAATATGAACATGAATATGCCAGTTATTCGCGGCATAATGAAACAATGGGTACTGATGTTTTCTTACCACTAGCGTTTCCCAATCACCGCATGGCCCAGTTTTAAAATCTTCGAAGTTTAGATATGTCATGCAGACCTTGGCCAAGTAGATGTTCAGATCGTGGCCGATGCAGAACTTGGCCGCTCGTAGTTGATGGTTCTTAAGTAGGAAGTCCTTGGCTGTTTGGTGGATCAGATGAACTTTATTGTCTATGATTTCCAAGATGATGCCAGCAGCATTACTTACTGCGATTGGCGTAAGCTCGGTGTAGTAGTCGTCTGTGGATGCCTTGCTTGTCGAGTTCATCTGAGTCGCTAGTGCGGCCTCCAATTCTTTTAATGTCAACGGTCGACGGCCATAAACAACCCATGCTAGAAGTTTCTGCTCCTCCTCATCACCGCTCATGATCGTCTCAATGATACTAGAGTATAATTCTTCTAGATCTGTAGAGCTTTCTTGAATAATTTTCTTGACTTTCGCGAGTGAAGGAAGAGTGATTGTTTTCAGCCTTTTGAGGACTATGGAGACCCACAAGTATGTTCCTCCCGCTCTGTCTATCAATTCTACAAATACGTTCTTCTTTAGATCTGCAGGGAAATGGCTAAGCTCTGTGACTCTACCCTCGATAACAATTTCGAGGTCCTTAGGTCTGGCCTTGAGCTCCATATAAGTGTCCCCAAGCTCAATGTTGATGTCCACAATGGGTCGGCTTGTGATGAGCAGTTTCAGAGTTGGAGAGAATTTTCCTCTGCAACTTCGGTCATGGAGCAGTCTCTTCATCCGGCGGCTCAACCTCTGCCGTGTCTTTTCATCCTCGCTTTCATCTAGGGCGTCGAGGACACAATATATAGTCCTATCAATGGGAGCTCGGATGATCTCTTCGAATATCTCCCATAACCCCTCTTCGGATTCTGCGGAAGGATCGGACTCAAAAAATGCAGTCGAAAGTTTAGAAACGTCGGTAGTTGTGAGCAATTGCTTGATTAGCGACCGCAAGAACGACTCAATGGTCCGAAATTGTTCATCTTGGTCGTAAAAGAAGAAGTAAATGATGCTGTCTTGTTCCTGGGTTTTCGCTATCTGATCATCCAAGTGGTCCAGGATGAATCTCGAAAGGAAAGTTTTTCCTTGGCCAGGAGCACCTCTGACCCAGAGAAATGGGGATTTATCTTCACATAACCATGAATCTACCATTTTGTCACGTAATAGCCACTGCAGAGTTCCCTGGGCTGGGCTTTCGGCTCTTCGGAAGGAGGCATAATCTGGTGCATTTAGAGCCTTCACGTATTTTGACTGGGCAACCGATAATGCTATTTTGAAGTTTCAGTAAAGTATATATTTATTTGTCTAGCACAGCTCCTTACCCTTCTTATGACCAGCAAAGCGTACTTGGATGACCCTATGTGCGTCATTAACACATTGACGTATCCTCGATTGAATAATAACATAGTCATCATGTGAGGAATCGCTGAACTTGACGATATTGGAATGATCTGCGTTGATTGGTAGCTGATCGTATTTCTTCTCGTTTATGCTTGCGTAAGTTGCGGAGACCTTTGGCACCATCATGACTTTCTCTCCTGTCTTCTCCCACTTGAGGGTCTTCGGAGAAAACTATACCAAAGGCTTAGCATCTGAGTTCTTCCACAGGAGAGGCTGACAATAATATAGCAACGAGTGACTTACTTCAACTGTAGCAGTGTAATTCGTCTCATAGATACAGATAATCTTCGAATCTTCTAGAACGAATTTGTCGAGAAATCTTTGGTGAAGCATGCTCAAAAAGCTGGAGTTTGGATGAAGGTCTCTGACTAAATCCTCATTTGGTTGCCCTTTTACCATGGAATTTAAGCTCGAGCTTTCCAGTCCACGGTTTGGGACACCAAAGAATATTACCGCGTAGCATAATCTGAAAACCCTTCTGTCGTCGGGGCTTCCTTCTGCTGCTTGTGCTAAGGCCTGACACTCAATTAGAATTAAATCCAGAAATGCAGGTTTCATTTATTTTAGCCAAGATAGAGTTCGACCACCTACTTCCTTTATGACTAATCCCCCAAGGCTATGTCCAATCAAGATAATAGGACGATCCTTTTTTGCAGATGAGCATTTCCAAGTTTAAGTAATGCATGCATTGGAAAGACTAACCTCCCCTTGCTTTTGAATTGTTTTCACGGATTCAAGGAACTTCCTCGATAGGTCCACTACAGATGCCGTAGATTGACTTCCAGGAAGTTTTGTGTCATAGCCATATGTAAGAATTCGTGTATTCGGTATCTCGGCAGGAAGAAAGTCACGCAGCCACATATATGGGGAACCTTGTGCCTTCCACGACCCGAAAGCATGGCCAGCGAGCCCCGTCACCGCAATAATACTATTTAATGACAGTTAGCAAATGATTCACTAGTGTAAACTACAAGATGGCCGCAGACGGTTCAGCCAAAATTATTTGAAAGTCTTACTCAACGTCTGGTTCCTCCGGAGCCGACAGTGGTGTGAGCCCAAAGAAATCCAACTCGACTCTTAGCTGAGCTGAGTTACCACCAATTTTGCTCTTGATCGCTGATTCAAGCTGGCTTGGTGCCGGAGGATCAAAAATTGTGGCTGTAGCAACAAACGATCGTGCAGAATGCGGTGATGGCGCTAAGGAGTATAAAGTTTGGGCAGCCATACCATCGGAGTGACCCTCATTCTTTAATAAGCCTCTTTGAACATCATTCAGAATGGCTTCAAAATCTTTCCGCGTCAGATCCTCCTCGGAACCGCCCTTGTAGATCTGGCTGGGTATGTTCGAGATTCGGAATGTTAGTGGTGTTGCGAGTGGTTTCTTCCTACCAGACTGGCGGCTACCGCTGAAAGTCCACGCAACTATGGCTACGGGGAGAGTTATAAAGACATAGAAAAGAACAGTTATTACTGTTGATACATTAATAGTTACAGATATGTCTCGCATATTTGGATACTTTGCGTGGAATGGAGTGATGTAGAGGATCGGGGGTGGTCATAAATTCATTCAGCTCAGGCTTCCTAACCGGAGTTCAAGATAAATATCGCTTACGTCCCTGAAACGTTCTCGTTCAGGAGTGCGGCTGAGTTCTTATTCTGGAGTCAAATGTTTGTCAGCATTGTAGTTCTCCGCATGCCAAGCATTGGCCAAAAATAGAATCCTGCTTGCATTGCATCGTGCACAACGTAGTACGAGTTGACAGGTCCGTGTGAATTTCGAACATCGTTGGTTTCTAGAGTTGGTTCCTTTTATGAATCACGTGAGCTTCATAAATGTTGTCACCGCTTTATATTCTGCTATTAAACCTAGCCTCTAGTGGTTTTGATGAGGCACCTCTGCACTTTTGGGGTTAGGATAACATGGCTCAGACCTACGGCTCACAAATAGCGAATCACCTGGGAATTACGAGCAAGGCGCCCTTAATATGGTACGTAAGCTAAGACGGCCAAACTTCGGTGTTGATACGAAAATGACGCGAAATTGACGCCAAACTGACACGAAAATGTTGCTTCGCCTCACTCACCCCGCTCACCCCACTCACCCTGCTCACCCCTCGCCTCACCCACAAGGCGGCAAGGGGCCGTGATTCCGCGCTATGCCTATTGGCACGATTGAGACCATTAATGTGATGTTACGCAAGCTTGTGTATGGCAGAGCGGACGGGATGCCCAATTCTCTTGAGTCTATGGTCGTATGTGAAAGATACACGTGTACTCTAGTTTAAGTAGGTTAATGTGACATAAAACCACTAAGCACTCTTCTCCGCTGTTCGCGTCCCTGTAACTCGGACCATGCCTAGGATCTTGTGCTAGTGTTACTAGTTCCTGCTTCGGGGTGGCGAGAAGTGGTGGTTGCTTGGATGACCCAACCCCCGTCCTTTGACCTCACTCCTTACGAGGTAGACAAATTTTAGGAAATTTTAATCGATGTTTAAGGAATTTTAATTTAAGGAAAGTCCGACAATTTTGGGCTATACACACGCGTCTGAGACATGGTAGAAAAACCTTAGTTTTTTGCGCTCCTACTAGCTGCCTATTCGACGGTCCATGGGATAGACAACTGCTCTCCACCTACGAGCCCCTGATAGCTATGTTGACTTGAAGAAATTTCTCATGTTAACATTCTTGTCAAAAACTCCCACGGCTGCAGCAGATCGACTCTTTGTGGCTACGTCTTTGATCCGTTGGTTGACTTCTCTAACAACACTCTCCGGCATTCCTACCAAAACCTTTGAATCATTGGAAGTTATGACGTTACTGATATCCTGACGGGTCCGTTTAGGCTGCACTTGTGAGAAGATGACTACAGAGGAAACTTCGTCAGCCTCCAATAGGCCTTTCGGCTTCTCGACCTCTTGTGTGGCTAGGGCTCGCTGAGCACCGCCATCTTCTTCGTCCTCTAGCTCCTCCTACAGATCTTGCATACGTCTTTGTGCTTCATCCTGCTGCTTCTTAGCGAGATCTATATGTTCTTGAATCTGTGTCTCGAGAGCCTGCAATTAGGTCTTCAGTTTCTCGCGATCAATACCTAACGTTCGTTCAGAGCAGAGTTGAATGATTCTTTCTAGGGCGTCAGCATGCATTCGTGATCATGATGTACAAGGGTTCGCCTACAACTGGGTACTTGTAATTGCAAACTGAACTGTGTCCTAGCAAGACTGAACCTGCATTCTAAAAGTCCGGATTTTCTCCTTGTTCCAAACGCCGACTGAAAATCGGTCTCTAAGTGAGATTTTTGTGCCAGTAGAATGTTTCGTCTACCGCTTTAGATTGTCTGCAAAGTTGGCACATGCCTGCCCATAGTTGTTAACAGCTTCGACGATACCGGTTTTCTCCAGATCCACTTTCGCTACGACATAAATCGTGGGGTCTGAAATGGTGAGTTTTTCTAGAGCTGCCAACGGGCGCTATACGCCTTCTAAGGTTAAGGCAATATCTCGTGCGACTTCTTCAGCCTCGGCAAGATCGTTAATATTATCATAGAGTTGGGCAATGCTGGATATAGCAAACTGTGTGATACCTATGGCGCCTGCGGTGATGCTGAGGGGATCCATAAGCTCTGCACTTCAGATTTATTCTAAGATTTGGTAAATGACTGCCATATAGCACCAGAGGAACGGCTACAGAGGAGGCGAAATATTCGTTTGATAGATGACTATTTACGAATGAATTCTGAGGAAACAAGGAAAAGATGACCGTTAGGGGGCAGCAATGAACTTTATTTGGCCTCCCCCTAGCTAGGGTGCTACGGCGCTTAGTACGAGAGGGAATTACACAGAAATATTCAGATAAAGTACAGTTTCCACTTGGTAATCGTGCCAAGCTGACAGATGGTTTTACGGTGGCCCCAAAATATGCTAAAGGTCCCGTCCAAGCGACGATGCAGGTCACTCATGGGAGAAAGACTTTTGGATTGAAACCAGTCTCAAAGCCGACAATACAGACAATTCCGAAGTCGTAGGACTTGCAATGTGTATCCATAGAGTGCTTATAACTGCTAGAGGGAGGCCTTGCCTCCATTCGAGGGACCAGCCATATATTGTTCCTGATCGGAAAAATCGGAAAAATCGGAAAACGCTTTCCACGTTCGTGTCGACGCTTTCCGGTAAACTGTATAACAAGGATAGTTTAGAGTTCGTTGCACTTCAAGGCTCGACACTTGAACAACTTCTCCAGATGGGTATAGGAGATAGAGATTGTTGCGTAATGCAAGGAAATAGTTGCCTCGAGTGCGCAACACGGTTAGGGGCCATGTTACCTAAAATCTTTGATGGGACCACCATCATCATGACTTAACGGCATCAAGACATCACCATGCACTATGCATGGAGTTGAATTTCGCTTCAACATACATGTTAAATGAATGCATTGCACGTGTCCTAGTTGAGGTCGCTGCAGTGGGAAGGATGGGAAGATAATGGTTCCGCGAGTAAGGATAGTGGCGTTGCAAGCAAGGCTTAGAAATTCTCACCGGCAACCTACGCGTTGGTATCGGCGGCCCAGGGTGTGACGAAGTAAAGAAGAGCTTTAGAGAATCTGTGGTGGGCCAATGCGTTGGTGTGGTACGCAGCTGCGTCGTCGTTGGCGGCGGGAAATACGATGATGTCGATGCTAGGTATGGGAGCATGAGCGATGAAGCGTGTTTATGAGCGTGGGGTTGGGATGGGTTATATTTATATGAGGTATGATGGGGATAGCTGGATGAGGAATGGATGGCGGAGATAATGGTAGATGATAGCTAGACATAAAGGACAGTAAATAATGCATATCATGATAGAGTATAGACGTACTAGCTATCGCTCCCCCGTCCTCCAAACTCCATGATGCCCCATCTCGCTACCTAGCCACCATACCAATCTACCTGCATTAGAGAAACCAACGCCGTCGTTCCAGCATGTGAGAAATCGTTACACATCTACCTGCATTGGAGAAACCGACTCCGTCATTCTGGCTTGTGAGAAATCGTCAGCCTCATCCATATTCCACCGTAATCAACTCCCACCATCCCGCCTCCCAGGCCCCCTTCTCAAGCCGACCAAACCAGTCCCGCCCACGCCCTCAGCTCCGCCGCAGAAAACACCACATCCCCCTCACCCCCTTCGGCTCCCTCACCAACATCCTCTCAAACCCCAACACCAGCGGCCCTCCCGTCACCTTCCCGTTCTTCTCGATCCTAATCTCCTGCAACTGGGTCGGAGTAGGCTGGGAACTCGACCTAGTCGTCCTCCTTGCTTCATCCGGCTGCTGTTCCTTCATCTCCCATACCTCCACCACAATGCTGCGATCATTCTGAATGGGGGTCACGAGAGCGATTCGGACCTGCTCGTCTGAGTTGGTGAGCCACCACGCCGCATCCCGACGCAGCTGCACTAGCGACTCCGACAAGCCCGACTCGATCACCAAGCTCGGCCACCCATTCTCGCCGCGGAAAGAAGGCTTGAATGACGCGTCTGGCTGCTTCGCCGTGTATTTGCTCTGGCGCTTCGCCGCGCCAACGGGGAGGAAGGCCGACAAGGGTACCCCGAAACTTTCGAGCTTAGACTTGATCTCCATCGAGAGGATAAGGGCAGCAGTGTCGTGCTTGGCTGACGCCATTAGCTTGACAACCAAGGTGCTAGTGGCTGTGTTGTACGAGAGTCGTGTTTTCTTGGGGATGACATGGCGTCCGTCAAAGCGGCCTTCGTCGAGGGTGGTGAATTGCGAGGCGCTGACGGGGTGGAAGAGGAGATATTGCTTGCGTGAAGTATCTTCGAGGAGGCAGAGTGCTTGCTGGTTAATCAATTTACAAGCGCGAGGGATGGTGGTAAATTTGTGAGCCTCGATGCATTGTGGCTCGTCTTGGGGAGTTGGCGACATTATCGTAGCTTTTGTTTTAATAGTAGGCGACTATTGTGAAGTCGAGGTTAATTTGTCTCTACTGCTCGAAGACGCACTAAAAGGGGTCGACATCTCTTCTAGTCGTGATATTAGATTTAGGTTAGGGTGTAGAGGGCAGATAGGAGCAGTAGACGTGTAATTAGGAAGTAACGTGGTTGCGGTGTAGTTGCTATTAGGAAGTGGTGTGGTTGTGATGTAGTTGATATTAGGAAGTGAGAATGTAACTACGTTACTTTTGCCTTGCCTCGCTCGCTCAACGTCTTTTGAGGCCCCGGGGCAAGGATCTAGCGGAACTAAATGCAATGACGTGGATTAGCGCAGGCTGGTAAATTATGAGGTGCTACTCGGGGGTACCATGATTGCGGGTATTAAACGAGTAGTTTTGCGACGAATGTTGCGTTTTGGGATACACTTTCGAGGCAAGGGTATAGGGATGCGTGACTCCATTGCACCTCAGTCCGCATTTATTGCCTTTATTAGCCAATGATATAGGATATCAAGCCGCGCCAAGTATGCCAATTCGGCCCCTAATTCGAACTTGCTCGCAGGAATCTCAGTAAGGCTGAAGAATCTAAGAAAGGCTGAGTCGTTGTAGGCACATAGTGTCTTCCACTGTCAAGCCCGAGTAATTTCATCGTAGGTGTAGAGCATCTCTCTTTAAGAACGGCTATGTAATTATCAATTCATCTAATTCAAACCTAACGTATTGTGCTAGATAATACATCAACTGTAGAATCATCCCATAAATAGGCGCAAAGGCGCTCTTAATATGTACGTAGGCAAGGCGGCCAAACTTCGGTATTAGCGCCAAACTGATGCGAAATTGACGCCAAACTGACACGAAAATGTTGCTTCGCCTCACTCACCCCGCTCACCCCACTCACCCCACTCACCCTGCTCACCCTTCAGGCGGCAAGGGGCCGCGATTCCACACTAAGCCTATTGGCACGATTGAGACTATTATCCAGAGGATACGCAATCTTGTGTATGGCAGAGCGGACGGGATGCCTAATTCTCTTGAGTCTATGGTCGTACGTGATAGTCAGTTAATTGCTGGGGTATAAGTACCGTTAGACACTGAGGTGTTTGAACCGTTCCGATAGGGGGTCTACGCCCATCGCTGCTCATCTCCAACAGGGGTTCCCCGCATTTTCAGTTGTGTCAGTTGATCTCCGCAAATCCGCGGTGAAAAAAGGGCCGAAGTGGGTAGCATTCTAAAATCACAAAAGGCATGGCAGTTGTAGTTTGGCGGCAAGTGAGCCGAAGCTCTGTCCTGGGTTTCTACAGCCAAAGGACGTTTCAAAAAAGGGGGCTAAGGAGAATAAGTGCTTTTTGAGGATATTTCGGTGTGTGATCGGTGAAATTAAGTGTACGAATATGCAAACTACACGCCAATTATACTTTTAACTACCTTCTGTGTTCGAAAGGGAGCCGTGGATTGCATCGCACCGATGTGATTCTCTCCGTGAAATATATATACAATGGATTTACCCCCCTTTAGATTCATTCCTCGTTTCTTCTCAAGCCATTCTTCATCATGCCATCTTTCAATTCTGCTCTGCTTGCGGCCCTGAGCCTGCCGTTGATCAAGCTTGCCCATGGCCAGATCTTCACAGTCAACTGCCAGCCGCTGACCATCCAGCGCGGCGACCCCATTATCAACCCAGGGGCCATTTCTGCACACGTACATGCTGTCATCGGTGGAACTGCCTTCCAGCAAACCATGGGCCGGGATACGGCATTAAATGCAAAGGACACTACGTGTGACAAGAAAATAGATAAGAGCAACTACTGGCAGCCACAGCTGTACCACCAGAACTCTGATGGCAGTTTTGACTTAATCCACTTCCAAGGAACCGTAAGTGCATGGCAGATGGAGACTTGTGCTGGAAAAAGCTGATATCTTTTAGGCCGTGTACTATCTCAAGAGAGCGTGTGATTATGAAGAGGGATTAACTCAGTGTGCGTCTGACTTCGCCCCTGCAGCTCCTCCTGCTGGACTGCGCATGGTCACTGGAAACCCAATGCGTCGGTATGTAAACGAATCTCTTTCATATATATCTATACCCGGTGTCGAAACTGATTCGAAGAAATTTAGAACAATTGACGAGTCGCTCTTCGAACACCAAGCCATGCAGCACGTATGTTTAAATGCAGACAGCAGTGACAACAGCTACAGCCTCCCTAAACAATCTTGCGATCGTATGAGAGCAGAGACCTTCTTCCCATCCTGCTGGGATGGCGTCAACCTCGACAGCGATAACCATTCTTCTCATGTGAGTTACACCCCCATTTATGTCTGCCCTCCTCTAACCATGTACCCAGATGGCCTACCCTGCAATCGGGACCTACGATGGTGGCGTGTGCCCAGAGTCCCACCCAAAGGCCATCTTCAGTCTCTTCTACGAGTTCTTCTACGACACCTCGGCCTTCAAGGATTCCAACAAGTGGGTGTATGCGATGGGTGACCCAACTGGCTACGGTTTGCACGGCGACTTCATCAACGGCTGGGACCAGTCCGCGCTGGAGACCGCCATCCAGACATGCTCTGGCCCAGACGGTGCCTATTCTCCAGACTGCAGCATTAATGTATGTGATATAACCCCAATCTCTTGTTTCCCTCGTATCTATTTCAGGATTATAAACCTACAGCCCCTACCCTGTTGGAAAAGACGCACAATTAATAATTGAATAGAAGGATGCTGGCTTCGCGGTAGGCTTGGACCCTGAGATTGCCGCTCCTGTTGAAGAAGTAGGTCTCAACGGCCCCGTCGCTAAGTTGCCTGGCAACAACCCCGTCACCATGGCGCCAATCATGAAGAGATTGAGCGTCGCAGGGAGGGTAAAGCTGTGAGCAGAGAAGAATGAAGCGGATATGAGTCAATCTCGAGAAAGAAGTGGAGGAAGGCCCTACTTGTTATGAAAGAAACAAGGATGAAGGAGAACGAGGTGTACATAGCTAGCGAGTTCATTAACCTGCTTACTGCTTTTTAAAAACAATTCTGAGTAGATAGTTCCATACGTACAAACTTCAGATAAATTAGCGACTTTTTTACTCAGAGGTAGGGATTTTCACGACTACACATTATAAATAGCCGATGCAGGAGGCCGCTTTTGAAACACATTCTCACATTTACTTTCCAGTACTGCACAAGCGCCCAGCCTTGCTAGTGAGGCTGAGTCGTTATTGACCACCATCGCACATCAAAAGGTCTACTATATGTTATCCCTTCAAAGCAGACCGATATAGGTAGATTTACAAAGTCGGCCCTGTCAATCCTGCCAAACTCGATGTCGTCCGAACTGGTCGATATTATTATCCCAAACCATGCGCCTCCTCAACGTCGACACCTTCGAGTTCGCGGAGTTCTTCGACCATAGAGACATCTGGTATGCAATCCTCTCCCACACCTGGGATGCGAAAGAAGTATCGTTTGTCGATATGAAACGCGGCTTGCCATATGCCAAGTCTCTACCCTATTTCAAAAAGATCCGTGGCGCCTGCCGCCAGGCTGCCAACGACGGCTTTCAGTTCGTCTGGGTCGACACTTGCTGCATCGACACTAGCAGCAGCGCCGAGCTCAGCGAGGCCATCAATTCTATGTTCCGCTGGTACTCAGATGCTAAAATATGCTATGCCTACCTCTCCGACGTCGTGGAGGAGGATAGTCCCAAGGCGGAATCTCAGTTCCGAAACAGCAGATGGTTTACGCGCGGCTGGACACTACAGGAGCTGCTCGCTCCCAAGAAGATTGTGTTCTATTCACGGGAGTGGGTAGAGATGGGATCGAAGAAGAAGTTTAGAACGACAATCTCAGAGATAACGGGGATTAACCTAGATGCGCTAAGAACGTTGGATATCGCCAGTTTCAGCGTCGCAGAACGTATGTCTTGGGCAGCACATCGGGTCACTACGCGACAGGAGGATATAGCGTATTGTTTACTAGGCTTGTTTGACGTCAACATGGCGTTGCTATACGGCGAGGGCGGGCGCGCTTTCATCCGGTTAGAGGAGGAAATCATCAAGAGCTCGGACGACCACTCTATATTCGCATGGACCTCGCAACGCGGAGATTCCGAGACTGGCGGGCTCTTAGCTACCTCGCCGTCACAGTTCAGAAACTCGCGCGGGATCACCATATACCAAGACAAAACAGGTACCAGCAGGCCCTACTCGATGACCAACAAAGGTCTCAGTATCAAGATGGATTTGGTACGTGGGTACAGGCCACAGGAGTACTTCGCGCTCCTCGACTGCTGCACTGCAGGTGGGTCGTACCTCGCAATCTGCCTTCGAGAGTTGGGACTCGGCGACGAAGGTTTTCAAGCCGGCTTCTCCCACGCCAGCTTTTCCGCGCTCGCAACGTCGACAGGCGACCAGCTTATCAGAGTGCGGTGCCGTGAGCTGTATGCAATGCAATCCCGCGATTACGACGTAACGGCGGAATTATTCGTCCGGCAGACAGCGTATCTGTCCTACCCAGTGGTGAACGGGCGTGGCGATAAAGCTTTTAAGTTAGTTGATAGCCCCTCTTTCAGACTACACAGAGTCGTGCGGTCGGCTCCTAGCCATTACAGACTCTATCCAGGTCGTAGAGATGGGAAGCTGGCTTGCATTTATGGGAATGGCGATGGGAATCTAGTCGATATTCCAGAGTCGGTGAATGATTGGGTGGCGACTGCCATCTTTAGGGACGCCCACTCTAAGCTAGAGGTTCGGGTCATGCTAGGCTGGACGAGCCAATTCGGCATTTCGGTGCACGTTTGTGAGAGCTATGATGAGAACTCCGATGGAGATACAATTGGGGTAGAGTTAAGGCCTCCAAGCAACAGAATAACAGAGGTGGAGGTTAGGCACCAATTTGAAACCCTCAGGGGTGAGCCACAGACAGAGTTGATACCCGTGTCTGTGAGGGTCGACCTGCGATTCGAACAGGACTCCGATGCGCTATACAATGTGACATATGAGGTGATAGTTCACGATAATCGTCCTTTGTAGCCGGTCCTTTGTAGCCGAGGGATGAGTCTGTGGTATAGTAGTACATCGATTAAGAAGTATGATGTATTCTAGTGTCACTAGGTCATCTAACCTAGCTCCGTATCATTTTGGCAAAACTTTAATCCCCTGGAACTGCCATCATGCGTGGAGGTTTGCGTCAAATAGAGTATGCTCTGGGGTCGGGCCGAGTAAACCCTGCATACCCCACACCTTCTTGCCACGTTCATTATGATGTTAGGTGTTTATCTACAAGTATATTTTAAGGTTTGGATATGAAGGTCATTAATAGGATTTATTTAAAAATGCTAACGTTCTTATGTTAGGTTTAATATCCTAGTATAACTCTAGGATTCCAATATAGATTTACTAATTCATCTATGTGCTCTAAAATAATAATATTAATACTTATTTTTAGGACAGTAGTATAAAGTTACCATCGTTATATTAACATTAATTTTCGGGTCATCTTTATTGGCCCCTCTTGCTTGGTGGTACAAACCTAGGGATATGGTTTTGGCAAGCGGAGTTGAGGGAAGACTAAATTCCCTATTCCGAGATTCCGCTTGTACGAACTGCGACCCAGGCCGTTCACGTAGCTCCGGGTAAACAGCCATGCAGGTGTGATACACAAGGTCCGGCCCTATTTTGACGTCTCCTTACCTTATTTCATGATAACGCGGGGTAGCCACAGTCCCCCTTCCGCTATTCCCCGCGAAAATAGCGGGAGATGGCGTCCATTTAAAGTATCTTGTGACGGCTGCAATAGAATCACTACTTCAAGGTCTAACAATCTGTGAGTTCTAAGACCAACTTTACTTGCACGATGTGTTTCTACCGCTGGAAATTGTTCGGCCCGATAGGTATCGGACAAAACGAAGCTGGTTCTAAAAGGCAGGAAGATCTGCAGCAAAGTCGGGGGATAGATTATGCTAGGTAAGTGACCCCGAGTTATGAGACTTCTCTTAGCGACGTCGCTGGTACCACAAGTAATAGGGAGGATGACAACAGGGCTCATCGATGGAAAGGCAAAGGGGGGGAGAGTAGGAGAGGTTCGTTTACCGCCGCCAGAAGTGTGCATTCCTTGACGTCTAGTAATTCATTACTTTCTTGGTGCTGGGCGCAACTGGACCAAACATCGCTTGATCAGAAGCGTAGCAGGTTGAGGACGCGACAAGAAGAAAGCCGTCATTGGAAAGATGTCAGGAGGTGACGGGACCACGCACGCCCTAACGGGTCGACAGTGACAAATTTGATGACGGGCGGCAGAGGTTATTACCACTGCAGCACTAGTTTCGGAAACCATCATTTCTCATCGACAGCCATGGCTTCTCGTCTTCTGATGCGTTGCAAATTTCCACCTCTTTTACTGCCGATTCGGGAGAGGAGGATAGTAACTTGGTCTCCGGAAGTGCCTCGGTTGACGTACTGGTCTTGAGCACTTTCCGACCTTCCTGTTCATATGGGCTGTTATCAGTATATGCTTCAGATATCCGTGGTCTGTTCTAATTACTCCCAATCAATCTCAAAGTAGGACTAAGCTTTTATCAATCGTTACTACGTAACTACGCAAAACCAGCTATGAGCACTTCTAGGTGCTGGCGTCGTTGGACGGCGAAGTTGAGGGGCATAAAAGCCCTAGGGGACATAACAAAAATGACAGTCTTCTTTAAATTGGGCCTTGTGAGTGGCGACAACGTGGCTCTATGGCTGAGTCAGTCATTAGCAGGGAAGTCCCCAGGGGTAAGAATTCATCAGCAGGGAAGTCCCCATGGGTAAGAGTGGCGATAGTGAGTCTCAGTAATTTCATCCTTAGTGGTGCTGTCTGACGTTGTTACCACACTTTTTGATGTTTGTCTACCAATCACCAATCGGCATTCCGTGTCTTCAACCCTCATCCCGCATCCCGCATCCCTCATCCCTCATCCCGCAACCCTCATCCCCGCATCCGAATCCCGCATCCCGCATTCCGGAACCCCTATCCCATCTACCCCATCATGTATCCCCAGCCCATATCCCATCAACATATTATAGCAGCCCATTTTGTACACAACAATATAAGGCGAAAGCCGGAGTATACAGTTTTGGTGTAAAAATCTTCTTCCGTAAGTGCCGAGTCAATACCGCAATGCTTGGATTGTAGATCTCCCGCCATCACCCCACCTGCGATGCGCGATGACGATGGACCCATAATAATTTTCTGAATGGGACACTCTCACAGACCCAACCAGCCCTAAACGTATTTCAGATCAGCCCGACGGCTTTTCAAACGTCTCGCTCGCCCACACACAACCCATCACTTACTATAGGTCTACCATACTTTGGTCACTAGGAGTGTCTATTCTCCTGCCATTCAAAATTACCGCGCCGTCAACAGCCCTTGCCGCCTCTCGCCGCACATTGCGCTCGCCGTCGCCGTCGCTTTCATCGCCATCTCTCCCTTGACTGCCCTTGACAGTCCTGTTTCTCACCTCTCGCTCCTTTGCCCCCCTTTTGCATCCTACAAAATCCTCACCGTCTCGTATTTGCAGATTATTACTCCTACTGGAGAGATACTTTCACAAGACAGATGGGGCCATTTCGGGGTAGTTTAGTAGGTACGTACACTCAGGAACCGACATGATTCTCATTCTGATGTCATTTTTGTGGAGTGTAAATGTGGTGACTTGCCACCCACTTCTTTTATAAAATTTTCATATAAATGGTGAAAGTAATGTCGTTCCATAATTTTCTTTAAACATCACAAATCAAAATGGGGTTCACGAGCAGAAAATCAGACACGGACGCCATAGAGCGGTTCGACAGCAATGCGAACGCCCATGATGCTAGTAATGGCGGGGAGAAGGCTCTTAGGCCCGACCAACCCACAACCCTAAACAATGGCACCGACAGCAGCGACGAGTCTACCCAGCCTGTCACTAAAAAGCACATGAGGACGTACATGGGGCTTTCTGGCCGGAAACTCAATATGGCAATCTCCATCGTTGCGACGAATGGATTTCTGCTCTTCGGATTCGACCAAGGTGTTATGAGTGGTATCATCACGGACCCCGTCTTCAACGATTATTTCCCAGCAACAAAGGACAATTCTACAGTACAAGGTATCACGACCGGAATTTACGAGATCGGTTGCCTTTTCGGCGCTGTCTTCATTCTCTGTTTTGGCGAGTGGCTTGGTCGTCGCCGATCCTGCATCATAGGTGGCTGGGTTATGATTCTCGGGGTTGTCATCCAGGTGTGTTCGTTTACTGGGCATTTGCCGTTTGTGCAATTCATGGTCGGCCGCACGATTACTGGTGTTGGTAACGGCATGAACACATCGACCATCCCCACATACCAGGCCGAATGCTCCAAGTCGTCGAACCGTGGTCTCTTGATCTGTATCGAGGGTGCCACAATCGCATTCGGAACTATGATTGCGTACTGGATCAACTACGGCTCCCAGTTCTCCGACAACGAAAGTGTTCACTGGAGATGGCCTATCGCTTTCCAGATCCTATTCGGTCTCTTCCTCTCCGTTGTCATGGTCTTCCTTCCGGAATCTCCTAGATGGCTAATCAGCCGTGAGAGGTACGAGGAGGGCGAAAGTGTCCTCGCCTCTCTCCATGGCAAGGACACTCACCACCCCGAGGTCCAGGCCCAGAAGGCTGTCATCATGGACTCGCTTCGCGCTGCTGGAAAGGGCGCGAGCTTCTCCAGTCTGTTCACCGGCGGAAAATCCCAGCACACGCGCCGCATGTTGGTTGGGTCTTCCGCGCAACTGTTTCAACAAATCGGTGGTTGCAACGCGGTCATCTATTATCTACCCGTCCTACTGGAGGAGTCTCTAGGCCAGACCCGCAAGATCTCCCTCGTCGTGGCAGCAGTAAATGCGACTTGCTACGCCGCCTTCTCGACGACGTCTTGGTTCCTGATCGAGCGCGTTGGCCGTCGTGCCCTCTTCCTCTGGGGTACAGTTGGTCAGTGCCTCGCC
Source organism: Pseudogymnoascus sp. 23342-1-I1 (assembly GCA_001662575.1). Taxonomy (NCBI): domain Eukaryota; kingdom Fungi; phylum Ascomycota; class Leotiomycetes; order Thelebolales; family Thelebolaceae; genus Pseudogymnoascus; species Pseudogymnoascus sp. 23342-1-I1. Next base: position 298,126 of record KV454983.1, on the reverse strand, counting down.
ATGGTTATCACATTCGCGACTCTCATCCCCTCCGGCATCAAACAAGAAGAAACTACCGCCGAGGCTAAGCAAGCTGCCAAGGGCGGTGTGTTTGGTCTATTCCTGTTCATTATCGTTTTCGGCGCCACCTGGCTTCCTCTGCCTTGGCTATACCCCGCCGAGGTCAACCCTATCAAGACCCGCGGAAAGGCGAATGCGATCTCGACCTGCACGAACTGGCTTTTCAACTTTGTGGTGGTCATGGTTACTCCTATCATGATTTCAAACATTGGATGGGCGACATATCTCGTCTTTGCCATCATCAACGCCTGCTTCCTGCCCGTCATCTTCTTCTTCTACCCTGAAACCCAGGGACGCTCGCTGGAGGAGATTGATATCATCTTCGCTAAGGGTTTCACGGAAAAGATAAACTACGTTAAGGCTTCGCATGAGCTGCCAATGCTTGATGATCAGGGAGTTGGGGAATACGCAAGGAAGTATGATCTCGCTGAAGATGAAGACTTTAACGCAGATAGGCGCGTTAGTATGGATGAGGGAAACAAGGCGGAATGAGCTGGTTAGATTTGCTTTTAGAGGTCTCTAGATAAACTAGATACATGTTGATTAGAGAGAGTGAACTATTGCAATAGTTACATCTCAACATGAATATTTTATATTCATAAAAAATAAAATTTAGACACAAAACATAAAACATCCCCATCGATAACTTGACTACAAAACCCGCAACCACACAGACTACAACCGATCAACAACCAGCTAACCTATCTAAACGGCCACTAGGAGGATGATCAACGCCCCTATTCCGGATAACCGGCTAGACGGACTTCCCAAAAGGGTAACCCTTATTCGGCCCACTCGTATGAATCGGGAGCGTATCATGCCACGCAAAGTCCAACTGTTTAACATACTGCTGATTATACCTCGCGTACGTCATCCCCAGGTTATTCCGATCCGCATCCCCATAAAAGTTCCTCCTGATATCCGCCTCAACAGCCGGCATCGCGATATCATTGTACCACGCGGTTTGTGCGATATGGTCTTGCTTCTTTACCGCGGTGTAGACGGCCGTGTGGTAGTTGTTGTCCGTGAAGTTTTGCCCGTTCGCGTCGGTGTAGGGGCACTGGTAGGTGTACCGGAAGTAGAAGTATCCGCCGGGTTTGTGGGACATGGTTGGTAGTGGAGCTTAGGTGCTTGGCTAGGGAGGAGGGTAGATGGGAGGTAATAGTTTTCTAGAGACGAAAGGTTTGGGAAATGGAAGGTCTGAGGGGTAGGAGGAGGGCGGTTTTTATAAACGTCGTCGTGGCATGGATAGCCAGAGAGCAGCTTTCACCGGTTGACAAGGCTGTATAATCCCAAGCTGCCATTTGACGCCTTGGATTGAATATATGCAACTAGGGCGAAGATGCCTAAATGGTAAATGTATGTGTTCTTGTCTAACAGGTCAGCCTTCCTGCAAATAAGTCTCCATTCCAAAGGGGTATTTTCGCAATTGGACAATGTCACGAGGCACCATCGTGGCGGACTATGCATGCGTTGCTGCCATCGTAAAGGCTCGAGCTCGCGATGATGCGAAGATGGAGATGAGGCCGAGGGTGCTCATACGCGCAAAACCAGAGAGTGGATCAGTGCTGCCTATCGTTCTACAGCAAAGGGCGCGGATAATACAGCCTTACACTTCGCCTCACACTTTGATAATTAAGTTAGGGAGGTTTGACAAGACCCTAAGCCCCTAAAGTACAGAGATTGGCGCTGCCAATCCAACTGCCTAAAACCTACACCGAGAATCCTCTTTCTGAAAAGATAGGAGGATTGTCAGACGGGCATTGAGCTGCAGCGAGGTGACGGACTAAAGGGTTGGGCAGATAACCATCTTCTTCAGCTACCTGGTGCTTCTGCATGAGGGCATCTTAGGTCAACATAGCGAAGTTAGTCAACAAGTCCCAAGAATGAGCACAAAAGTAATACAGCTACGAATAAAATAATTTTACGAATCCCACCAAACCACCGCCCCCCCCCCAACCTTCCCCCTATTCCCACCATAAAAAACATAATATATACAAAGTGTACACATCACATCTATCCCTTCTGGCTCCCCTTCTTCATACTCCTCTTCATCTCCCTCTCCTTCTCCTTCTCCAAATACTTCTTCTGCGCCTTCGCATCCAGACCCGCCAACTCCTTATCCCTCTTCGCCTTCTTAACCTTCTCCCTCTCCAGCGCTCTCTCCTCCGCCTTCCCCTCAGTATCTGCCTTAATCAGGCGCTTCACCACGTCCTCGCGCCCTCCACGCACCTTCTTCAGCACCTCTGGGCGGAAATGCGCCTTCTCAACCAAGAGATCCGCAACTTGCACGAAGTAAGTGAAGATCGGCAGAGTCTCGGAGTAATCCCCTGATGCCGGGAGGCGGAGGGAGAGGTACACGCGCTTCTTGGAGGCCGTCTCGTCAACGCTCAAGGGCTGGTCGATGGGCTGATCCGTGATAATAAGATGCTCAAACGCCTGCCCGGCCTTCTCCACCGCCGCCACCAAGGCAGGGGTAAGCATAGCCTCCGTGATCTCGGCGCTCTCAGACATGACAGTTGCCCACTCTGGGAGTTTAGGGTGGTCCTTGGTGACGGTGATGCTGACGTCGTATCGTTCGTCACGCAGCTGACGCATGCGATCCTTATGCACGACAGCCCACACGAAGTTATCATAGCCGCTCTTTCCTCCCTTCAGCTCAGCCACGCCGGGAAGTCCAGGCACAGTCAACGCCTCTTTCCCATCAAAGGGGTACAGGATAGCCGAAACCCGCTCGACAGGTGCAGGCATAGTGTCAAAGAAGAATCCCGCCGCGTTCTCAAGGAACTGAATGACCGGGTTGTACCGCTTGAGGAGGTCGATCTCGATATCCAAGAACGCCACATTAAGGCGTCCCGTCGCGTACCCAAGGAAGTTGCTCAGCCCCACCTCCTTCAACACCTCACCATCCTTATCGGCCCTCGCCAGCGCCTTCGCAAGCCCTTCTCCCTCAGCATCCTCCGCCGTCGGCTGCGGCGGCGCAAAGCCGACTAAGCTGAACTCGGAGTGCAGGAGCGGAGCGTGGGCGACGGCCCAGGCGCGGGCGCGGCGGCGGTTCGCGCGCGTGCCGAGGATGTGGATCGTTCCTAGCGCAAAGAGGAGGAGGAGGATGTAGCCCTCGCTGCGGAAGTCGGAGAGCGAGTGGCGCTCGTGGACGTTGTACCATTTCGTGTAGGGGACTGATGGGGTGGCGGCGGCGGCGAGGGGGGTGGTGCCGGCGGCGTTGGCGAAGGAGACGGGGGTTGGCTCGGGGGCGGAGGCAAAGTCGGCAAAGTCTGGGGTGTGTTAGGAGGGGTGGTGAGACAAGGAGGGACTTGGGGGGAAGGGGGAAGTTTGGAATTGGGGAAAGGGATTGTAGGGGGCGGATGGGGTTGGGACGCACCATTATCGGCGACGACTTTCGGCTGGTCGTCTTTTGACCCGCCGAAGAGACCTTGGATTACAGCTGCCATGATGTCGAACGGCGCGAAACTCAATTGCGTGGTTCGAAGGTGGCCGCGCTGCTTGGGTTGCTGCTGGCTTGTCGTTTGGGGGGCAGCAGCAGTTGCGTGGTTGGGGAGAGCTGTGGAAGCTGGGAGAAGCGAGGAATATTATTGGGGGTGGTGGGTCGGGGAAGGGTTGTTGCGTTCCGGCCACGTTTTGGGAAGGGGGGGAGATGACGAATGTGGAGATTTGATAGTGGTGACAGCTACCCCAGGATAGGAAAATGATAAAATGGGTGAATTGAATAACTGGATAACTGGATAACTAGATGAACAACTAAGTAACTGAATGTTTGAACGAATAACTAAATAATTGAATAACTGAACAACTAAACAAGTGGAATAATAACTGAGTAACCAAATCACTGAATAAATAACTGAATAACTGAACGAATAACTAAATAACTGAGTAATTGAACAACTGAACAACTAGAAGAGCAACTAGGTAAGCAAATCCCTGAACGAATAACTGAATAACTAAGTAACCTAATAACTGAATAATTGAAAAATACTATAATCTCAGTCTCGGTGTTCGTCTTATTGGGTTTGCCGCCCCCACGATTGGGCAACGCACAAAATGCTATTTCTATCGCACTGCATTGTTAAGCGCCCACGAACCAATGATCACGACGGTAAGCGGCTGAGATGTCTCGACATTGAGGCTGAGAGCGGGACGAGGGTCCTCCCTCTCCAGTTACCAGCGAGACTAATTTTCGGATTGGCATACAACTTCGTCTCCCTCCCTCAGATCCCATAACACCAAGCCTAGCTTCCAATAGCTCGCATTCCCAATTATCCTCTCGGGCACTCTCATCATGGCGGGGAATTTCTCAGCATCGGTGCAACGTATGAATCCGTTCCACAAGGCTAGATAATCTCACTCACAAGCAACAGAAACAAACATCTCCTCGTCGGACAACTCAACAAATCTGATATCATGGCAAACCGCATTGCAAGGCCTTGTCCCCCTCGCCTTGAACGCCATGACCCAGCCATCCAGCCTGGACTTCAACATCCCCGAATCCAGCCTCCTCTTCGCGGCCCGCAGCTCACCATTTATATGCGTCGCAGACGCCCTGGAAGTTCTCATTGCGCTCTGCCTCTACACATATCAGGAAAAGAGCATATTCGAGGCTGCACGACTTGTGAACTGGAGAATAGCGAGGACGAGACTTGGGAGCGGAGTGATTAAACTGGAAGCAAGTACTGTGGAGAAACACCCGTGGGCTTTCATTATCTTGTTTATTGCGGCGCTGGTACCAGCGGTTAAAGTCCTCGGGTTGCAAGGCTTACCCTGGACAAAAGTCTGGGCGGGCATTTATCTCTGTTCGTTTTTCGTGCTCGCTATTGTTCGTGCCCTGGCTCCGAAGGGCTGGCACGACTCGCCTCCTCCGATTGCACCCCCAGGAGACAAACCCTCGTTTCAAGAGAATCTCTTGGGGATTATTAGAATTGTGCTATTGGTGGTGGCTGGCGCAGTGCATGCTTCTGTTAGCTGCTGGGCTCTTATTTGCGTGCGACGTCAATATGAAGAGATATATGAAGCGTCATCGGATCGGATGTTGCTTATTGGAGCTAGCCAGCTGGTTTTGTCCGTATGTTTGACTTCGGTGTTGATAGCTTGTCTTCCTTTGTTGGTGTATTTTTATTTCATGGGGATTGATCTCACCTGGATCTCGATTAGAGATCCATCGAGGTTTAATGATGAATTCGACTCGTATATATGGATACCCACAGCGGGGAGTGTATTGCTTATTTCTATTCTAATTTCTTCAATACTGGGATTTGATTATCGATTCACGGAGATATATTTCGTCATTTTTAACGGACTTTCGTCTCTAACTCTGTGCTTTGGTCTACTATTACTGCTTTTCATTATCATATCAGTTCTCTCTAAAAACGTGCGCTTTTTTGGCTTTTTGGAGTTCGACGATGGCGATTACAAAGCCCTTCGTGTTTTTCCATTTTTGAATTTCATAGTAGCACTTTTATATTACTACTATGCATATAATCCTACTGGGACAGTCAAGCCTTTGTGGACGGAGGAACTTGGGTAGATAGCTTTTAGATAAAGTAGATATTAAAGCATAGCTATGTCATCTTGGCCACTCTGCTTATTATATATAAGAATTATTATAAAAGAAGGCCATGCACTCTAAATTTTTTGAGATGAGTTATCCGTCACCTATAATGCTTCAGGGGCAGCGCTGGGGCGTTTCTCGGCCACAAACGAGCCACACCACCTTCATTGACTTAATCTCCAACTTTCCAACGAGAGGCTCCAGTCGATATCAGGCGTTCAGTTACCTAGGGCTATAACCAGGAGGTTAGCTACTGAAAAATGGAACTAAAGAGATAGGTTCTATGCCCTTAAACTGCCAGTATTAACCTCGAGAGATATCACTCCTCGTAGTTCCCCCAAAAGTCACTCTCTAGGAAAGCCTGATATTAAAATTTTAGTTATTATGACGGAAACGATTCTCCACCTAGACAAACATATACTCCTTTGCTTCGATGCCCTAGCCGGCGAGAAACTTATCTCCTACTCCTTAATCAAAGCTCTTATACCTTAAACTCATCATTTCAGTAGAGTAACTCTATAAACCTCCCCTTAGAGTCTAATACTCTACAATCAGCCTTTTACGACCACGTCTTCTACAACGATAATATCCCATAGGACACAATCCTACAAGAAGCCGCCATCTTCTTCCACGGCGACCTCGGAACCCCCCCGCCCCCCCCTTAAAAGGCAGCTCCCTACTTAAGATCAAGACTCAAAGTAATCGAAGAGCTCTCTCCCAACCACAGCGAGTCCTCGGTCTCAACCACCTCCCAATCGCCCACCCCAACTTAGCCCTTTACATTCCCGCAGCGCTACTCACTCCCGAAACCGACTACATTCACCACCATCCACTCTGAGCATGACTTCTAATCCCCAACCGAATCCGATAAACCCAACCACTCACCCTCTCCGGTAAGAGATTCGCGTCTCTCACGTCCATACATCCGGATCAGAGGAGACGCGATTCAACCCCCTCCGCTACTGCTGCTCGACGAATCTCCCCAGCCTAGCCCTCAACCTCGGCTCCACAGACGCCGAGATCCTCACCCTAGCAAACCCCCTCGCAAAATCGGGACTTCCTCCACCCGGTGGCGGCGGTATGCAACCACCTCCTCGTGTAGGTGTACTCAAACACCACTACCGTCACATCCGGCCCCAAAGCTGCAGTAAGGGGACGGGGGGCTGGGATTAAGGTACACGCTGGTAAGGCAGGGATGTGTCTGGGAATGGGATGGGGTGATTGGTTTCTGTACTATTTACCCGAGCATACTATTTACTCGAGCATACCACTTACTCGGGCGAGATCTATGAGCACTAGTGGGTAAGGAGTGATGCGTTCGATTACTAGTATGAGAATATCAGCGTCTTGATACGGCAGCGGTTTAGGCTGAAGGAATCACTATAGGGAAGGGGGGGGAGGGGGGGAGACGCTTGTGAGGGAGTTCGAGGTGCTGTTGTATCCTGATTCGATCCTTATGACTCCCCTCTCTACCAACTGAGTGTACACGCACGAGACTGTGCCTCCCCCTCTAGGCATCACTAGTATCCCAAGACGACTTGGGTATGTGATCCGCTGCTCTAATTTATCAGCGGTTTTTAGGGACGGGAAGAACGTTTATTGTGCGCGAGAAGGGGGAGAGGGGGGGAAGATGACCAGGCCGGGGAGGGATGATGTAGCTAGTCTGCTCTCCCTGTATTTCACAGAGAACACCACATACGAACCCCATATCCTATAAAAACATCACATTCACTCTCAAACAACAGCTATTACACCCAGTCCACGGAGTGAGCGAGTGAGTGAGAAGAAAGAAGAAAAAATGGGATCTTGACAACTCTTCCATGATGTTTCCGCGCTGCGTTTAGGCAGGGAGGTCTTAGAATCCGATTTTTATAGAAGGGAGTGAAGATATGTATGATAGAGGTACCGTGACGAAGAACCAAGTCTAGTTGAGTAAGTAGCGGGGTCGAGTAAGCTGAATGGTTGTGCGATATCGTTAGAACTAGAAGTATTATGTCTGGGGCCTCACTTAAGCTGTGTTGGCACTGGTGTCTGTTTCTTGGAAGCGCATCTCCCCTCCTCCCCTCTCTCCCCCCTCTCCCCCCTCTCTATCCCAGTTCTCCTCTATACAGGAGCATGGTTACTCACACTACCCACACCATCCCCCCACCCATGACCTCCACTCCCACCCCAAACCACCACAGCAAACCTTCCCTACACACTCACAGCCCTACTCCCCATCACCTGGACCCGGTATTCATAACAAACATAGATAGCTTTGGTATTGGTATATTTCATAATCGTACAGTACAGCGACTGAATCTAATACCCCCCCCCTTTCCCCTTTTCCCCTCCCCGTTTTTACCCCCCCCACCCCCCCTTTAGGTATTCCCCATTCCCCTTTTTCCCCTATTGATTGTCCCCCATCCCAGAACACGAAAAAGAAAAAAAAATAACCCGCTAAAGATGAGCAAACCACCCCATGCCGCCCATATTCGTAAACCACATTAAAAACGCCGTTTCGTCCGTTTATCCCAGTCAGCCGTTGAGGATGACTTCCTCCCCACCCGCCCCCCGAGGCCGAGCAAAAAAAAGGGGGGGGCGGGGGCGGGGAGAGCTGTCGTTACGCCTCAATTCGTATCCAGATCATCCATGCCGCACCCTGGTATCCCACCCCTTCCTAAACCCCCCTCACGCCACTCCCCCCCGCCTCCACCCCATTATCCCCCTTAAAGCTATGCAACCGAACCTCACAATCCTCACTCCCCGTACACATCCTACTATCACTAAGCCCAATACAAGTAACCGGCCCCGCATGCCCCGTAAACGTCCTCTCGCACCTCCCCGTCCTCGCATCCCACATCTTAACCATCGTGTCCTCCGAGCCGCTCACCACGCGCAGCGTATCCCCCGCGAGCGCCCACACGCCCTCCACGTGCCCAAAGAACGTCTTGAGGCACCGCCCCGTCCCGACGTCCCACAGCCGGACCGTCGAGTCCAGCGCGCCCGTGAGCATGTAGCGCGGGGGGAGGGGCCGGTTGGTCGCGCACCCGGCCGTGAAGGCGGGGCCGTAGGAGTCGCGGATGGAGAGGGGGGGGAGCTCGGTGGAGGAGGCGGAGGAGGAGGCGTCGTCGCCGGTGGGGGCGGCGGGGTCGTCGAGCTCGGGCTCGTAGTCTGCGGGTAAGGGGAGGACTTGCTGGACCTGCCCGACGTGGCCCTCGAAGGTCTTGATGCACGCCTTGGAATCCAGATCCCACAGCTTGACGCTGCAGTCGTCGGAGGCCGAGAAGACGGTGCGCGAGGCGGAGTCGACCTTGACGGCGTTGACCCAGTCGCGGTGCCCCTTGAGGGAGAATGTGGATTTATCGCTGAAATTCCAGATCTTGACCGACTTGTCGACCGACCCGCTGGCGAGCAGGTTGCCGTCAAAGTGCAGCGACATGATGCCGCCCGTGTGGCCCTGGTAGGTGGACATGCACTCGCCCGTGCGCCAATTCCACACCTTCAGCGTCTTGTCCAGGGATCCACTAATCAGTTTTGTGTCATCAAACTGCAGCGCGCGGATCCCCGACGTGTGCCCGCGGAGAGTCCGCAGCTCCTTCCCCGTCTCCACGTCCCAGATCTTGATGGTGGTGTCGTAGGAGCCGGTCGCGAGGATGGAGTCGTCGAACTGCAGGCACATGACGCCGTTGCTGTGCCCGCGGAAGATTTTGGTGCTGCAGCGCCCGTACTTCCAGTTTGTGCCCACTTTGAAGCGGTCCTTGTAGACTTCTTTCCAGGGCCGCGTGCGGGGGGTGCTGGCGGCGGTAGTGGTGGTACGGGGGACGAGGTCGGTGGTGGGGGCGGTGGTGCGGAGTTTCTTGACTTGGGTGGGGGAGTGGTGGTCGTCCGAGGAGAGGGTAGAGGAGGCCGAGCGTTTGCGGCCGTTGGCGTCTGTTGCGCCCAGCTCGAGGCGTGGGATGGAGGTATCTGTCGTCTCAGGTTGCGGGGTGAGTTGTGGCGACCACTCATTCAGACCCCTGCCCGTCGCGCGGAGCTGCTGCTGCCTCTTCCAATCCCTCAACCTCTTCCTCTCCAGCAACGGCAGGCCCCACCCGCACTTGACACACTTGCGATCAATATGCTGCTCACACATCTTATGCCACACCACATCATCATCCGCCAAGCTGCGCCACCGCTGGTTCACCTGCGCCGCTTTGCAGAGGGATGTGGTGTCGAGGTAGCACAGGATCTTGAATGAGATTTCCGAGGGCAGCGCGGTGATGAAGTCGATGCGGATGAGGTCGCGGACGGCGGTGGAGAGGTAGGAGAGCTGCGGGAAGCAGCATTGCGTGAGGATGCCCTGGAGCATGAGGTTTCGGTGTTTGGCTGGCGCCGCGGAGAACAGCGACCAGACGTGCGATATGCCCTGCTGGTCGGCCTGCGACAAGCTCTCGAGTTCCTGTAGATTATCCGTTAGCTTAGTTCCACACCCTCTAGAGCTCATTATGAAAATTCACATCTCCCAGTCTCCTCCGATAACCGCGTCCACTCACCCTCTGCAAATGGTCCATGGACGGCTCATCCGCCGTCCTCCTACACTTCAAGTCGGGCCTGTGTCTGTAGCAAAACTTCGTGCTCGGATCCTTCCGGCTATCGGCACCGTTCTCGCGCGTTGCGCCCGTCGGCGCATAGGCGGCGGGGATGTGGCGCGCGAGGAAGGGCGCAATGGCGCGGCCGGCGATCTTGTTGGAGCTGGCCATGCGCATGCGCGAGAGGGTGCTGTCGTCGTCGTGGTGGTCGTGCTTCTCGTAGGTGTCGTCGCAGCTGTCGTGGGTGGGGGGCGAGGGGAAGGGGGTGCCGTTGTTTGTGGAGGTGGAGGGAGGAGGGGTGGAGGCGTGTGGTGTTGCCATGGTGGGTGGCATTGTGGTTGTGGTCGTCGTGGTTGGAGAGAGAGAGAGAGAGAGAGAGAGAGAGAAGAGGTGAGGAGGAGGAGGTGAGGCCAAGTAGTCGCACAGGATCGTCCGGGCTGATCTGCTGCTCCCTCGTGGCTGTCGTGGTTGTGGTTCGTGTATGTGTCGAGTGAGAGAGAGAGAGATGAGGAGGAAGTGAGGTCAAGTAGTCGCACAAGACTCAGCTGCCGGTGCTCCCTCGTGGCAATTCGTAGTCTCGGTCAGTCTGTCTCCGCGGGCGAAGTGTGTATTTCTCACGTGCTGGGCGTGTGAGATCGGTGGGACATGGAGAGATGAGTGATGAGCGATAGAGGGGGGATATAGCGGCGGGTGTGTTGGATGGCGTTTTTTGGGCGGTGTTGAGATGGGGAAATGGCGCGCCCTGATGTCGCCACGGGGTGGTGATCTGTGCCCTGGTTGCGGTGTTTTCTGGGGCCTGGCTTATGCTGTAATGTCGGTGTATTATTGTATTATTGTATTGTATTTGCTGTCTGGTCGCAGTTGGTCGCAGTTGTGGTTTGGGGTTGATGTGAGGGCGGTGCGGGATGGCGTGCGATGTCGACATGCACGTATAGAGAGGGTGGTGTTTACTGCTGTAATGCCAGTAATGCCAGTAATGCCAGTAATTGCTAGTAATTGCTAGTAATGCTAGTAATACCAGTAGTAGATTGCAGGCTTCTGGGGTATGGGAAAGTTTCAATGGCCCGTTATCCCTTGTATCTCTTGGCGCACAGATGAGTCCGATGGGTGGCGGTGATGGATGAGGTGATTGATGGTTAGTATACCAGAGAAAAGCGTAGTCTTATAAACCGCCACAGTGAAGGTTCCAGAGTGAAGAATCTTTATAATATGGAGAATATCTTCAAATCTTCAATTCGTATGGGGTTATAGTATGGGTTTAGAGAATTGTTAGTACTGTTAGTACTGCTAGTACTGCTAGTATTTGCTAACAGTCCTCTCAAATTCTGATGGGGCAAGAAAGCACGCAACTTCTCTGGTGCGTCACTGGTCAATATTAGTCGTCCGTAGTGTTAGTACCATAGCTGCGGGTGAGTCCTGTAAGTCCCCTCTCAATTCCGCACTCCCTAGTCTGTGTTAGGTCTAGCCTCTCCCCCTCGCGATCCATACGATCCACCCCTGAGCCTGCCATCCATGTATTACATGACACATCATCACGTGGAGCACTCATTTATTATGATCACGTGGGATTAATATACTGCTTGTTGTGCTTTTTGTGCTTTTTTGTACTGCTTTTATCCCAGCACACCAAGAACAATCTCCTCGGGACTGGAAGATGCGATGAGAATTACATAAGAACTTACATAAGAGCTGTGTATGGGGTACTCCACTAGACTAGACTATACAGAGTACATACAATAAGTAGAAGTATACACGTGCAGTAACAAAGATCCAGCCAGGTCTTATCGCGAAGAAGTAAGTACAGAAGAAAGTACACTGTAATTTGTTCTTCCCTATCAATACTACAATCTCTCACCCCTACTATCTCCTCACCATACATAACGAAATTATAGATACTATAGATAGCAACCACATACCCTCATCTCACACAATCTCACACACACATCATACACTCCTTCCCAAACAAACCACACACCCATCCCTTCCGAACTATCCGATCCTCAGCCCCAAAATACCCTCCCTCCCTCCTCCCTATCACCACCCCCCAGTCCCATCACCCATCACCCCCGAGTCCCATCACCCCCAGTCCCCCCCAAACCCGCGCCGAACTCCGAGTAAAGCAAGCCCATCACACTTTCCAAAACGTTCAATTTAGTACACGAGGCTACACTCATCTCATCTCCTCCGCCGCCGGAGCTCCGACATATCCACTGCTGCTGACGAGGCGTTCTCGTGCTCAACCACCACCCACTCCTCTTCGTCATCCAGGGGCTCAACATCCTCCACGCCTACCTCTACACTCCCACCTCCCTCCTCAGTCTCCTCCATCACCACCTCCTCCACCTCATCCTCCCCCATCCCCTCAACCACCTCCCCACCCCTCTCTGTCCCCTCCACCCTCTCAATCCCCTTATTCCCCATCAAGAAATCCCCAAAATACTTGACCGCATTAAACGCCTCCTCCCCCGTCGGCACGATATGCTCTCCCGGCAGCAAAAACCCATAGCTCCCCGTATCCCGCAGCTTGAGCTGATACGTATACCGCACCTTCATCTCATGGTAGAACCAGTCGATCGCTGAGCCCCCTCCGCTCTCCATGCGGACCTGCTTCGGTCCCTCCTCCCCCTCATCCCCCTCATTATCATTCTCCTTCCTCATCTTCGCCGACTTGCCCTTCTTCTTCTTCCTCGTAACAACACTCCCCTCACACGCCGACGTCACCGAATAAAACTCCCCACTAGCGAGCCTAATCGCCTTCGCCAGCCCCATCCCCAGCTCCTCCAGATTCTCAATCGTCGGCGGCTCTTTCTCGCACGAGTAACTATACGGATACAGCACCTGCTGCGAGTACGAGTGCAGATCCAGCAGTCCCACAAACCTCACATTATTCTCCTCCACCTCCGTCTTCGCCCACTCCGCCAGGCGATGCGACTCCACCGCCTGAAACGGCGCGCTCCCCGGGTAACTCTCGGAACAGGGGTTCGCCTGGAACGCCGACCCGGCCCAGCGATACCCGAACGAGCGGTCCAGGTCCAGCCCGCGACAGAAGCGCAGATGCGTCTGCTGCCGATTCTTGCGCCACAGCCGGTCCGTCTCCCAGGTGTGCACGTACCCGTCCGGATTCAGCGTCGGGACAAAGACCCAGTCGAACTCGTGGATGAGCTTGGTGATGGCGGGGGACTTGCCGTAGGCCGTGATGAGCGACCAGGCGATGTAGGTGACGGAGGACGTGGAGATCCATTCGCGCGCGTGCAGGCCGCCCGCGATGATGATGGTTTTGCGGCGCGAGGTGGGGGTGCCGGGGGTGGTGGGGTGGACGCCGACGCGCAGGGCGGGGATGGGGCGCCCTTCGTAGGTGAGGCCGAGGGAGGTCATGGTTACGTGGGTGGTGAACATGGAGGCCATGAGGCGCATCCAGGGGATGATCACGGAGAGGGGCTGGTAGTCGCGGAAGAAGATGTTGTCGGTTGCGGCGCTGGATTTGTGGAGGGAGGGGGTGAAGGAGGGGCTGCCGCCGGGGGTGGGGGGGAAGGGGGGGGTGCTGAAGGCGAGGGAGGGGTAGGATTGGTAGATTGATTGGGCGAGGTCGGGCATGAGGTTGGAGTAGGCGTTGTGGAGGGATTTGGGGAGCAGGCCGAGGAGAGAGGGGACCTGGGGAAGGTATTAGTATGTATGTTCTTTGAGAGGGAGACCACGATATACTCACATCGTCCTCTGCCAACCGTATATCCGCCCAATTGTTCGTAAACTCCCACACATCCAAAAACAGCGTATCCGCCGCCTCCGCCAGCGCCGCCTCCTCCTCCTCCGTCGTGATATTGAACCTCAGCACCACATCCCCACCATACTTGGCCAACAACGTCGCCGGGAGCTGCGCGCTCAATGGCCTGCGGTTGCTTGTGGTAGCTTGTCCATTCTCCTGCGCTGTCTTCTTCGTATCTGTCGCGGCCTTCGGGCTCCCGCCAAAGATCTTCTCAATCGCGGTATCCCGCAGCCATGTCAGCTGCGGGAACACGCTGTGGGAGCGGTGGTAGGGCGCTTTGGCGTCGTGGCCGCGCAGGGATTGGGCGTTGCTGTCGCTGGCACCGGTGGAGGTGGAGGTGGTCCATGGGATGGCTGCGGTGGGGAGGGGGGCGAGGGCGGGGAGGAGGAGGAGGGAGAGGAGGAGTCGCATCGCGAGTGTGTTGTTTTGTCTCCAAGCGGTGGAGACGCAGTGGGATGGTGACCCTGATGGATGCGGGGTGAGGGTTTTGGGTCAGGTCAGGGTTGTTGTGATGAGAGGATTTGTTGGGATGGTGTTTTGGGGGTCCAGAGGCAGCAACTTTCTTTGGACTGTGGTGGTAGTGGTGGTTGTTGAATTGACGATGACGATATGATGCTTCCGATTGGATACGCTACTGGCGGGGTAACTTGGGGGTACCTCTGGCAGATGGAGGAGTGGGTGTGTTTGTAAGTAGTGGGCTTGTACTTACTGCACTGACTGCACTGCCTCAGGAATTGACAATCGACTTATCGACTGCAACCGGGAGCCAGGCGCTGGGAATGGGAAGAGACGCGGCGATTAATTGGGTGCAGCATACATTTTGGGACTTCTGGAAATAGAAGGTATTTATTTTTGGACCCTATCTTTCTGTATGTATGTGTGTATTTTTAATTTTTAATTTTTGATATGGGTATTGGTATTTTTACTATACTATATTTTATGTCCATTATTCGTAGCTATTCATTCTTACAGCACTCTACTAACTGTACTGACTGTATTGTGCTCTACTGCACTGTCTACACTGTATATATTTATTATTAGCTGATTAGAAGAAGACGCCCTCTCCTGTCCCTGACCTCACATCAGATCACCAGAACACCACGTTGTCCGCTTGCAAGTGATAGGAGGAGACCAGTCCGGACCAGAGAACCAGAGAACCACTGAACCACTGAGCGGGGGAGCTGAGCAGGAGCTGAAGGGTACTTATGCATGAGTACTTCACCCCCCGCAGTAACATTGGTGTGTTTACAAGTACCTCCACATAAAATCCCACAGAAACCACAGCACCACACAGCACCCTGATCAACACACCAAAAAGACAGAGACACGCGCTATTGCCATTAGCAGCCTCCTATACGATCCTCCTTACTGTTGTAGACTACTGTTGTAGACTACTCTCTGTATTTACTTTTGCGAACTCGGCCCCAGCAAGGATACGGAAACCCTCTCTTTCTCTCTTTTCTCTCTCTCTCAAGACCTCAGCGTCAAATCAATCGTTTAAAACAACACCAGACTTTGTTTTTGTATATTGTTGACCTTGCAATAAAAGCCCCGTGTATCACAAAACACGCAGCTTGCCAATAAACCCTCTCTCACTGAGCTACCCTGACGTCTGTGCGACGACGACCCTGTACACTACACTACACCAACCAAATTCCCTCGTTGAAACCAGCCTTCTCAACCACACACGACGGATAAACTCTTTTTCGCTCTCATCCTTCCCCGCAAACCTCGTCTGCGAAAACCAGAAGCCCAGGATCCCTCAGTGCCTCCAATCGACCTGAAAAACGGAAGAAACAACGAGTTGGCCTGCCATGATCCGATAATCCTTTTCGTCCCGCGCTCTCCTCCCACCCCCCTCGAGATGCCAATCATCCCAGGCCTGCTGCGTCGACGCGGCCAGGCCAGCGAGGCCGACCTCAATCGCCGACACTCGCTGCTCGTCCCTGGCCCGCCAGGCGCTGCTGCTGATCCCATGGCGGATAGCAGAGCGGGGAGGCTCAGCGAGCAGCTTCCGCGCAGGGACAACCGCGCGTCAGATTCGCTAGAACTGACGCCGCAGTCGTCCGCGCCGGCCATTGCGTTCTCAGCGCATGGGGATATGCTGCCGGAGGACCGGCCGGTGTCTCCCCCTGTGCAGGATGCGACGCCCAAGCAGACGCGCCGCTTCTCGATGATGAAGTTTAGACATGCGTCTGATTCGCAGCTGTCGACGAGGGCGAGACAGCAGGCTGAGGCTGATGCTGCCCCTCCTATTCCTAGACGTAGGTTTCACCTCCCTCAATTGACTGGCATTGATCCCATCCCGTCCTGGGCTTGAAGATGTCGGGATGACCCGTTTGAAGACAAGTTACTGACGTTTCCCGCGGCAGCTCCCGAGATCATTACAACAGCACCGACTCTCGACGTAAATAACGGACCGAAGAAAAAGTCGAAGCTCAAGCTGCCTGGTATTAAGCCATCGGACCCTAAGCCATCGGCATTCGACGAGCTCATAAAGGCATCGAAGAAGGAGAGGAGGAAGACGCTATCCGAGGGGAACTCGTCATCCCGTGTTACATTCGATGAACCTGTACGTCACAGCTCTCAGGTCCCAGGACCAATGCCTCCGCCTTATGGCGATGATACTGGGTCGACGCTTGCATTGCCGGTCAATCGCTTGTCTGAATCCTCGAGGTCTGATGGAAGCTCTGCGGACAACCATGTATATGCGCAGACGACCACTACGGTGCAGACAACACACACTACAACTACGTTCTTTAGACTACCGCGGCGAAAGAAGCCTCAGCCGCTCTTTCCCTTACCGCCAAAGGTAGTTCACCATGACCAGCCTAACTCGCTTTCCGTACCAGATAGGTCTGGCAACAATATTAGTCGAGCTAGCACGGATTCAGGCGCCGCGCAGACTCTACGCCTCCCGCAAGGCGCCAACGATAACGAGGGCGCCGTTCATTCTCATTCCGCCATTGCTAAGGCATCTATGCTGTTTGCAGCCCCAGGGTCACCATTGATCCGCCGCGACTCAACTGCCTCCAACAAATCCTCCCCTACTCGACGCGGCCTCAGGGGCAGGTCCTCTACTCTAACATCTATCAAGAACGCGCACAACGATGAGCCGTTAGATACCCCGCCTCTTCCATCCAGCCGCACGTCTACGTCGACTGGCAGGAAGAGCTTTGGGGATATATTCAACCTGACGCATCGTCTTCGCCCCGACCCAATGCCTTATGCCTCAGGACAGGCCAGTCCACTCTCTGCTACTTCGAAGAATAACTCGATCCAAATCGCACGAGAGCCAATTATCATACCCGAGAGACATCAGGATGACAGCCCAGCAAAGTATCTTCTGCGGTTAGAAGAGGCTGTGAGTCGAGGCGCCGTTGCAAGCGTCTTGTCTAAAGGCAGCGATACGTTTTCACAGCAGGTTCTACGGAGCTATATGCGTGGATTTGGGTTCTTTGGTGACCCTATGGATATGGCCCTCCGCAAGCTTCTTATGGAGGTCGAACTGCCCAAGGAGACGCAGCATATCGACAGGTGTCTGCAATCATTCGCACATCGGTACCACGAGTGTAACCCAGGCATCTACGCTTCGCCTGAGCAGGCATATTTCATTGCCTTTTCTCTGCTGATCCTGCATACCGACGTCTTCAACAAGAATAACAAGAATAAGATGCAGAAGCAGGATTATTGCAAGAATACCCAGGGAGAGGGGATCTTTGATGAGATCTTGGAGTGTTTTTATGACAATATTTCGTACACGCCGTTCATCCATGTGGAGGATGATCTTGATATCAATGGAGAGCGAATTGTTCAGCACAAGTCGAAGAAGAAGAGTCTCTTCCCTCGGTCGAGTATGGATCCGATGAAGCGTCCTTCGAAGGAGCCTGTTGATCCGTATACTCTCATTATCGACAGCAAGCTTGACTCGCTGCGACCTATTCTGAAGGATGTAATGAACTTGGAGGAGCACTACAACTACATTGGTACTGCGCTGTCCCTCAACCTAGACGACCTGCAACGAACTTTCTTCAGGACAGGAGTATTGCAGATTATATCTGCTAGGTCGCGTCCTGATGCATTCATGTCCGACAAGACGGTCATGAACCCCGAGGAGGCACATCCAGGAATCGTCGATATCAAGATCACCAAGGTCGGCCTATTATGGCGCAAGGACCCGAAGAAGAAGAAGACGAGATCTCCTTGGCAGGAATGGGGCGCGATCCTCACAGGAGCGCAGCTATACTTCTTCCGCAATACCACCTGGATCAAGAGCCTGATACACCAACACGACCACCACGTCAAGCAAGGCAACGATGGCATCCCAGTCACCTTCAAGCCCCCGATTGAATCTTTCAAGCCAGATGCACTGATGTCAACTGATGATGCTGTTGCCCTGCTTGATTCTACGTACAAAAAGCACAAGAACGCGTTTCTGTTCGTGCGCCATGGAGGTTTCGAAGAGACGTTCCTGGCAGACAACGAAGATGAAATGAATGACTGGCTCGCGAAGCTGAATTACGCTGCCGCATTCCGGACGGCCGGCGTGAGAATGCGAGGCGTGGTCGGTGGGAATTACGAGGGCCAGCGCACTCGCGGGATCCGCAGGCTCGATAGCGCGAACTCGGGACGCTCGGTGCAGACTCCTACCGGCGAGGTCCAGATCATCAGCGGGAAGATTGATCTCCAGATGGCTCAGGATATCCTGGCTGCGAGGAGGGAGATTATGATGCAGAAGATTACGGAGGCGGAGGAGAAGCTGGCTGTCGCTACGAAGCAGTTGGATGCGCAGCTGAGGAATGCTCGGCACTTGCAGATCCTCGCACCTATCCAGCCGAAGACAAGAGAACAGGTGGTGTTGGCGGCGGGACGCATGTCAGCGAAACTGAGATGGGTTCGGATGGAGATCTGGAGGCTGAGATGTCACAGGGATATCTTGTCTATGGATTTGGATGAGGAAGTGAAGACTGGGGGAAATGGAAATACAGACCCGGTACTGCCCACATCCAACCCGTCCGGGGATCCCGTGGCCAAGCAAAACGATCGCGACAGTCTTGTTGGCGTTAGCTCGAGGAATAGCACCGCTCTTTCTCCCCAACAAAGCTCGCAATCTCAGCACATCCCAACTCCGGTGCCACAGGCATCACCCAACAATGATTTCGACATCGACGATTTCTTCACCAGTCCCTCAGCAGCACAGAGCGCCTCAACCTTCCACAAAGCACAAGCATCATGGGAACTCCCACCTCTCAAATTCGACGGCCCAAGAAAGCAGCTCTCCCCCGGCGTCAGCGCCCAGCCCCGAAGCCCCGTGCTCTCCCACACCTCCTCCTTCCCCCGCATGACCCCCACCGCCTCCAGCGACCCCCAGCGCTCCGTCTCCTCCCCCCAAGAAGACGCCGGCGAGAACATGGCCCTCGAGCAAGCCGGGCTCATCGACTCCACCCTCGCCGACTCCTCCATCGCCGAAGAGCCCCCCCACGAGGACTCCGCACCGCGCCCCGAGCCGACCGAGAAAGAGAAGCTCGAGCGCGGCAAGATCCGGCGCAGCATCCACCGCACGCTCCGTGACGCGCACGTGCCGACGCAACACCGCAGCCGCAAGGGCAAGGACTCTTCTTCTACTACTGGGGGGAAAGAGGGGGAGGAGGCGGCCAGGGACGACCACCTCGCGCGGGGGGCGGGGAGTTTCGTCATCCATGGGAAGAAGGCGAGTGTGATTACGTTTGGGGATGCGCTGGCGGGGATGAGCGCGGATGAGCGGATGAGGTTGCGGAAGCAGGCGCAGGCGCAGGAGAGGGGGAGTAGCAGTTCGCCTGCGCCGCGCGAGTTTGGGGGGAGGGAGGCGTCGCTGCGGGGTGGTGACCGCGCTGATCATAGGGGGTCGGAGGCGAGTACGAATACGGTTGCGGCGCGCAGCTTTAGGGAGTTGCATAATCGCCTCTCGGCGCATGCGGCGACGCTTGAGTCGGGCGAGGGTGGGGTGAGCGATAGTGATGCTGTGAGTGTGCTGTCTGAGGATGGGGGGGTGAGGACGCCGTTGGCGGTTGTGGAGGATGTGGATGAGGAGGAGGATGCGGGGGAGGATGAGGCGGCGGGGAAGTTCAAGCAGGCGGCGTTTTATACGCCTGAGGGGGCGGGGACGCCGGCTAGGTTGGGGACGCCTGTTAAGGCTGGGACGACGCCGGGGAAGGGGAAGGGGAGGGTGGTGCTTGATGATTGAAGCTTCTTTCTTTGATGTACTTTTTTGGGACACAGTTTCGTTTCGTTTGTTTTTGGGGCAAGACGCAAGCTTTAGCGTGCAGCGATGGGAGTCCTTCCCGATACCACGACCTTTTCAGGGATTTCCTGCTTTTTTTTTTACTTTGTTTTTGGGTTTGGGTTGTTCTGTATTGTGTATAGGGGTTGGCACGGCGCATTGGGGGGTTTGCATTTTCTTCGATTCTGGGGGGAAATGGGGATGTAGGGAGGAGGGGAGGGATGGGATGGGATGGTGGTGGTGGTGGGAGGATACTTAATAGACGTTAGTGGGGGGTAGATGAATGATAGGCTAGTGGGGGTTGATAGGATAGAGGAAGAGGATTTTGGTATGATATATAGTGGTATCACTCATAGCACGAGAAGATAGCTGGGGCGAGGCGGGGATGATGGGAATAGAAAGAGATTTGATTCCCTCTGCAAACTTTACCTGCCCCTTTACAACGCTGATCCTGATCCTGGGCCTAGACCGGGCCAAGACATGGCCGCATAGCATGCGACCTGGGTAACGTGATTGGAGTTCTATGCGTGCAGGTATGTCGTGCAGCGTTTGTGGGTTTTTGACATCTCTGATGGATGGATGTGGGGATCATAATTTTGAATATTTCAAGACTGGGGGGGGTTGAGGGATTAGGGAGAGGGCGTGGTGGGTGAGGGGGTATAGGAGGCCAGGTGGATAGGGGATACAAAGGGGAAACCTGCGTTTTGGCGCAAATCTGCAATTCAGTGATGGTTTTGCGCGAACCGGGTCAAATTTTGCCTGGGTTTTGTCTTGTCTGTACCAGCTTGGATCAGTTTGGTTTTGTGTGGGTTGAATCCATCTCCAAACCCAGAGGATGATAGAGCATGGGGAGATACCCCCACGCTCTGCGGTTTCGCGCAACCCGTCGACTTTAGCGGCAGGTTTGCGCGAAACCGGTGAGGGTTTGTCTAAAGCCCGGTCTGTCTGTCGGACATGGTTTAGGCCCATCCCATTTGGGTTGGGTTGGACCCATCTCCTAACCTAGGAGAGAGTGCTTAGATGCAAGGTTACCCCACAGTCTGCGGTTTCGCACAGACTGATGGGTTTAGCGCCAGTTCTGCGCGGAAGCGGGTAAAGGTTCGTCCTGCCTTCTTCAAGCTGGTCTAATTTAGATTAATTGGTTCAGTGGGATCTATATCTTCATGCAGAGAGGGCTCTGGAGACGCTGTTGGCATATATGCAGTCTCTGCATTTTGCGCAAACTTACACTCCTAGCGACAATTTTGTGCAAACCGGTAAACAGTTTATCAGATTATGTTCCATCCAGGTTCTGTATTGCCTGTTATTCTAGAGATAGATTGTAGCATATTTTAAGAAAGATCTTGGGAAATGTAGTAGTAATCCAAAGTCCTTTATGATAACAGTGCTTTGTGATATCACGTGCCAACCCGATATTTGCAGGGGATGAGGCGAGATAGCGGTTAGCGCGTCTGTTGAGCGGGATGGCCCGTGGGTGGCGCGCGGTGGGGCGGCTGGGGTGTAGGGTAGGGATAGGCGAGGGCGTGCCTTTAGCCATCCAGCCAGGTGAATTGGGGTTCGTCTGTGACACCAACCTCCATCACACAAACAACATTGACCCCTCACCCACCTCTACTCTACAACAACCACAATTTGGATCTGTGGGTTTTGACGACTGCAAGTTTATGATATATCGGCGACGCTGTTAAGGGCCGAATTCGGTCTATTGAAGGTGATCATGAACGCTGTCATTGAACGCCTTCGGGCGACGCTGCGGAGTCAGAAGGTGCGGGGGGATGAGTATGAGCAGCTTGTCGGACGGGACGATGAGGAGACAGGGGCGGATGACATAACCCTCCAAGAGGCGTTGGCACTGGAGGAGAAGCCTTTCTCGTGGATAGAGTACGGAGTCTTCCTGATCCTCGGGGTCGCGATGCTATGGGCATGGTAAGCTCCACCCCATCCGTGTCATCCGCAACCACCGATCTAACCAGCACCTCCAGGAACATGTTCCTAGCCGCCGCAACCTACTTCGCAACGCGCTTCCAAGGCAGCCCCTGGATCCTCGCCAACTACCAATCCTCCATCCTCACCGTCGCCACCACCGCCAACCTAGCCAGCATGTTCCTCCTCGCCAACATGCAGTCCGGCGCCTCCTACCCGCGCCGCATCATCCTGGCCCTCCTAATCGACATAGTCGTCTTCACCATCCTCGCCCTCTCAACCATCTTCTTCGTCACCGTCTCTCCCGGGGTGTACTTCGCCTTCCTCCTCGCCACCGTGCTCGCGACCAGCACCGCGACGGGGCTCCTCCAGAACGGCGCCCTGGCTTTCGTAGCCACCTTCGCGCACCCGAGTTACATGCAAGCCATCATGACAGGCCAAGCAGTCGCCGGCGTGCTCCCCAGCATCGCACAAATCGTCGCCGTCCTCGCTGTCCCCGAAGAATCGCCCTCGAACACCGACGCACCCCCGGCGCAAACATCCTCCACATCAGCATTCCTCTACTTCCTCACCGCAACCTTCGTCGCCCTCCTCACCCTCGCCGTCTTCACCCCCCTCGCACGGCGCCACATCCCCACCCCCACCACCACCACCCCCTCCCCCGCGGCACCAGCACGCAAAATAATGTCCCTCCCAACCCTATACGCCCAACTCCCCTTCTACTCCGCCACCATCATCCTCTGCTTCGTCCTCACCATGTTCTTCCCCGTCTACACCGCCCAAATCACCAGCGTCCACGCCCCGCCCACGCCGCGCTACCTGCACGCCCCCATCTTCATCCCACTCGCCTTCCTGATCTGGAACAGCGGCGACCTGCTGGGCCGTCTCAGCACCCTCCTTCCCAGCACCCTCCCGTCCCGTCCGCGGACACTCTTCGGCGTAGCGCTCCTCCGCGCGTTGTTCCTCCCACTGTACGCACTCAGCAATGTCTCGGGCCGCGGAGCGTGGGTGCAGAGCGATGTCTTCTATTTGGTGGTTGTGCAGCTGGGGTTTGGGGCGACGAATGGGTGGTTGGCGAGTAGTGCGATGATGGGGGCGACGGGGGCGGTGGGGGAGGAGGAGAGGGAGGCGGTGGGGGCATTTATGGGGTTTAATCTTGTGGCGGGGTTGACGGCGGGGAGCTTGCTGAGTTTTGCTGCTGTGTGAGCGGGAAGGGGGTGGGTGGGAGTTATTTTTTTGGTTTATTGGAAAGGGGGGGGGGCGGCGGATTGGAAAGGTGTGTTTGGGTTTTGGAGTGGAGGGGATTGGGATGGGGTGTTTTTGGGGGGATGATGGGGGCGTTAGTTTCTTGCATAGCAATTGGCATTTATACATTAGCTATTGGCCGTCTGAGATAGATCGATAGTTTTTGGTCTTGGAAATAAGAGAGATTTATACCATACCACGTCCCGCATCTATTTGTTCAAACCTACGGGTGTTTGTCATTTGATATATCCGCGCTTTACACATCCGCAGTCGTCTCTTACGATGGGGAATCCCATGCATTACTATAAGAACCAACAGACAAGCCTCCCATATTAACAGCCCTTTTCCCGTACCCAGTCCCAGTTTTCCAACTTCTATCGCTACACCCCACCGCCCTCCTCTCCACGCTATTATATACCACCCCTCTCTTCCCCTTCCCAACAGCCCCTCACACCCTCCCCTTCAAATGACTCCCATACTTCGCCTCCCACGCAAAAAAATACAACAACGCCGCCAGCGGCTGCCCAATCAACACAAAACTAACCCAAAACACCGTATTCCCCACCAGCTTCCCATAATGCCCCCCCGCCCTCTCAAACGGTGCCGTGAGCTTAATCAGCGGCAGCTGCGCCAGCATCCCCACCGCCGCGACCCCAATGACATTATGCGTCGGCACGCCCACGAGCAGCTCGTGCAGCACGGCCGACAGGCTGAAGACGGCGATCGAGGCCGCCCAAGGCGACCAGCCGCGCCCGATGAGCGGGGAGAACACGTGCCGCTTCATGAACTGGTAGACGGGCTTGTTCCACGTGCGCCAGTACGCGCCCACGCTGTCCGAGTTCCACCAGTCGCTGTAGAAGTCGCGGTCGCCGAAGCGGGTGACCTCGGCCAGGGCGTTGAGGAAGGACTGGAAGAGGGCGAAGAAGCCGGCGAGCCAGACGACGAGGGAGATGGTGGAGAGCTTCATGAGGCGCTCCAGGATGGAGATTAGTTCCAGCGAGGCCATTTTGTCGAGGGAGTTGCGGAGGAGGGGGGCCGCGTATTGCGCGCTGGCTACCCAGATGAAGACGCTGAGGCCGAAGACTTCGGCGAGCCGCTTGGCGACGAAGGACCACCGGATGCGGGGGGAGCGGGGGTACACGGGCTGGTAGACGAGGGTGGGCGCCCACCAGAAGTAGGTGAGGTTTGAGAGGGAGATGTTCTTGGGGTAGGGGCACTGCGCGTAGATGTCTGGTAGGGCGTCCTCGATGCGCTTGGAGGGGTGCAGGTAGGCGTGGCGCAGGTCGCGGTTGGTGAAGGCGTAGGAGGCGGTCTTGAGCCAGACGATGATGGCGTGGACTTCGGAGAGGGTGCCGATGAGGGGGTGGTGGATGTAGTAGTAGACGACGACGGAGGTGACAAGGAGGCAGAGCGTCGCGTTGAGGCCGTGTAGCCAGGCGATCAGCTTCCAGGTCGAGCTGAACTTTTTGCGTTCGGCTTCGGTGGGGGTGGGTGTTTCGGCGCCGGAGCGGCCATTGCTTGCTGCGAGTTGGGATTTGGCGTGCTTTGCGGCGGCGAGCTCGATGATGTAGGCGGCGAAGAGGTGGCAGGGGATTATGAGGAGGAGCGTGGCTCCGATGAAGAGGTCGTGTCGTTTGTAGTTGTGGCATCGTAGGCATATGAGAACTCCATACTGTGTGGTGGTCAGCGCTTATCAATTCGGTGTTTGAGACTGGCAGACATACCTTTTTGAAGTTTTCAATCATCAAGCGCAGGTTTCCGACAACTGTAACAAGCTGTTAGATAGGTCTTCTTCAGCTTCTCTGGCAGCAGAATCACTCACCAAGCACAATCACCATCAGATTTCGGAATCCGAGGAAACTGGGAATCTCGGCTGCGTCATGGCTGAGAACCGTGTTCTGGGGGCGCGAGTGGACGGCTGCCACATGCCGATATTTCTTCTTTATGCGCAGTCGGCGACTGACCTCTGGCACGTCGATAGCTGGCACATTGGCCGAGTTGAGAGGCGTTTGGGCACTCCGAGGGCGGCCATTGGCACGCGCTGATCGCTGGGTGAGGGTCGAGTTGACGGTCCTGGACTCTACAGCTGTGGCCATTGTCGGCTCTTGGGGGGATATCTCATATCAAAACGGTGTTGGCGGCCATGTATATGCAGTATATATATACGACCGGCAAGAGGTAATCGACGATCTTTATGAGTCTTAATATATTCTTGAAAATCTAGAACACAAGAAGAGGGAAGGATCAAGGATCGGGAGAGATAGGAAGGATATCGAATTGGGGGAAGGAGTGGAGGAGGAGGGGACGGGGAAGGCGAAGCGGGGATAGTAAACATGGGCCTTTTTCGCCCCTCGACCCTCGCGCCCCTCTCGTATATTTCGTTATCTATTCCCTGTTGTACTCGTTGTATCGTGCCGTTTTCCTGCATCATGTACGGAAAACGTGTATGCAGGAAACCGAAACGGTCATAATGAGTGGGATATATGGCGTATGCAGGTAGCTAGAATAGATATAATATATGCAATAGTATATGTTTTTAGTAGATATACAAGACAGGCGGCAGATAGAATTGTTTCAATATGACAAAATCGGAGAACAGTACAGAAATAAGTATGGAACATGGGCTAATACTGCAATCCTACGCGTTGTTGGAGAACATGACAGCATCCATGCCTGTGGAGGTATGCTTGTACCGCGGTACTTTGGAATTTTGCATGAGACAGCGGCCGAGACCACGGTTCTCCAACGCGTGAAAATTGTAAATTTAGTACCTCCAGACAAAGGTACTTTCAGTTCCATGTCTGGTACCTTACTACCATCTCGCGATTATATTGTTCCGCTCCGTCCTCCTCGCGACCCATCGAAAGCTATATCCCAGAGCGGAAATTCCAATGGAACCCCAGAAAAGCTACCATTAAGATCTCGTGACCTATCTTCTCTCTATATATATTTTGCGTCAAAGGACATCGACTGCTTCAGACAGGCCAGCTTCATCCGAGGAGCAGTGAATCAGAGGATAGAGAAGCCCCGTTCTGGCCAGCCATGCGGTAATAGCCTCGACGACATAAATCACCATGGCTTACGAACAGCGTGGGGAGCGTGACTATGGAGCTGGAGGAGGGGGAGGAGGAGGAGGGAGAGGGGGAGGCGGTGGAGGTGATGGCGGAGGAGGTGGTGGCTATGAAGCTGGTGGCTTTGGGAGAGGACGAGGACGACGTGAGTTACTGGCGATTCTCAACTCAATCATCTATATACACCTTCATTTGGGTTCTCATCCATGTGTCGAACCTGCATGCTTGCAGTCTTTGTCCTTGGCTACATAGATACCTTTCTCGAGGGCCTTGTGTTTGCTTCAGATCCGTGTCTACTCTCTATTTCAAAGTCTTACACTACGATGAACATCCCACTAACAACCCACTCCAGGCCCCGTCACAGACTATGGCGCGACGATGGTCCACTGGATGCAGAACCGCCAGCCACGCTACAAGGCACGCCTCCAAGGAGAGATGGAGAGGCCGAGTCCCAGCTATATCGTCGATGTGAGTACCCGTTGCATCAACAACCTATGTCTACACACGTGACACATACTGATTGGTGTCTCAGATGCTTCCTCCCCTTGCCAGGATAGACAAGGCTGCTGATACCATACCTGCTCATCATTTACATTCCTCCCTAAATAAGATCAAGCATCCAGTGAACGTTGTCCGTTGGACGCCAGAAGGCCGCAGGTTGTTGACGGCATCCAGTAGCGGTGAATTCACCCTCTGGAACGGCACAGGGTTCAACTTCGAGACCATCCAGCAGGCTCACGATGTTGCCATCAGAGCGTTGTCATACTCACATAACGGCGACTGGCTGATCTCGGCGGATCATGATGGTATTATCAAATATTGGCAGCCCAACTTCAACAACGTCAAGGTTATCCAGGGCCATGGCGACCCTATCAGAGACATGGCGTTCAGCCCGAACGATTCCAAGTTTGTCACTGCTTCAGATGACTCAACTCTTAAGATATTCGATTTTGCAGGGGGAGTTGAAGAATCGACAATCACTGGCCACGGATGGGATGCCAAGAGCGTCGACTGGCATCCAACTAAAGGCCTGATCGTGTCTGGATCCAAGGATCATTTAGTGAAGCTATGGGATCCCCGAACAAGCCGCTGCCTAACCACCCTACACGGCCACAAGAACACCATCACCAAGACTCTCTTCGAACGGGTGCGTGGTATGTGTCTCGCAACCTCAGCCCGAGATCAAACAGCCCGTGTCTTCGATCTGCGAATGATGCGCGACATCTGCCTCCTCAAAGGCCACGAAAAAGACATCTCAACCCTAACCTGGCATCCCATCCACTCCAACCTCCTCAGCACCGGCGGCTCCGACGGCTCCCTCTTCCACTACCTCCTCGACGAACCTCACAACCCTCCCGGCACCATGCCCTCGACCGCCGTATGCGACAGTCCCGACCCTGCCACCGCCCCCTCACAAACCATCTACCCCGCCCACAAAATTCCCTTCGCACACGACTTCGCCATCTGGTCCCTCGACTGGCATCCGCTGGGCCACATCCTCGCTTCGGGATCCAACGACAGACTCACACGCTTCTGGACGCGCGCGAGGCCGGGCGACTCAACGGTGTTTAAAGACCGCTACCATATCGGCGAAGCGGCTGCCGAGGCGGAGGGGACATGGGATCGTAGGCACTGGAGGCAGAAGCGTCAAGAGGACGAGGAGCAGGAGATGGAAGATGAGATGGACGGACTCGAGGACCAGAAGATGCCTGCCAAGATCCCTGGATTCCCTGGTATCCCAGGCCTACCACTCCCCGGATCCCAATCAATGATACCCGGCATGGGCGCCGTTGCCCCTCCCCCCGCGCTACCGTTCAACCTCACCGGTCTCCCAGGTCTAAGCGGCAACCTCCCCCCGCCGCCACCAATGGACCCGAACAACCCCCCCGATCTGGCGACACTCACAGCTATGATGAAGAAAGCTGGTATTCCACCTCCCCCTCCCCCAGGACAGGGCGGACAATTCCCTCCCCCTCCACCTGGCATCTTGCCACCCGGCTTGTTACCACCTGGATTCACCCTCCCGCCTGGATTCCCTCCGCCCCCACCAGGGATGGCGGGCATGCCGGGTCTTCCTCCTGGACTAGGCGGCGCGGCGCCACCGCAGATACCGGGGTTTGCGCCGCAGGGTGGTGAGGAGGGTGCAGCGGGGATAAGGAAGAGGGGGCCGTTGCCGAGTCAGCAGGAGAGTTTGCAGATGGAGCAGAGGAAGGGGAAGTATACGCGTGCTAGGTAGTTTGGCGGGGTGGGGTGTATTAATATGGGTTGCTGGTTGGTGGTTGAAAAGTGTTAGGTGGAGGGAGGGAAGGGTTTGAATGGGGAAAAAGTGAGTGGTGGGCTGGCAAACACCGAGGGGTTGGGATACAGGCAACTTATAGTGTTGTTGTGTACATCACATCTGCGGCGTTAGATACCATGGCGTTACAATCAATCTATTGATCCCACATTTTTCTTGTATCTGGAGATTTCCACCACACGTCTAGTGTATCCATATCCCTCCACCCCATCATATTGTACAGCACACACAACCTCCTCAATCATACACCCATCACACACCCGTCCAGTCTATTTTTTGTAATAATACACCCCATCCAAACCCCTCAGCCCAGTCATCCCCATCAATCACCTAAAACATCCCCCCACCCGCCCCCTTCGCGCCCTCCTGCTGCACCCTTGCGATATACTGCCGGCTAACCGTGTTCCAGGCCTCCATGTACTTCGCCATGCACTGGGTGAAACACTGCTGCTCGCCGCTGCTGAAGGAGGAGCCGGGCTTGGGGATGCACTTGGCGAAGCAGTGTTCGTTGAGTTTCTGGGATTGGGCGGGTTAGCGTGGGTGTCGAGGGGGGTTGGGGGACGGGGAGGAGGGAAGGGAAGGGGGTGAGGGAGGGAGGGGGGGAAGGGGGAGGGGAGAGATGGGACATACCTCGATCAACTGCTTGGCGTTGTTCATTGCGGCTTCTTGACGGACTTGGTTCATCAGGGCTGTCTTGGGGTCTCCGCCCGTGTTGCCAAAGTTGGATCCGACATTATCGATAGACATGATTAAATATGTATATGTATTCCTTCACAGATATTATCCCCAATTGAAATAGCTGAAGCTCGTAGTATTCGTAGTCGTCGAAGATTGAAAGATTGAAGGTTGTAGTTTGTTTGCACGTTCGTTAGCTATACAGGTACACAATCCAATCCAGCCCGGAAACCAAAAATTGTTTCCACACCAATGATGCGCCCACTACGTACTAGCCGCGGTCAGTGCGCCCCAGCCCACACGCCAACCGCCCAACCGCCCAACCGCCAGCCAACCCCAGGATCCAATTCTCAGAGAGGCCAGGTATCGCGTGGGAGCGCTTGCTTCTGAGCTCGACCCAGAATATCAGAAATCACATTTTCTCCCCGCCAGCCAACACCCCGTACATTTTCTCGAAGTCGGTCTGCGATCGGCTCCGTTGACATTCTCTCTGCGCTCCGGGACTGTTACTTGTTTTATTTTATTTTATACTTTTGTGACACGGGGCCCCGAAGCTAGGCTGCTGAGACAGCGAAAGCGCCACGATGAGGTTCTCGACGTCGCTCGCTGCGGCATGGCTCGTCGCCGCCGTGCTGGGCGAGAAGACGCCGCCTGCGGAGCCGCTGGGGGAGGTGCGGACGATTCCGGTTTGTGCCCATCTATTGCTAGAAACTAGCATTGAGACAATGACCAGACAGGCGTGACTGACATCTTTCGATAGCTCCGGACGCATTCATTGACGGCGGTATGTTTTGGGCGGGGATGAGAGATTGGTGCGGGAGAGGTGGCTAATGATATGTAGCCGTACTTGGACACGGATATGCAGAGTCGGTGGTGGGATTTTGGGGGGGATACGATTATACGGACTGATAAGTACGTGGCTTCTTACCTTACTCCGCGAGGGATATATGAAAGGTGGCCTGGAGAATTGGACTATATGCTGATACGGATACAGATATGTGCGATTGACCTCGGACCGTCCCTCGAGGGAAGGCTGGATCTGGTCGCGCGTCCCCCTAACCGCCACGAACTGGGAGGTAAGCCATGCCCAACTCCCACCTCCCCCCACCTCGTCACAACCCCCCTCTAACACCCCCCAGATCGAATTCGAGTTCCAAATCGACGGCGCCGGTAACCTCCACGGCGACGGCATGGCCATGTGGCTAACCCGGCAGCGCAACACTCCCGGCCCCGTCTTCGGCTCAACCGACAACTTCGAGGGCCTAGGCATCTTCTTCGACACCTACAAGAACAACCGCCCCGGCACCGTCTTCCCCTACGTCATGGCCATGATCGGCGACGGCACCACGCCCTACGACAAAGCGCACGACGGCAAGTCCAACGAGTACGCCGGCTGCTCCGCGCGCGGCATCCGCGGCGCCTCGGTGCCCACCAAGGCGCGACTGAAGTATTTCCAGGACAAGACCCTGAGACTCGATCTCCAGTACAAGGCGGAGGACCAGTGGATCCTGTGTTTTGAGAAGTCGGACCCGCCCGTGCTGCCATCGGTCGCGTACCTGGGCTTCAGCGCGGAGACGGGGGAGCTGAGCGATAACCACGATATCATCAGCGTGACGACCAAGAACTTGTATACGGTCAGCCCGTCGGTGCCGCAGAAGGATCAGGCGGGGAGGAAGGACAAGGGCAAGTTCGGGGGCGGGAGTAAGAAGAAGAAGAGTGGGGGGTGGGGGTGGTTCTTCTTTAAGGTGGTTGCGTTCTTTGCGGTTGTGGGGGGGGCGTATGTGGGCTTTACGGCGTGGAGGACGCAGAATAAGCGGAGTCATCGCTTTTAGAGGGTTGAGAGGGTGAGAGGGTGGGTTTGCACAGAGGGGAGAGCGGAGGAGGAAAACACAGTCTACAGTCTTTTTGCTGCTATTTTTTTTTGTTCTTGGAGGCGGGAGCTGGCTTTGTATACCAGGCGGGCGCAATTATGCATGACGAAACTGAAATCAGAATGGACAAAAAAGCATATACCTCGACATGTCCCTGTCTCTCACTAGTGATGTATTCTGTATGCAGGCTAAGCCAGGCTTTCGTTTGTTCATGCAGGCAGGCGGCTGTCAATGTGAAAATCATTTGAATTATTGGGTTCTTACATGCGAATTATACAGTCTCCTATCAAGACAGCCTCCCCCTTTAAGTTTCCCACCTTCATCTTTCCAAAAAGATCCGCATACCCAAAACGCCGTATCGGTACCGCCCCCCTTTACAACCGGAAAACGCAACTCCCCTTCTGTGTCTAGAATCTCAGGTCCAGGAATGCCCTCCGTCTGGTAGGCCGCGGCGGCGACTGCTGCTGCCCCTGCTGATGGGCTAATTGTCATCTGATAAAAGGGATCCCAACGCGGGTGCGGGCGCGGTAATCGTGGTACTCCTGGCCGAAGAAGCGGACTAGGTATGCCTCCTCTCCTATACTATAATCAGTGGCCGTTCTCACAACAGTCCTTGGGCAAAACGGTAAACTCACCAGCAATTCTCCTCTTGAAAAACACCCACAACACAACCGCGTACCCCACGAAACAAACCACATTCCCTAGCACAAGCTGCGTGCCCAGACCCCACCAGAAGAAACCGAAGTAGCTCGGGTGCCGAGAGAGGCTGTAGATCCCCGATGTGACGAGCTGGTGAGAGGAGGACTTGCGCGCTTGCACGATGTGGTTGAAATTCCCCCCCGCCTGAACCATAGCGAGACTCCGCACGAGCTGGCCAAGAGGAACGAGGATGAGTCCGGTTGTCAGGATGAGTGTTCCCACCCATGCCGGGATAGCAGGTAGTGCCCATCTAGTGAGTAAATCCGGAAGAAACGTCGAAGGCGGGTACGTAACTAACAAGCACGAGACCAAAGACTCCGTCATGGCCGCCGCATGAGCAATGGTATACGCACTCCCATTCTGATTGAGCAAAAAACTCGACACCTGCGCCGCCTTGGTATTATACCTCGCCGTCGTCCAAAACTCGAGAAAATGGAACAGCGCCAGACACGCCGCGAAGAACGGGGGGCGCCAGAACGGCGACCCCTGCAGCGCGAGGACGAGGGAGAGAGCAGCGGAGAAGGAGAGCGCGGCGCCGAGGAGGAAGGCGCGCGAAGCGATGCCGGAGAGGGAGATGGGTTGGGAGGGGTAGTATTGTTTTTCGTATGCGGTGAGGGAGGGGGGGGTGGGGGTGAGGGAGGGGAAGGAGGGGGGGTGGCCTAGGCCGCCGTGGGTGATTTGGGCCAGTGGGTTTGGGCCGGTGGAGGAGGTGAGGATGGGGATTGTGGGTTCGCGTTGGGGGAGGCCGTTGGAGGTGGGATGGGCGGTGGAGGAGCCGTTGAGGGAGCCGTTGACTCTGGTTGCCATTTTGAGGGTTTGAGGGTGTTCGTGGCGTGGTGGATAATTTTGTTGCGAGGCTGTAGGTTGGGGAGATGGTGAATTTGTCGATGGAGAGGACGCAATGAGTCGGTCTTGGGTTCTTTCAGCTAGGCATGCTTCTTTGTCCCGTGGACGAGCTGTGTCTTAAATAGTGAAGAGGAGCTGAGCTGCCCAACTCTTCCGGACGAGGTGATTGTTGTTGAAGTCCGGGTCGTGGGGTTGATGAATAATGGCAAGGCTGAGCCAAGGATGAGACAATATCAAGGTACGCGGTACACGGGGCGAGTACGGGGTGGGTACAGCGGAGTTGGTGAAGAGAGTCGTGGCTCGGAACCAATGCGACCGTGTACCTCCCTCCACTTGTAGCTCCGCACTGAACTGACTATAACTATCGATCGGCCTCCTACCATTATATCATAAATTATAAATTATAAATACTATACTCCCTCCCAATATCACCTATACATCTGATAGATCTCTTTATATTCTAGAAGCAGCATTGTCCCTCACTACCAGTCGTCTCTTTACGCTCTTTATCCACAATGGAGAATATTAATGAAGATGAGAACCTGGCCAACATGCTTCGTGGGGAGCTCTACTACGCATTTACCCCTCGTCTCACAGTGTCACGGATGCGCTGCCACCACGCCTGCGATCGGTTCAACAGCGCTGGAGAGGTTGACCGACGCCGGCTGGTAGAGCTGTGGAGAGAGTATGTTTCTGCTTTCTTACATTATTCTATTCTTTCTCAGTTCAGACAGTTCAGATGGGATGTGGTGACGTGTCTGTATTAAAGATTCTCTAGTATCCTTGGCGATAAAACCCCCCTCCCCGCCAAAGCACTTACGCAAGAGGAGGATAATAAGCTCTTCAACAACGATCCATGGGTAGACGGTCCCATTAAAGTCGACTATGGCACCAACACAAAGTGTGTCTCCCTTTTCCCCTCCCCTCAGAGCATCCACTAACACATATTCTCCAGAATTGGAAAGGGCGTCTACATAAACTTCAACTGCACCTTCCTAGACACGTGCACCATCACCATCGGAACACGCACTCTCATCGGACCAAACTGCTCTTTCTTCGCCGCATCCCACCCCCTAGACCCGTTCCTACGCAATGGAACTCGGGGTCCTGAGCTGGGGGCGCCAATCACTGTTGGGGAAGACTGCTGGTTCGGGGGTAATGTGACGGTGCTTGCTGGCGTTACTATCGGGAGGGGGTCCACCATCGGCGCGGGGAGCGTGGTCACTAAGGATGTGCCTGATTTCGTCGTCGTTGCGGGGAACCCAGCGAGGGTTATCAGGAAGATTGAGGTCAAGGCTCCGGATCCAAGGCTGGCAATCGCTGAGGAGGAGGAAGCGGCGAAGAGCTGAGATGTAGTCGAGCACAGGGGCATAGATAAATCATAGAGCGCCTTGAATAGAGAAGGCCGATAGAATTAAGACCAAGACATTGATCAGAGACCAGACGAAGGGTAGCCACGTCGACATGCGGAAGTACCCAGCATCGTAAACCGCACCCAATCTTTTTCCTTGTTAGCCAAAGCAACCACCAGACAGAGCCCAGGGGGACATACATCAAACCCACAATGCTCCCAGCAAGCACCGCCTCAATCCCCGCAATCGCCGCATACGCAAGCGGTATACTCCAGACCCATTTAAACGCATTCCTGCCCTTCCCTAGCTGCATGCACACCCCGAGCGCGGCGGTTGCGATGTGGAACGCGGCATAGAAGATCAGGGTCCAGAGGAGGGTGAAGCGCCAGATGTCTTTGACGTAGTAGAGGTAGCTGGCGACTCCGGGCCTTTCATCTAAGGGCCAGTAGAGCGATGGGAAGGGGGGGGCGACGTAGTCGAGGGGCGCTGGGTCGGAGATGCGAGTCCTGGGGGAGTAATATTGTTAGTGGCTGTCCTGCGTATGCGGTGGATGGATTTGGCTTGCTCACTTTACTCCCGACATCGTCTCCTACATTACGTGTCTCAGTCGAGAAAGCAGTGTAGTCTGCAGCTTTGCGTTGTGGAATTTGGTCGCCGGATTTAATCGCTGAATTTCATCGCTGAATTTATTCGTTGTGATTTATTTCGAGGTAGCTAGCTGTCAGAAGCACCAGCTCTGATCGGCGCGTCATGTTCTCCGGCCAGGCGCACCTGCATGGGTTGGTTGGGAAGGCTACTGAGCCTCGGCTGATCCAATCCGTCAACCGCCCCAACTCCCACCCATCGCAGTCGCAACCGGCTTCACCCAAACACAACCACAAACCTCATGCGCTCGCCCATCCCACGATGTCTTCAGACCGCATGCTCACGACCGTCCTCGGGGCGTACCAAAAACTCCCCGACCCAGCCCTCACCAGCAAAATCCTCGGCTCGACGACCTCCCTCCTCACCACGCTCACGAACCCGCTCAACATCTCGCTGCTGACCTCGCAACTGCTCGCCGCGCCCGCGATATGGGCGACGCATGCGCTGGACCTGCAGACGTGTTTGCGCATTATAAGCATCTATAACACGGCTGCGATCACGGTGCTGAAGCAGGCGCAGTCGAATGACTCGAATCTACTTGGATATCCGAGGCGCGGCGGCGGGCTGGGCGCGGATGAGTGGGCGACGGCTGTGGTGAAGGGGGCGGATGATAAGTCGCCGAGGTGGAGACATGTTCTTGCCATTGCCGGTGTGTTACTGGGGATGGGAGGGCAGGGGAGGAGGGGCTTGTCGAGGGGACTGAGGATGTCGTTGGAGGGGGCGCTGATAATGGCTGCGAATCTGGCGATGGAGGATCCGAAGGAGGGGTTCTTTGTTGGGGGGGAGGCGACGCTGTTGGCGCTGAATCATACGTTTGATTTGCTGTCGGAGCAGGCGAAGAGGGAGATACGGTTTGATCTGCTACTTCCCATTGCTGTGGGAGCGATGGTGGGACCGTCGGGGTATGAGATGGGACAGTTTGTTGGGGCTATCGATGCCGATGTGCGGGTTACGCCAGACAAGAAGCTGGACTGGTCGGAGACCTCGCGCGGATTCCTGCATCTGAAGGATGTAGCTTCCAGACCTCTCGTCTCGTCCATGGGCCCCTTCTCGCGCCTCGTCGCATACACAGTCGAGCACCTCCACTCACCCAAGCCCTCCATCCTCCACCTCGTCGAGCAACTCCAAAAGTTCTCCCAAGACCTCCTCCTCCAATGGCGGCACAACAAACTTTCCGCCATCGACCCCTCCGACCTCCCCATGCACCTCACCCCTACCACCTCACAAACCACCTTCCCCACCCTCTTCCAACTCCTCAAATCCGCCATGTTCGCCACCGTCGTAATCCTCCGCTCCGTCCTGGGCCGCATCCTCACCGACCCCCTCCTCGCAACCGACGCCCACGCCGCCTCCCTCTCCTCCTCCGCCCTCCACACCCTCCGCAACCTCTACTTCATCAGCTCGCGCCTCGGCACCGCCTCCTTCACCGCCTACACCTTCGTCTCCCTGACCTCCATCGACATCCTCGCGCGCTACCCGCGCCACGCAACGATGTTCCTCGAATCCATCCGCCCCTCGCATCCGGGCACTATCCCCGCGCACCCGCTGGATAGGAATCTAGACCTCTACTACCTCAATACCGCTGAGCACTTCCCCCTCGTCCTCACGCCCGCCTCCAACGCCGCGCTCCTGCAGGCATGCACGCCCTACCTCGCTACCACGCCCTCCCCCCCCCTCCTCCCCCTCTTCGAGGCAGCACACTCACTCACCCTCGCCGTCCTCACCGCGCCCTCCAACGCCGTGTTGGCAGCAACGGCTATTCCCCCCTACGCGACCGCGCTATTCGCTTCTTTCCCCTCAAACTTGTCATCTAGACAGTTCAGACTAGCCTTCAAGTCCCTCCTGAGCATCACCACCCCCCCAAACCCGCTCGCAGCCTCCCACCCCGACCTCCCAGACACACTGCTCGAACTCCTCCGCCACCGCGCCTCAACCGCATCCACCGCCTTCCTCCCTACCCCCCCACCCCCAGAAGCAGGCCCCGACTCCATGCCCACACCCCCAGAACAGCCGCTCACCGAACAAGCAGCACTAGCCCTCACGCTCCTAGACTCGCTCCCCTCGCTCGCGCCGCACGCGCTGGTGGAGTGGCTGCCCCTCGCGGCGGGGGCGGTGAGGGGGGTAGCCGAGGAGGGGGGGATGAGGAGGGTGTGTCAGGGGCGGTTTTGGGAGGTGTTGGAGGGGGGGGAGATGGATGTTGAGAGGGGAGGGGTGTGTGTGGAGTGGTGGTGTACGAGGGGGGGGCGGGAGATGGTTATGGGGGGGGGGAGGGAGGAGGTGATGATGAGTGGTGCGTTGCAGGGGAGGGAGGGGAGGTTGTAGGTGGGATGGGGAGTACGGTGGGAAGGGGGGGGCGTATTTATAGGTGGTCACGGGATGGTGGGAGGTGTGGTGTGGGAGAGGTCACGGGTTTGGAAGCCAGGCAGACAGATGGGTGGAAGGCTGTCACACCCCCTGGGGAGATTGTAGATCGTGACGCGTTGAGTCATGCAGGTACGGTGCGTGCTTGGTTTGCGGCTCTGTGGTGGAAACATCGCCACCTTCGAGAAGGGGCGAAAGAAGGAAAGAAAGGAGTTCGGATGAAATAGATCGGATGAAAGATCTCGAAAGAGAAGGAAAAAGAGAGTTCGAAAGAGAGATACCTGTAATTTTGTAAAGTTTTTAAAGCGCTGTATTGGTATATAAGGGTTTATATCTAATCTAGAGTGTTACATGATAATGAGAAACAAGAAAATAGGCTTCTGGAAGCGTAGGTTCTAGCAAGTGTAAGTTGTGTATGATGCAATAAGACGCCCTCCCTGCTTGCTGTACAATGCGCAAAAGACCACCTCACCAAACTGAGTCGACCACCTGTCTGTCCTCCTATCCTGTCTGAGCAACGCCAGTTATGCACGCCATCCTCGATGGCTCCTG
This sequence comes from Pseudogymnoascus sp. 23342-1-I1, assembly GCA_001662575.1. Taxonomy (NCBI): domain Eukaryota; kingdom Fungi; phylum Ascomycota; class Leotiomycetes; order Thelebolales; family Thelebolaceae; genus Pseudogymnoascus; species Pseudogymnoascus sp. 23342-1-I1. The sequence continues at coordinate 260,395 of KV454983.1, read as the reverse complement.
TATACCCCCTTCCCAGAAAACCCACAATATTATCCACCTATATCCTTGGCGACCCCGGCGCAGAAACCTGCTTCCTCTCCTCCTTCACAAACGCCTGCTGCCTCTGCGCATACTCCTTAATCACCAACGAACACGCCGTATCCACACAAAGCCTCTTCCTCCTCTGCACCGGTAACTTAGTCGCAAACTCCAGCCCGCTCGCCCTCTCCACCGCCTCGACGGGGACCTCGAATTCCGACAACGGCTTGTCGTTGGGTATCCTCGCATTCGGCAGCACGAACGCGCCGATGGCGACTTGTCCGCCCACCTTCCCGTCCTCGGCGAAAATCACCTTGTAGAAATGCGTCGGGACGGCGATGTTAGGCGGGTTCCCGATCACCTCGTAGGAGACGCGCCATTTCCCGTCCGCGTCGCGTTTCGGGAGGTACAACGGCCCCGTGACGATGCGGACAGACGGATAGCGCGTCGTGAGTCTGCGGCAGAAATCCTCAAAATGCGCCCAGTAATCGCGATTAAACCCCTCTCCGACCTGTGGACACATATTCGTCAGGTAGAACGTATCATTCATCGCGTCCTGGGACCACTTCGCGTCCGCGGCCGGGACCTGGTGCCCGCGATCATAGCCGGAGCGGAAGTAGTCCTTCAGCTTGCCGCGGAACTTCTCGGGCACGGAGGGGTCCTCGAGGAAGACGGAGGCTTTGCGGTCGCCCTCCCGCGACGCCAGGGAGGCGGGGGTGATGTGCTCGGCTACCCAGAAGGGGTTCTTGGTGCGGCGGTCGAAGGAGGAGATGAGGGAGTTGCGGGTTGCGAGGTCGGCGACGGGGCCGGGGAAGCCGTATTGGAAGAGGCCTGCTGGGTCGACGGGGGAGGGGAGGGTTGCTGCTGCTGCGGCGAGGGAGCCGGGGAAGGGGACCGGGGCGGGGAGGGTGGTGGTGGGTGTTGGAGGGGAGGGCGTGGTGAGGGGGGGTTGCTTGTCTTTCTTGGTTGGGCTTGCGAGGGACATGCTCGCTGCTGTGACGGCGGCTCCGGTGGCAGCGCTGACGGCAGCTATGATTGCGAATGTTGATTTTGACATCTTGAGAGGAAGGCGCGGGGGGGTGGACGGGGTGTGCTGGATATATATGGTCGGGAAGGGAGGAGGCAGTCACGTCGCCCAGGTAGTCAGGTAGACAGTTTAATTGTTGTTGTTGTCGTGATCGAGGAGAGGGCCACACAGGCACGCGCTGGCTCGAGGCTATTTCTTATGGTGGTGGTCGTGGTCGTGTTCGAGGCTGGTGTCGGCGGGTGATCAGATGCAGGGTCAGGCTAGGGGTTTGGTTACAGGGTCGGGTAGACGCGCGTGAACTTTTTTTTTTGTTTAGGGGCGGGAGAGGGGGGAAGGGGGGGGTTAGCGTGTACTGACTGAGAGGATAGCGTGGGGAGCATGTGGTGGAGTCTGTTATAGCGAGGCTAGGGAGGATTTGGGCGTTTAGTTGGGGAGTCAGGCGTACTGGTGACCGTGCGGTTAGAGAAGTGGTAAATACACGGTCAGGCTATCCCACGTGGGTGAGTACACGAGATGGATACTCACAAATAGATACCTACACCAGATAGATACTCACACCAGATACTCACACCAGATGCAGTCCTAACTCCCAGATAGATACCTGTGCCGCCTAAAGTCTAGAGAGGGACGAGGGACTTTGTATAGCCCAGGATCAATACTAGTAAATATAAATAAACTCTAGGAATTATCGCTTTAGTTCCGTCTGTGAGTGACTAGCTTATTAATCGTAGGATTAAGTTATTGAAGGTCTGTACCTAAGCTATAGTTGTATAGGTCCTGGTGCTACGTATAGTCTGTCTATACTTCAACTATAGTTTCTATAGTTGAAGAGTTAGAGTATCTGTTGCCATAGACTCTACTGTTACCTATAGTCCATCCCCTCCCCGCTCTACCTTTTAGGCAGCGAATAGGCTAGCTTATTAATCGTAGGTCTAAGTTATTGAAGGTTTATACCTAAACTATAGTTGTTATTTACTATTTGCTATAGACTATAGGTTATAGGCTACTGTTACCTGTTACCTATAGTCCCCCTTCCCCTCTCCCTCTCCCCTCCTCTTCAGACAGCAACTAGACTAGATTTCTCTCCCTAGCCCACGTGACCTCCAAACCATCCGGGTGTCGGTTTGGTCGGTCGGGGTAGACCAGGGTTGAGTTATACAACATACCCATCAGTACATCGATGCTTATGTAATACACTGTACAGTAACTTATGTGCAATATGTACAGTATATTACTTTTGGCTGTGGCTGCCTCTTCTGGGAACTAAAATGCGTGTTGGCCGACACCTTGGGGGATCAACGCCTTCCTCTTTCAAGTTAGTGGCATTCCATCCCCCACTAACCTCCATTAACCTCCACTAGAAAACTAGAGAAAGCTAGAGGAAGTAACGTGATGACGTTCAACAAGATTAACATTGGTTACACACTAACGCCCTACTAATGCCCTTCCAAGGCGGTAAAGAGAGGGAAAGAGTGAAAGAGGCAAAGGGCGGCAAAGGCGACTAAAAAGAAGGCACAAATATACCTGATCTGGACTTTCTACTACTATTTCTACTACTACTACTACCAATATAAACTCCCTCACTCTACTTACAACGCTTACACAGCATCTTTTTCATTGTTTGCATTGTATTCAGTGTATCCAGTGTATCCCAGTGTATCCACCTGCATCAAGTGCATCCACTGTATGTGCCTACCCTCCTCACTCCGTGCTTCTGTGCTCCCTGTCTCACTCTAACCACTTGGCTCACAGGCACAAATATTTGCTCAGAATCAGAATATACCCTCGGCCTTACTCTGTGCTGTACGAGTAATCATAAAAACCAAGACATAAACACAAGACACAGCCCTGGAAACCGACACCTTGGGGGGTAGCGTGGGGGAGAGCTTACTCTTTGTCTATTTGTAAGGCTTTCCAGTCTCCCTTCCTCCCGTCACACACCGAAGGAGCCCTGCATCTCGGCGCCTTTGTTTTACGGAACGGCAACGGGAACGAGAGAGAGAGAGAGAGAAGTATATAAATATTATACATATACGCTTCGACGACGAGATATCAGATCCTGCCTCTGTCGACAGTACATACGTGCGCTCACATCCGCTACTCCGCTACTCCCATCATCACTCTCACCACTATCCATTGAACTCGTGGCAACTACACTCAAGACGGCCTGATACGCATCTCGAGTTCACAGTTGAAGCATTGCGCTTCTGGGGAGTGGAGGCGGTAAGATGGGGACCCCACTGGACAATGATGTCCGGGGATGGATCATGACCATTGCCAGCGGTATAGGTATGCGAAAATTCATACTTCCTTCCTCATGGCAGACACAGCATAGCTAACACACCACCCAGCCTGCGTTCTCGGCTCAAGTATCATCTGCATAGACCTCCTTCTGCGCCGCATACCGAGGTGGAAGGACTTCAGCATACAGGACAGCAGTCTCTTCCTCGCATGCTCGATGAGTCTGAGCTTTGGCGTCATGGTAACAACTCCCCTCCCCAACCAACGACTTTAAACCCTGCTAACGATATCAGATCTTCTCCGCTCTATACAGCATGCTGCCATCCTCAAAAAAGTACCTTGAAAAAGCCGAGATGTCCCCAGCAAAAGCATCCTGGTTGCTTCTCATCTTTTTCATCCTCGGATTCATCGGCATCCAGATCATCTCGCGCTTCCTCCACCACTACATCCCCTCCCAAGTCGTCGACTGCGATCACCGCCACGACGAAACCGCAAAACCCCGGAAGCACGCGCACGCACACCACCATCCCCACGTCCGCCACCCCCGCAGTCGTCGGCACTCCCACGGCCGGCCCCAATCTCCCCTCCTCGGCGCCGCCAGATCCACCGAAGCCACCCCCCTTCTAAACGGCTCCTCCCTCCGCGCCCGACCCATCCCTGCCCTCGACGGCAGCCCATCGCACCCGCCCTCCGACCAACGCACTCTCACCGAGAGCTCTCGGCGTCCCTCTATGGTTCAAGTCCAGAACCGGGTGATGTCATTCGTGCGCGACAACAAGACGAACTGCGATGAACAGGGGCCGTGTTTCGGATACTCGGAGCCGTGTGGGCAGGAGTGCTTTAAGCAGTTCCTTGCTATGAGGAGCCATTCGCATTCGCGACCCCCGACGCTGAGGCGCGTGCGTTCTCTACGGAGGCACTCTCCCGTTCGCGCTGAGGGTGAGGATATTGAGTCTCAAGCCACCGAGGTGCGACACGTTTCGAGTAGCTGCGGCTCTGTGCAGGGCCACGACCACGGCCTCGACGGCGCATATCTCACCGACTCCTCCTGCTCCGACGACGAAACCGAGCAAGAAGCCGCGCACCACCATCACGTTCCCGAGAACGCATTCCTGAATATCGGGCTGCAAACTAGTATCGCTATTGCGCTGCACAAGCTCCCTGAGGGCTTCATCACCTACGCTACGAACCATGCGTCTCCTGCACTGGGATTCTCAGTCTTCATGGCCCTCTTCACACACAACATCACCGAAGGCTTTGCCATGGCTCTCCCCCTCTACCTCGCGCTCGGCTCTCGCATGAAAGCCATGTGCTGGAGTTCCATCCTAGGCGGAGTGAGCCAGCCGCTCGGTGCAGGTATTGCAGCAGTGTGGTTTAAGCTCGCGGGACACGAGGACCATGATGGGGAGGGGGTAGGAGGGCCGGGGTTCGCGGTGTATGGGTGCATGTTTGCGATTACGGCGGGGATCATGACGAGTGTGGCGTTGCAGCTTTTTGTGGAGGGGTTGGGGATGTGTCATAGGAAGGAGTTGTGTATTGGGTGTGCGGTGCTGGGGATGGCGTTGTTGGGGATGAGTAATGCGTTGACGGCGCAGTAGGGGGTGATGGCGTGGTAGGATGAGAGATTGTGAGGGGAAGGGGGAGGGAAAGGGGGTTGGAGTTGGAGCTGGATGGGGTTGGAAAGGGGGGAGGAGGAATGGAGCATTTGCATGTGTTATGAAAAGTTGGATGATGGCGGGATGGGGGGTGGGCGTACAGGATAACGTCTTTTTTTGTCTATGATGTTTCAGCGGTAGGTAGCATAGCATTACCACAGCAAGTAGTTTTAACGACATGAGAGTCTAACTGGTCTGTGTGTGTAACTTGACGGGAATGTTTGTGATACCGAGATTTGAAGACGCGTGGGCTAGATGTTGGGTATTTGAAACCGTTTTGTCACCACAGTCAAAGGCATATATTAACACCGTCCTGGTCGTCTTGGTGCGATCGCGCGGACTACATCATTTTCCACTATTTCTCGAGACGCGCCTCAAGACGCCCGCGGTAGTCTGTCGGGTTTACAGGGCGGCTGAAGATGGATGGGGAAGGAATGTGCGGATCAAGTTGGGGTGGTTGGAGGGGGGAGAGCGGCGACAGCAGCGCGTTGGTGACAGCAGCGCGTTGGTGACGACAGGGTTAGGCGACGAGAGAACAAGATATGTAATTCCTCTATTGTCTTAGGTTTTCATACAAAGGAAGCGTTAGGTTCTGATAATAGTATGATATACTGGGTAGCCATTTCTGTTATGTCCTTCCCAGCTTAGGATGATGGCAGTTGTCTCTATCTGCTAGATGGGGAGTAAGTACTAAGGAAGAAGCCGGGGCTGAATGTGTCGTTGCTACGTACGCCCTGGAGGAGGAGCCTTGGAGAAGCTATTCCTTTGCGAGTTTTTTTGTCGGCTGCCGCTGGGGTTTCCTGGTGGGTTGGGGGGTCTGGTATATTTGATAATAAGTCCGTTCTCTCGCCTTCTCAGGGGAACCGACAGAGAAAATCTGATATATTCGATATTGAGTAAATTATCTATATAACTGCCATCCGTATGTAAACCTGGCATCTCAGACTCCAAGACCACCACGCCGGCAGCACCCCACCAAAAAAATACACGCGTCTCAGTCTTTATTTCCCCTCCGCCTCCCTCCTCTTCGCCTCCTCCGCCTCCTTTTTCCTCAACAAATACCTCTCCTTCGCCCCCATAATCTCCCCCTCCGTCTTCCTCGACTTACTAGCACTCTCAACCTTCACCCTCTCCTCCTCCTCCTCTTCCCTCGCCCTCTTAGTAGCCGCCTCAAGCTGCGCCTCCATCATCCTCGTCTGCCTCTCCCTCATCGCCTGTTTGCCACCTCCCGCGCCTACAAACCCTCCCCTCCCCCTATCTGCCACATCGCGGGACTGCCGGGGGGCGGCGGCGGCGGTTTTGGACTTGGGGACTATGTTGAGGCCGCCTTTGAGAAGTTGGCGCTTATCGACTACCTGCCCTTCGTCGTTAACCGCGATGGCGCCGGATTTCCGCTCGTTAATCTCCTGCGCTATCTGCGCTTCTGATTTCTCCTTCTCCCCATCCGCCTCCTCCTTGGCCTCCGGGCCAGCTTTTCCGCGCTCTTCAGCAGCCTTCACAATCTCCGCATGGCGCTTCTCATCTTTCTCCAGCAGATCCTTGTAGAAGCCCGTAAACCCAGTGTTTTTGTTTTCTTTAGCTTCCCTCTCCTCCCTCACCTTCTCTTCCTCCTCAGCTATCCGATTAGCAGCCTGCTGCTTCTTATACGCCTCCGTAACAAACTTCTCCTTATCCGCGTACTCCTCCCCCTCCACCTCCCTCTCGCGCGCCAACTTCCGCTCCTCCGCAATCGTAGCGTCGCGCTTCCTCACTGCCGCCGCGGCGAGGAGGGACGTCATGTATTTGGGCTTGCGCTCCTTGTCGGCCTCCGTGACCTGCTTTTGGGGCTTGAGGGAGTCGTAGACAGCGTCATAGTCGTAGATGCTGGGGTCGAGGGATTCGGCTGTCGCTGCGTGTTTGGAGGAGGATAAGGAGGTCGAGAGGTCGCCGTAGAGGGATTGGGGTTGGGATTTGGATTTTGCGCCGGAGGGGGGCGGCGGTGGTTTTCCGGAGAGGGGGTTGAAAGGTTTTAAGGAGGGCTTGGAGGGGGGTTTGCTGGAGGACTTGCTGGGGAGGTCGAGGCCGCCGAATTCGCCGATTTCTTCGGCGGCGCCGCCCTTGTTGGTGTCGTCGTCGCCGGAGTCGCCATCGGAGTCGAAGATGGGTTTCCTCTTCCCGGGTGGGGGGCGGAAACCTATCGGCTTCTGCTTCTTTGTGATGTTCAGGCCATATGAAAGGCCATTGCCACTCATTGTGAAAGTGAATTGAAGGCGCTGTTGTTGCAGATTCCTAGTGATAAAGTTGTAGTTTGATGTTGTCTTGTCGCATCCAGTGGAGCTGGATGGACATTAAGTTGGCGATTGCGCTAGTGTAATCGATAAGAGACGGGGATCTGGATGGCGAAACACCGACAACCCCTCCCTTGTTGTTGACTCCAAGCTTCCCCCCAAGGAAACAAGCTACACACGCAATTCAGCGACCCTACTGGCTCATTCTCAGCAGGCCTTGCGATGATGTGCAGTACGAGCAACAACTAAACAATTACGGGCGAGCTGCAAGCCAGCCGTTACACATTATGGAACCTATGGATGTCGACGACGACAGGCGGGGTAGATCTGAGACTCGCGATGGCGCCGCCGAGGAGAAGAGCGGCCAGGACGGAGAAAACGAGCAGGCGCAGACGCAGCGATCGAGATTCAGATTCAAGTCTGCGAAGAGGAAACCCGATCATAGGGGCCATGATAGAGATAGACACAAGCATCTCCAGAGTACCCACCGCTCGAAGCGTCAGCGATCCGAGCCTCCGGACGAGCCGAGCCTGCGCGATGAGTCGCAGCTCCCCAATACATCGTCTGGAGAATTCCTTGATCCCGATGCGCTGTTCCGCGAGAGCCTTTTCGATGCGATGGCCGACGATGAGGGGGCGCAATTCTGGGAGGGGGTGTATGGACAGCCGATTCCGAAGATTGATCCGGTCAAGATGGATGTCGAGACGGGGAAGCTGGAGGCGATGACGGATGACGAGTATGCGGCTCATATACGCGCGGAGATGTACAAGAAGACGCATCAGCATCTGATTGAGGAGAAGGAACGGAGGGATAAGGCGAAGAAGGAAAACGCTAGGATGGCGGAGGAGGCGAGGAAGCAGGAGAAGGAGAGTGAAGCGTTCCGAAGGCAGGTGGAGGATAGCTTAAAGAGGGGAAGGGAGAGGAAGGATAAGGCTGAGCGGGCGCAGGGGTGGAGTCAGAAGTGGACTGTGTATCAGGGACTATGGGAGGTGTTTCGGGGGGGTACCAGCGGCGCTTCTACTATCCCGTGGCCGGTTTGGAGTGGGAGGATGGAGGATCTGGGGAAGGATGAGGTTGAAGCGTTTTTCTTGAATGGACCTACGGCAGGGAAACCGGACCAGGCGGATTTGGTGAAGACGCTCAAGCTGGAGAGGGTGCGGTGGCATCCGGATAAGATCCAGCAGAAGCTAGGTGGACATGGTGTCGACGAGGCCAAGATGCAGGGAGTCACACAGGTATTTCAGATCGTGGACAGGATGTGGAATGAGATGAAAAGCAGTGGGGATAAATAGAACGCGCAGCGTTTGCTCGAGCACATGGCGATGGAGTTTTTGACGCGGTTTGGGTGGTTATTTCGTAGTCACGATTCACGACTGGGCATATCTTTGAGCATAACTATGATAGAATTATGACACACACTTTCCAAATATATTGTTGAGCTGTATATCAACAGCTAAGTTGAGGTTACAACAGTATCTTGGTTTCAGATCCGATTACTAAAAGAACACGTTTAGCGGAAGGATTGGATTAACAGGCTATGGAACGGGGAAATCAGTAAATAAACACCGTAGTGGAGCGGCCTGCTCTTGAATTATATATTCCATTTACAATACCTTTATCAGACTTGGGGGCGATAGTTATTGCCGATGGCGGCTTCTGCCGAGCCTTGCATCTCAGCCTCGTCTTCAATTTATGTCAACCACGAAAAGTCCAAAGGTGATATTAACGCCCCACGCTGTATAGGCTTTTACTCGCAGAACGATGAGCCTCACTGCGAGAACTCGATGATCATCCAATGCGCCGCGTTGTAATCACCGGCCTTGGCGCCGTAACGCCACTCGGCGCTTCCCTATCGCGGACATGGCGAGGAATTGTTGCTGGGAAGAGCGGGCTGGTCGCCACGCCTGACACTGAGGAATACAGAGCTATCCCAAGCAGAGTTGCGGGACTTGTGCCCACGGAGTCCAGACAGGGTTTTACAGAGCCTGTGCCGAAAGATGCGCCTTTGAAGGACCTGCTGTGGAACGCGGACGAGTGGCTTTCTGGAGCGGACCAGCGGCGGATGGCAAAGTACACTCAGTACGCCATTGCCGCTTCGGATATGGCCCTCGCTGATGCGGGGTGGGATCCTAAACCTGGGAGTATTGGAGCTCAGGATACGGGTGTCTGTCTAGGGAGTGGTATTGGTAATTTCGAAGAGATATACGACACCTCCATCACCTACCACAAAGGAGTCAGTCCACCCCCCCCTTTCCCTTTGCCCCTTCGTCCTCATATAGAAACACAAAGCTAACCCACGCACCAGGGCTACAAGAAAGTCTCCCCCCTCTTCGTCCCCAAACTCCTCATCAACCTCGCCGCCGGCCACATCTCGATGCGCCACTCCTTCCTCGGCCCCAACCACTCCGTCTCCACCGCCTGCACCACAGGCGCCCACTCCATCGGCGACGCCGCGCGCTTCATTGCCTTCGGCGACGCCACCGTCATGGTAGCCGGCGGTTCCGAGTCCTGCATCCACCCCCTCGCGCTCGCCGGCTTCGCGCGCTCCCGCTCCCTCTCCAGCGCCTATAACTCCGCCCCCTCTACCGCAAGCCGACCCTTCGACAGCGGCCGCGACGGCTTCGTAATAGGCGAGGGTGCAGGCGTGATGGTGCTGGAGGAACTCGAGCATGCGAAGGCAAGGGGTGCGCAGATATATGCCGAGGTCCTGGGATATGGGTCGAGCGCCGATGCGTACCATATGACTGCGCCGCGGGAGGATGGGGCGGGGGCCTTGCTGGCGATGCGGCGCGCGCTTAGGGCGGCGGGGGTGAAGCCAAGGGAGGTTGGGTATGTTAATGCGCATGCGACGTCGACGGTGATTGGGGATGCGGCGGAGGCGGCGGCAATTGGGACGCTGATGTTGGGGGAGGAGGGGGTGCCGAGGGAGGGGGATGTGACGGTTAGTAGTACGAAGGGGGCTATGGGGCATCTTTTGGGTGCCGCGGGGGCGGTGGAAGCGATATTCGCGGTGCTGGCTATTAAGGAGGGGGTTGTGCCGCCGACGCTTAATTTGCACCGATCTGATCCGGATCGGGGGTTTAATTATGTCCCGCTTCATGCGCAGGATAAGCCGGTTGATGTTGCTATCTCGAACTCGTTTGGGTTTGGCGGCACGAATGCGACTTTGGTGTTTGCTAAGGAGGGGTACAGGATATAATTTATTCGTGGCCAACCCCCTAACTGGGATAGGGGGTATATCGATGGGAATAGCTTCGTGGACAAGTCCTTTGTTGCTATCTACTGTCGTATGGTTGGGTTTGGGTCCGTGTATGATAAGTGTGCTTAAGTATACGTTTGTGTCATACCAATTTAAAGTATGTGAAATATAATATCCCGAGGAACCGAATAAATATCCAATCAGCGGTTTATTGGCATAATCATTATACCTCGAATATTGAACTAACATGCATATAACCAGATGCGATTACCCAGCTCACAATCCGTGGCGCACTAATGCACAATTTATACTATTATATACCCCATTTATGCCCTATATATGTGGATGAATGAGGCCCAAAGCGATGTAACGAAAACCGAGAGTAGCATGGCACATGCTCAGTGGCCACTTTCTTCTAATTCTCTGACGTACTTTACAAACACCTTCCGGTGAAGCTGAAATGGTTAGCAAGCTGGCAGATACTAAACAAACACGGTGGCTTACCATTCCGGCGTAACGACCTTCACGCAGAACGCAGATATAGCGCAGTCCAAGCTTGACAAAACATTCATAGACCAAATCCATCTCGGAACGAATTTCAAGAGCCACAGGAGCCTTTTAAAGTCAGCATTTGAACAAGGATTGCCAATATCTGGGATGCCTACCGGGTCAATGTATGGAGTGAAATCAGTAGGATCAGTTATTCCATCTTCGTCATCATCAAAAGATTTCACAGCTGCCATCAGGCATAAGTCATTCTCTTCGTCTGGTAGGTTATCCAAGGCAAATTCAAGATCTGGCGCTGGAACCAGCCCAACTAGAACGTCATGCCTAATAATCGGAAGCCCTCCATCAAGTTCTCCAGCCTCGTGAAGTATCCGTATCTTATCCCGCAAGGACCTGGCGGACACAAGAGGCGACGAGGAGATGTCAATGACTCTCTCCCTTCTCATGCGGGGGGTGATATCCGCGAGGTCAGATGTGAAAACAGGCTTTGTCTTGTTATTAAGGAACGGATATGAATTCATATTCGTGAGGAGATCCTGATATTATGAGTAGATGTATCTTCAAAAGGTTGAGATTCAAGCTTACATAGATGCTTAGCCGTTCGACCGCATCCGCGGTCCACTTTGCAACGAGAATCGACAGGGAGAATGGTAGAACATAATCAAGGCTACCAGTAAGCTCAAAAAGTATAACAGCAAGCGTAACGGAAAGGCGAGTAACACCGCACATAGTGGCACCGGCTCCTATCAATGCGTAGACACCGGGAGTGATACACGAAGTGCCGTCTGGGTGAGATGCGCACTGTTCGAAAATCGCAGCATGCGGAAACTGAAGCACCAGTCGCTGTACAAGGTGGCCAGCTATCCTTCCAAGGAGGCCACCTACAACCATGCTAGGCACATATATACCAGCGGGAACTTTCTGTTTCATCTGTTAGCATACCTCTTAAACACGTCTGGGGGTGCAAGCCGTACAATTCCAAATGTAATAATCGTCAGAAAACTCTTGATAACAAAGGCTATCGATAGCTGTTTCAAAATGTAGTCAATATCTCCTATGCTTTCGGGACATAGGCCCATTGAATCCAAGTCGTTCGGGCTGCATGGGCTGGCAAGATTAAACAGCAACTTCGCCACAGGAGTCTTTGTGAAAATGTTCCAATAGCTGATCAATCCGGTTACAAGAGCCACGAGGACCACCTCTAACAGCGGATAGTTTTTTACCAGAGTTATCTTGCGGAAGGAGCGCGCCCAGATATACGACGCTTTTATAAACAGAGCGCCTGCGGCGCCACCAACCACGGCAACCGCTAGAAAGGGTATCATTTCGAACAACTCCCAATCTGTCAGGTACCTAACCTCGAATATGACGATCTTGCCAGTTCCATACGGATTCAAGAACTTCAGAGACAATGCGGCTGTAATGCAGCAGAAAAAGGTCCTGAACAGCGTTTTCGCCGGGAAGAAATACGAAGCTTCTTCTAGACTGAATAGCACGCCACCAATTGGAGCACCAAACGCAACGGCGACACCAGAAGCCGCAGCGGCGGACAGGATCTCGCGCCTTTTTCCGTCGTTGTAATCATACTTGTTAAACAACCGGCAAGAAATGTTCCCTATGCATGCAGCGATATGAACGAATGGACCTTCCTTTCCCAGGCTGAGCCCAGATGCCACGCTGAGAATAAGAGCACACGTCTTGGTTATGAGGGTTTTAACACCGAGGAAACCATGGAGAACGAAACCGCTGAGAATCACCTTGACCTCTGCAACACCACTTCCAGCGGCTGGGTAATAGATCATAGAAGACGAGCCGTATTCGGCAGCCTTGGCTTGTTTTGGGCTCGCACCCTCCTCATTTTCTCTTTGAGGAACTGCAGCCAGATTTTCGTCAAATGTTGAGATTCGGTAGGTTGAAGGTACAACAGTCTTTGTGGAAAGAGTAACGAGACATGACAAGGACGCTAAAACGATCATCAGAAGAACATAAATGACGAACTCGGTCAATTCCCCATTGACCCCGGGTACTTTTATGACCTCGGACCAAGTTCGCCAGGCAGCACATCGGTCCCCATTCGGGCAGCATTTCTTGAAGCGCGTTAGTACCAATATGACAATAATTCCTGCCTCCCAAACTTACCTTCTCACTTAGATACCAACCGTCTGAACAGTATCCCTCCTTGAAGTCGAAGGTAGGGGCCTCAGAAATGTCAACAATATATGCTACTAGAGCAGTTGTACACCCGACCAAGGCACTCAGAATCCAACCCTGTGAGCCGTCCAGAAATGCCCATACACGTCCCGCAAAATCTTTCCTTGCACGGAGTGCCTTGACACGATAGGCGTCTGCGATATTGTCGTGGACCCAATCGGTAGACGTAAACTGATCATACCAGACTCGATCATCCAGGGTTACTGAGCTCCTGAGATCTTGGTCGTAAGACTTGGAGGCATTTCGGTCGGTGTTTGTATTCAGTGCCTGGGCAAGGCGTTGGCCCCAAGAGTTGCTTCGACTATGGTGCCGGAGGCTGCCTGTGAAGCCTCGTTAGCTGTGTTGAACCATGACCAGTGCTCGGAATACTCCCAGAGAAAAGGGAGCAGATGGGATGTAAACGTACCTGTTCCACTGTGGTGTCTCGAGAGGCGCGGCTTTGGGGTGGAACCCCCTTCTGCTATACGCATGTGACTCGTGCTCATTGCCCCTCTGAGCAGCGGCGTATGTTCGTCATCTCTCTGTTCCGCGTCGCTTCTAGCAGCGGCAAGGTCGCTGCTGGAAGGTAATAGCAGAGACCTATAGCGTTTTGTATTCGGGTAATGCCTAATGCTTGTCGGCGACGGAGGTGTCGAGGTGTCGACCGGACTTGGATCGTCGCCCTTCATGTTTCGGGGAATCAAGGCTCCCTCGAAGAGAGACGGCCTAGTAAACGCGAAGTAGAAGTTGTGGAAGAGGCTGAAGCATGATCAGACGGCGCGCTCGGAGATAGTTTAGTAAAAGGTGGTATGGCGAACACTGCTCTACGTGCCAGCCATTCCAGAGGGGAAGAAAGGCTCCTGGAAAGTGAAGTGATCGATAGCCTTGCGATGGAGCTATACAAATGAGCTAGCCACCACGCCTGTAGCGGGACGGGGCGCTGACGGCTTGCGGAGTCGATGTCAAGTATGTTTTCGCGTGTACACTTTGGTCATAAGTATGGAGATCTGTAGTTACAATAAAGCTTTGCGATTATATCGGGGTATATATGTGCAGTGGTAGAGTAGTAAACCTGTGAACGAGGAGGAGATAAACCTGGAAAGTAAGCTATCGCCGTCTTAACCTTGGTCGTACCCTTGTGCAACTGTCCCTGGGACCGTTCTATGGTGATACCATGGTGGCTGACCGTTATTTGCCGATAACATTGGAACACTGGACACGATAAGGGGAGGCCATGGATGGTACTACATACAACCGCATCTAACAACCCCATACCCCATACATTCCGTTTTGGAGAACAAGAGACTCAAACTCAAACTCCCACTCACACATCTACAACCTACAACTTTAGAGTTTCACATCCCCTAGATTCTAGTCGTACGGATCCTATATCTCTTCTTCTTTCTTCCAGATCAGCTCACTCACTCCGGGTCTCAGTTCATAGACCATCCTCGAAACACTTCATTCACTCACCTATCGCAACACCACCAGGACCTTTACATTTCCGCGACTCTGTTTCCTACCCCATCCAGCCCCGACGACTGCAGACGAACCTTCCGCCGCATGGTGCAGCTTGGACTCTAGATCGACCTTCCTTCCCATCTCCCTGCATCGGCTTCTGGAGCTGCCTGTTATACACTCGAAGGATCGAAGTGAAGAGTGACCGCCGTCGAACAACTGCAAACCACGACCAACCTTCATCGTTCATGCTGTGACTTGCGCGCAAACTGGCACCACCAGAAAGACTTACCCTGCTGATAGACGAGTAATTTAATACCACGGATACCGGATACCGACCTCACAAGCAGCCGGTGGCGATCGGTTGTATCCTACCCATGAGCTGGGGCGAAAGAAAGCGTAGGACACAAGAAACGGCCGGGCCTGGGTCAGAGCGACTGGGTCTTTAAGGTCCATGGTAGACCATTCATGCATAGAACTGGAAATTGTGCGAAATACGCTGCTCTTGCCTTAAAAGCTACGCTATAGGAATGGAAGGGCATTTCTCACCGACAAAGGAAATCTTGTACCATTTGGAAATGGATGTAAAGCATGTCCATGCGGTTCAGATCAACCACGCAGATCGCATACTACGGCTTGAACGAAGGCAAGCAGATGATGCAGCGCTCAAGTCTGTATGGAACCCTCCATTTCCAGGTGTGCTAGGCACACCTCAGCAAGGTAGACATCACACCCCTATCACCACCCACTCCCATACTGATCCGAAACTATCAGGCCCGGTACATTCATCTCAGTCTCAGGTTTTTGATGACTTCGATGATGAGCATGGGCAAACATTGCTAGGGAGCCTGCGCCTGGATGCGGAAGAAGAGCCGGTGCGGCGCGGCGCATCACGGGCGAACAGCGTACGCTTTGATGTCAGTGCCACTCAGGGATCCAACTGGGCTCAGCCATCTCGTACATCAGGCGACTTCGGCCCTACTCGCCCAAACAGTGGCTTTGGCAGTCATCCTATGGAGAGGACGCTCTCACATAAGTCGGATGGAAGACATAGCTCCGCAGGCCATTCCGTTCGTTCCATGTACTCTGTGCCGTCAGGCCGTACTAGCAGCCTCGGCCTTGATACCAACTTTGCGATCGGGGGCCAAGATGATTCATCACCTTTGGATATCCCGGAGCCACCTCCGGGCCTATTCATACTGGGAAGCGTCCCATGCATTATACGATGCTGGTTGAATGAAACTTTCTCTCATGACACCTTACTCTACGCCGATGTTTGCACCGGTTCTCATAAATCGACATTGGAGTATAGCCTCGTTAAACGGCTTGGTTATGTGGACCGCGTTCAACAAAACCCCAAAGGGCTACCTACCATCAGGCTACCCGTTTACCTTCCGGAGGCTGTCATAACACAGCCATCATCTCGAGCCAATAGCCCTGCTCCACAATTACCTGCCCTGACAGTCAACTTTGAGGTTACCGGCTTTCAGCAACGTTCCACCATACCACGGCGGCCAAAAGCCATACATATTTTTCTTGGGAGTGATACATTGAGAGCGCATAGTGCTGACCTTCTCCTCTCCCAAAACTCCATGACACTCTACGGAGACAGCCGTGAGAAACTCTCCGTACCGTTTGTACGACCAGAGGATGATAATGTCTTCAAAAACATCTGCACGATGAACAATTCGCCAGAAGCCATCGAGCTTAAAGGAGCCGCTCTCCCGTTCACTCCTTCTGGTAAACAAAGCAAACCTGCACTCTCGTCTGGGCGTGATGAGAGCGAAGGATGGAATGACGCACCTATCGAGGCTACGCAGTCTGCTGATCCGAATTCGATACCATCATCCTCGAGACCTGTGCGCCACGAATATGAGGACGGAAAACATGAACCAGATCAGCTAAATGGGTTTAGTCCAAGCCTGGGACCTGTATCCGCTGACAATACCCCTGGGCTAGCTCAAGCTGCAGGTGTAACCCATGCCGAGGCCCAAACTAACGGCAAGCAAGATGTCAAGTCTGCGACGAATAAAGAAAATGAAAGTCGAGAGGATGTTGGGGGTAGATGGGGTTCCTGGCGAAGTGGTGGACTACCAAAGAGCGACGGCGAAACGCAAAAAGAAACGGTATCTGCAAGTGGTTACAACAAACCCGGCCGTGGTAGCAGAAGCATGAAGGTGCTGAAGCCGTCAAAGGGGCTTCAAAACGGCCGCTCTACCTCTGGCGCACGTCATGTCTATGAACCGCCGCCGAGTAGCCCGTTAGAAGACGATGCTTCCAGGCGCAAGAGCCAGACTAGTCTTGCCGATAGCAACGCATCCTCGCGCTGGGATTCTAAGAAAACGGCAGCTGAGGAAAAGGCTCACAAAGAGGCATGGCCTGTTACTGGTGCTCGTAGGCCCTCAAACCCGATTGGTGGGGCTTCGGCGTTTGGCTGGATGAAGGCGTCAAATCCGAAAGCAGATCTTACGACGACTGAGTGAGTGGATCTGTGTGATTTGATACCGATATATCTGGCAATGTCGGGAGAGGCTGAACGTAAGGGGATAATCCTACGATGCCCTAGTAGATGAATCAAAATATTATTAATGTCATGACATCTTATTACTGAGTTTCCTAGGAAGTGAGCCTTTGATCACCCAAACAATAAAATAGTATTATCCTTAACCACGGTCGATTATCTGGTGATTGGAATGTATTGCAAAATGTCTTGTCTATTGACTATCAACTTTCATAGTAAACTTGCACTGGCCCGCCAAAGGAAATCTACCGGCTCCAACAATCCCCAAACTCACGTTCTAGACATTGCGCAAATAACTCCTCGTAATATTACAGAGCATAGCTGCCCCATCTATATCTTGCTGAGCAACGCCTCCATCGTCCTCTTCGTATCCTTGCTTGTATCCTTCACCACTCCAGCAATCTGCTTGAATCTACCAAAACGTCAGCTTCACCCCCTCCAACAACGCTCTAAGGCAAACTTACTCGGGAATCCCCGCATCCCCCATGCACTCATACAGCCAGCTCTCACTAGTCGTGACCACCGCACCAGCCTGTCTCAATCTCGCCAGCGCAATCGGAATCTCCTCCGGATTGCAGCTGCTCACTCCATCCGCAAGGATGTAAACCTTATGTCCGCTCGCGAGAGCATCTAACGCCGTCTGTGTGACGCAGATGTGGCTCTCGATGCCGACAATGACAATCTCGGACTTGGGGCCGGACGAGAAGTGATGATTAAGGGCGGGCCACATGCTGAAGGCGGACTTGTCGACTTCTTCGACTGCCTTGGAGAGGTTGAGCTCGGGACAGGTTGGGCCGAGGCGAGCGGCATTTTGGGTGGTGGCATAGACGGGGATGGAGAGGATGGTGGCGGCGCGGAGGAGCTTTTGGGTGGTGAGGATTCTGGGGGACGTTTAGTGGGAGGCGGTTGGGTGGGGAGAGGGGGAGATATACATCTTGTCATACTCCCATACCGCTGGTCGGAACTTCTCCTGGATGTCGCAGATGCTATGGCATGTTAGATCGGGTTGGAAACGGGGTCTGGTGCTGGCGATGATGTTGAAGCTTGGCGGGGCTAGCTCTGGTGATTGAGCTGGAATGTCTTACAAGATTGCTGGCCTGGCTATCGGACAGTTAGGAAACCTAATTGCATTCGTACGACGGTGAAGAGTGACTTACTAAGGCGTCGCGCAAGATGTTGTGCCATGTCTTTGGATATAGGGATTCCCGACGATTGGTGCTGGTTGTAGATCGGTATTTATTGTGGTATTCGGAACTTCTATTCGGACACTTCTAGGCTCAAGCTTTCCTTATATGTACGTTGTGGAACGTGCCTGCGGGTCCAGATCCCCGATTGATGGAGGGGCCAAAGCCGAGCATCCAGACAGCCGATGCGGGGGATATTACCCCGCATCCGGTTCTTAGTGAACCACTCCCTTCCTCCACATGTCATCACCGCGGAATCACAATTCTGGTGTAAATAAAACACAGTAATATTTTGTCTTTGAATATATAAATATGTAGCTGTGCTTCATAAATTTTTGGTATTTTGTATTTACTCAAAACTAACCAGGCTAATGTCTGCACGGTTCAACCAGCTGAAGTCGCCCTCGGCATTGCTCTGCCGGATCCTATCCAGCTCGTCAATCAATGCCGGTACAAAAGTTCCAGGGCCCTTGACATCCGGGCGTTGCGCAGCATACTCGGCCGCAATCTCAAAAAGCAGCAGCCCAGATACAGCTGCGATAAGCTTGTCATGCCGGTGAACAGCAAGCATTGCGGATATGGTAGTCCCAAGGACACATCCGCTACCGGTTATCTGACCGAGATATTTGTGCCCGTTCTTAACCGCAATCGTTCTCCGCCCATCGCTCACATAGTCTGTAGAGCCAGTCATCAAAACGATATTCCGCTCTCGCTCAGCGAGGTCTCGGACAAGAGCGGCCCTGCTTTGCCCGTTGAGCATGCTTACTCCACTGTCCACACCTCGTTGCTGGACGTCGCCTTTCCCATATGCCTGTCGTATTTCACCTTCATTACCCTTGATTAGATCAAAATAACCACCCGCCATGAGAGTTTTCAAGGCTGCTTTCCGGACAGATGTTGCTGCCGCTCCCACCGGGTCTAGAACGACAGGCCCCCCTTCCGAATTATATGATTTCAACGCAAGTAAGTGGTTCCTCAGGCCTTCCTGAGTTACAGTACCCATGTTTATAACCAAAGCTCCCCCTAACTTGGCGAGGTCTGCCGCCTCGTCGCCGTGGTTTGACATGATTGGGGATCCTCCAATCGCCAGCGCAACACTGGCAG
Organism: Pseudogymnoascus sp. 23342-1-I1; assembly: GCA_001662575.1. Lineage (NCBI taxonomy): Eukaryota > Fungi > Ascomycota > Leotiomycetes > Thelebolales > Thelebolaceae > Pseudogymnoascus > Pseudogymnoascus sp. 23342-1-I1. Next base: position 241,024 of record KV454983.1, on the reverse strand, counting down.
CGAAATTCTGCACCACAAGATTCGTCATATTATGACACAGAGGATTGGTCTCGTTAACGGATTTTATTACAGAAGGGACTGTCTCCAGTATTCCGGCCACATCCTTAACGCTAGAATACTCTGGTGGAGAGATAGCGACAAATGCAGGAGGGGTGTTGACAAGGCGCTTTAGATCCTGAGCTGCCTCTTTCGGGTTTTTCGCCCCTATTATTGCGCTGACAATGGCAATGCCATCGAGGCTCTTGTTACTGTCACTTGACTGATACAAGACTCGTTGAAGGTTTGTGGCATTGATGCCGCCAATGCATACCGTCCCCACATCGCTATATTTTGGGGCCATTGCCTTCAGGATCGCTTGACAGCCAGTAGTCCCAATGATATCCTTAGTGTTTGTCTTCCTTGGGGATTGTCAGACAAGAATGAATACAAAATGAGAATGATAAGAGTATTACGTTGGAGTAGCAAATATCGTGCCAATACCGAGATAGTCAGCCCCATCTTCGCAGCCCTGCAACGCCTGCTCAACCGATGCTACCGTGAGGCCAATTATGGCCGAATCTCCAAGGAGGCGCCGTGCAGTTTTGATATCTACGTGGTAATTAGCCAGAGACTGAGCCTTATATGAAAGATGGAATTACCAATGTCGTCTTGGCCGATGTGGACGCCTTCACAACCCACTGCGAGAGCCACATCGACACGGTCATTGATGAGAAGAGGGACGTTGTATTTCTTCGTTACAGCATGGAGTCGTCTGGCAGTGTCGACCATAAGGCCAGTCTCTGTGGACTTATCCCGATACTGGACGATGGTCACGCCGCCTTCTAGAGCGGCCTCCACGACATCGACAAGACTGGCATCTCCCAGGATGGCGGGGGTGGAGTCAGTGACCAGGTACAGAGAGTAGTCTACTGAGCTGGGCATCGTGACTTTTTTTAATTTTTTGTATTGGATCCGGACTTTGCACCTGTTGAAGACCAATCGGGCACTCGTAGCGCGTGGGATGGGGGATTTCGGGGATATATCGGGGACAGGAGCGCGGGGCAGTCGCGGTCACGTGATATATATATAATGTGATGTTGTTCCATCCCTGACGATCTCAAACGTACAAATCTATGGAAACATGTCTGTCCGGCTTAAATGCCAGCACGTGAGTAGATTCCTTGGTATGCATGGTAATTAGGAGATGTATTAAAAATGTTAATAGATATTCTCCTCATTGCAATATAAAGATGCTACCCATACTGGTAACACGTGCCAGCAAAAGTTTGGTGTGAAGTACCTGTAATGTAGAGTGCATGCAGTACTATGTGGGAGTACAAACTCACATACTGTAAACTGCGCCACAAGGAAAGTATCGCCACATAGCCAGCCATAATCACCACCCAACCATCCAACCACGCCACCCGACTCACCCACACCCTAACTTTGCCGCGGTCCCGACTCCAAAACTCCCCGTCCTTAGGTTCTTATCTGCTAGAAGTACAAGTAGGCTACGCTAACTTGACATACATATAATTGTACTTTTAGATGCTGTATACTTCCGTCCTCTTCCTCGGCGCTGCTAACTCGCAAACTCTCACCACCACTAACTAAACACTACTTACAGTAGCGCCGTATAGTGCCACCTCAGGCAAAAACTAATCTACATACAAAATACAATTCCCTTCTCCACTGAACAATTCTTTCCAATTCCCCGACCCACCCCTTCATAAAACCATCAACACACAAAGAATTTCTCCTTTCCTCTACACCCAGAAACCTTCCCAGGCTTCATCAAATCTCACGACATACCTACGATCAAGGTGTCTCCTCTCGACCCAACTCCCGCTCCACCCTCAAACAAGAAACAGACAGACAGGAGTCTATCTGGCCTCTCCGTCCATCCGCGACCCCCCAAACCCGCCGAAGCCTTTCACCCAGCTTCTTCCGTCTGAAACTATCGAACGCTTCTACGACTCTCCCAAGGCCGGGACCTGTCAAGAAAAGAGGGCATCCTCTACCACCGAATCACCCAAACCATAAGACAGCACGTCTAGTGGCACAACTGCGTTATATGTATCTCACACAACACGCCAACGACCTCAGACACCAGCCGCCCCTCGAGCTGCAACCATTCCGTATACCGCGGAAACCTTGTAGCCCTTACTTCTGCTCTAACGGATAATCCGATATCTCCTTCGGCATCTCACAATACGATCACAACACATGTTACCGTGAGACGAATCATCTTTATACCATCAACCTAGCTGTTGCTTTGAATTTTCCAAAACGAGCCGGCCTGCCTCTATATGTATCGCCAGCCACCGTCTTCAGTCGCCGCTACTAATAGAAAAACCGCACCTGAAAGTTTACACTAGAAAACTCAAACCGCAATCATGGCTACCGTCAACATTCGTCGCGATGTCAGCGACCCCTTCTACCGATACAAGATGGAGAAGATCCAGTCGAAGATCGAGGGGAAAGGAAATGGAATCAAGACTGTCATTGTCAACCTGAGCAGCGTTGCCCAGTCTCTCGCTCGCCCCGGCGCCTATGTCATCAAATACTTTGGTTTCGAACTTGGAGCCCAGACAAACAGCAACCCAGCAGACGACCGCTGGATTATCAACGGCGCCCACGAAGCCGGAAAGCTACAGGATTACCTTGATGGGTTTATTTCAAAGTTTGTGCTTTGCAAGAAATGCAAGAATCCCGAGACCGAAGTCGTCTTAAAGGACGGAAATATCGTGCTCGACTGCAAAGCTTGTGGTCAGCGCTCAGATGTCGACCTCCGCCTGAAATTGAGCGGCTTCATCTTGAAGAATGCGCCCAAGAAGGGCAAGAAGGACAAGGCCGAGCGCAAGGCTGCCCGCAGGGCCAAGGAGAACGTCAACGGCACCGCCGCCGATGGCGAGAAAAACAGCAGCCCCAACGACAGTAACTCTGAGAACGGAGGCAATGATGACGGCGCCCCTGAGGCAGGAAGCGATGATGAGCTTACCAGTCGCATCAAGAATGGTGCTTTAGACATTGAAGAGCCAGAAGAAGTCCGAGACGATACATGGACAGTTGACATGTCTGCGGAGGCTGTGAAAGCTCGTCAGCAACAGCTGCCAGATGACCTGAAACAGAAACTTGTCCTTGATAACGATGAGGATGAGGACGGTGAGGGCGGCGGCAATTCGGCCTATGATCAGCTTGGTAGCTGGATCCTGGAGGAGGTTGAGGCGAAGGGCAGCGTTTCAAAGGTTGACGATGTCGATATCTATGTTAAGGCTAAAGAGCTGGGCATTGAGACAAAGCACCGTACGCTACTTGTACTTGCTCAGACCTTGTTCGATGACAACATTGTTGCCCAGATTCCCAAGAGAGCTGGACTGCTGAAAAAGGTATGGAAACTTCCGTCCATAATTATGTGAATATCCACTAACTGGTGTAGTTGATCACCTCTGAACGCCACGAGAAGGCTCTCCTGGGGGGCACTGAGCGTTTTATCGGCATGCGCGGCAAGGAGAACCCAGAGGTTTACAACCTGGTCTCGAAGATCCTCATGCATTATTACAATGCCGATCTTGTCACTGAGGAGGTTGTCACCAAATGGGGCACCAGAGCTAGCAAGAAGTACATTGACCTTCCCACCAGCAAGAAGGTCCGCAAGTCCGCAGAGACCTTCTTGACTTGGCTTGCTGAGGCTGAGTCAGAGGATGACGATGACTCGGAATAGACAATCACAACTTAACCAAATGGCGAGGACCACCACGCTCTACCGTTAACTTGTTAAGTGGGATGGGTGCATTATCTAGTATCCAAAGGTCGCACATATTTGCTTGGTTGGACCGTTTTGAGCTTCGGGTTTTGTTCTCACTGTTGTCTGATTATCTGCTCTCTACTCAACACTCTTTTTCCGCTTGTAAAAGTTAGCAGCTCTTGGGGTGCATTATCTTCGCGCCGATGATTACGAATTAATATTTTTGATTACCTCAAATGAAGCTATTCTCTCTCTATCTATGAATATATCGTTAATGTGACGTGCATGCTTAAATTTATTATATTCTTATCAGTCGTTGAAGGCTGTCTTATCCTGGGGCCCAAGGCAAGTGATAAAGCACGTCTATAATGTTTCCCAGCTGGCAAATTCGTACCCCTCCATTACAGGAACATCCCTCCTTGTAATACGGTCTTGTGCAAGATCAACTAGCCACACTGCTTCCGCATTGATAGTCTCCAGGGCTTCTCTGACGTCCTCCCTGTCCAGACGGCCAGACAAAACTTCCAAGGCCTCATCGAACATACCGTCATTAATGCGGACATATTTCAAAATAGCCACAACCAATCCCACCATAGCTTCCCAAACTTGCCAGCTCAAAGCGTGCGTGCCTCTGCCATGCTTGCCTCGCCTTTCCCCTTCTGCTTTCTTCATCCATTGCCGGACTAGTTTAATGAGGTCGGGCCATTCAGTCTGGACCCGTGTGCTCATGAAATCCCCGGATGCCTCGAAGATCTTGCTGATGGCGTTGGCAGCGCCAATCACCACGAATGGTTCGGGGTCATAAAGTCGTTTGACAACCACAGGCCAAATGTCGTTCACCAGTGGCAAAAAGGCATTTTCATCATTGTGAAGCGCACCAGTTGCGGTGCTGATAAGGTCAAGTAGTCGAAGACGGAGGTAGGGGGAGCCACTGGTAAGGTAGTGCTGGGAAAGGCGGGCGATGCTTTCAACCATCGTGTAAACTTTCGTTGGCGGAGCTTTTGTAACTTCCTTGTTCTCCTGGGATTCTTCGCCCTCTTCCTCGTCACCTGTAGCTTCTGCTTCATCCAGTAGCGCTTTGGCGGTCTTCCAGGGACCCTTTGGAAAGTCTTCATGCTCCATCTCTAATGCAGACGATTTGGATTTCATATTTCGAAGTATTTCGAGGATATCACTGAAATCCGGCTGCGCCGGTTTCCGTTTCTGGTGGTCTATTACTGTCCCTGGTGTAATCTGCAACTGCCCCGACCCTGCGCCTTCCTTTACGATTTCACCAAGTACAGAAAAGAGGCTATCAACTAGTTTCGAATAGCCGTGGAAGTTGTCCAAGGCTGCAAATATTGAGCCAACCACATCATCCAAATATGGCAAGAGAGTTGGTCCAGTAAGTCGAATCATCATAACTAAAACTTGTGGCACTTGTGGAGATATGTTGAAAGTGTTGAGTTTTAGGGACACAGCGTTGACCAGATAATCGACGTTGTCAACGATGAGTTCGCTTGTTTGACTATAACCGCAGGATTTTGCGATTATATTGAGTGAAGTAATGGCATGGGATCTGAGGTGAGAGTTATCAGAGCCCAGTAGCTGGACAACGGAATACAAGGTGTCAACGAGGTTTGCCCTAAACCCTTCCCCTGCGTGCTGTGAGGAATATGCAACAACTTCGAGGCCAACCGCAAGTAGCCTCCAGTCATTGCCGTTGTTGTCCGAATCCGAGAGAACAGAGACAGCAAAATTGTAGAGCTCCTCCCTCGCAACTTCCTGCTCGTCTGACGAGGTGGCATCCGAAGTAAGAAAATCGTCAAAATCGTCGGTTTTCAAGACCACGGACTTTATTAGCTGAAAGGATAACCAAAATGAGGCCAGGAGAGAGTTTCCCGAGGCGTTGAACATTTGTTCGAGCAATTTGCTCGTCATTTTAAGTTGGATTTCCCGAGGTCCAACATTGTCAATCAGTTTATTGAGCTGATTTCGGGTTTCTACCTGGCTTTCATGTTCCAGGATAAGAGGAGGGTAGTTCTCATTATATGTGTTTTGGACCGTCAAAGGCAAAGTGGCACTCTTGTCACTGCCAACAGGGACTACCTCGATAGCGACCTCGGGTGTGGAAGAATCGAGCATGTTGATGACACTATCCCTGAGAGACTCCGTTATAGAATTGTCCAAGACTTTAGAGTCAGCGTCAACGGCGCCGAGAAGAGTCCTGGCTTGAGAAAGCTGGTAAATGGCGGATGCTTTGACCGCATCATCGGACGACTGGATAATGCGTGGGAGACTGGTTTCCCAGTTATATACGGTTGCATTAATTAGTTCGCCGATTGACGGGAACATAATAGCCAGATCCTTCAAGCCCGTGACCTGTGACGGTTTAGCATCTTCGTCTTGGGGGGTTGCAACGATCATAGATGTTTCCACAAGCAAAGCTGCGGCGTCTTTTAACGAGGTGTTGCATTCATCCAGCAGGGTTAAGCACATTCGTTCGAGCTCACGGCGTACTCCTTCATTCTTGTGACTGCGTAGCTTGGATATATTGGTAAGGGCAAGCTTTACCTGCGCGGAAGTCGCAGTCAGCCACGATTTACCCAATGCTGTCGTTGGCTTTGAACCTGAAGCCACGTCGGTGTCATCTGGTAGCCTCCTGACGTGAATATCCCCTATTGAAGTCGTAAGAACGCCCTGAAGAACTTGTAGAGAGCTGACGAGGACTTTGACTGAACGCGGATTTTTAATGGTTGGCATCAAGCACTTTGTTAATGCGGAGACCGTCCCTGGTAAGAAGGTTGAAAGGGCATCTCGATCCTTTATGCACATCCATAGGGCTTTTAATGCCTCAAGCGCCTCAATCTGGATATCTGGAGATGGACCTTCTGTAATACCATCCAGTATCGTTGACAAACATTGGCCAAGGGCAGGAATAACAGATACTTCGACTATCGAGGTTGCACCTTTAGGCGTTCGACGGAGGTCATCGAATAAAAGCGCAAGTGCTTTGAAGGCTTCAAGCTTGAGTTCCTCTGGCATAGGATCCGACGATGCGCCACCACCGGCAAATAGTGTGAGCAGGATTAGGAGCTGTTGCCCAAGTTCGATGCCGATATTGTTTGTCCAGCCGTATTTGAGCAATATCTGAAGGCATTTTGTAGCCGCCTCTGCCAAACGCCCTGGCCGCTTCTGACATGCCCGAAGGACATGTGAAAGAGGGAAGAATACGTAATCTGCAAGTTTCTCATCAAAAACGGCATCCCTCCGGCGGCATTTCTCGTCAAGCACACCAAAGAGCTCTAGGGTCGTTTCCAAAAGCTCCTTCAGGCTAGCTGCGCTGCCATCAGCGTTAAGTGCGCGCTGGCTTAGTTTAATACAGCACGGTTTGAGCTTCGAAGGTCAGCTTCCACATCTATAAATGCTTGGGGAGAGATGGGGTGGTACTTGTTGAAACAGCTCGTTCTTCAATGCCCGGACGTCCATGGTGGCATATCGTATTCCAATCTATTTCATGTAAAGTTTCCACATGTTTTAGTTACTTTGAGGTTTACTTCCAACGGGAATTCTTAATTAGAATACTTCCTATGTTAACCCGCTGACGGTATGTGAATACTGGGGTGTGGCGGTGATGATGGGGTTACCAACTCACGAGGCTGCGGAGACCAATTCGATAAGGCTGAACAAAATGTTACGATTTAGCGCGGGGACATGTTATCCATCTGCAACAAGACTCCTTCATGTTTATTACTATTTATCTAGACCTTTTATATCCCCGTATTAAATGTGATTACATTATAAATAATCTCAGACGAGTATGGTATCCTTCATTGTAGCATTATCGATTTAATAATCCACGATAGATTCGTGCTCCATAACCTTATTTGGCCGCCTGTCATGACGTCGTGTGGCACTCTTATATCTCTCAAGGAGATGGTCATTCATGCTCAATCGACCCTAGGGCCAAAGTGGGCAGGCATTGCGGTTAGGTTTAACTTATCCGCCTCAGTCCCAAACCCATTGGATCGAATTGGTGGACTTCCTCAAAAATACGTGATGTGACGGGGATTCCTCGTTGTTCTTGTTCGCTATCGTGCTTGCACATGTGCTCACAGACGATCTCCTACCCACTTCCACCATTTCTGGACATCTCCTTCATTCTCTCCCATAGCACAGCCGCCAGCAACCTCCGTAGAAATATTGAACTCTTCCAGTTGTTCAAATTTAAATTGGGTGCTTCCGGTTTCACCCAGCCAGTCGTCACTGTCCACATCATCCAGATCGCCTGCAGTTTCGATACCTGATTCAAGAAGACCTTTGGATTTCGAGGTTCTCACTTTTCCGATCTCCTTCTCCAATAAGCTCCTAACAATCGCAGAAGGTTGCGCAGTAAACAGATCCATCTTATTGGCAGCAATCAAGACCTCTACTCCTTTGGGCTCCTTGGAAGACTTGATGTTTGTCAAGCGCTTCTGCAACAGTAATAGCGTGTCGTGAAGATATTCTGCGGCTTGCCTAAGGCCTTCATCACCCGCTGGCAGATTGGCAGCATCAACAACAAAAATGACGCCTTTCAGATTCTTCGTATTGCCCACGGCGTTGAAGGCATGATGGCGAAGTTTCCCGTGCCCTGGTGTGTCGATGAGTAGAAACTTCTCACGTACTCGGTGTGCGGGATCGTTGGCAGAGCGGTACTTTGCTGAGGCGGCAGTAATCCCGACAGGAAGAGAGCACTCCGCCACAAGTGGAGTCTGCGACGTATGGGTAGGGGCGCTCTTGCCTCGCTCGAACTATTATCATGTGAGTTGGTGGGCAAGTTAGAGACGGCTGTGTTGAGCATACCAGAGTCTGAAGTGAGGTCTTGCCAGACCCGCTCGGCCCAATCAGTAGGATCGATGGCGGAGCAGCCACGCTACTGCCGCGGCTTAGGAAGGTATGTAGAAGTATAGGGACAGATATAACAACGATTAGGGCGAATAGAAACCCAAGAGGGGAGGGACTGAGGAGTGCCTCCGCTAATTGGGTTATTTTGGACATGGCCAGCGGAACGAAGTCCAGCTCGTAGGCGGCTCAGTGGCCGATGTTAGAAACGGTTCGTTCGTTGTTTTGTGAAGCTGTTCTGGCTGCAGGGCAAGGTATTTCTGAGGCGCCCATGCAGTGATCGAGTGTTCAGTTGAGTGCTCCCTGTCCTCTCCTTGATCGGCAGCGGCAACGAGGCTCAGTTCAAGTTGAACGTAAGACGGCCCCACTGTTTGTGGGAACGGTCCATCATTTCGCCGGCGCCCCAGCACCCCCAGTGCAACCAGAACCCCTAACCTAACTGCGCCCAGCCGCTATCATTGGGTGTGAAAAGGACGCGTCCCAGTATTCTGCCATCAGACAGTTCAGCCTTGTACTTGGCAGTTCCTTACCTTCGGATTGTCGCATTTCCTCCCTTTCAACAAACTTCTGACTGTCCGGGAATATTATAACATATACGATGTCAGTACAAACCTACCTATCCGTGACTCCATTGTTCCTGCCTCTGCTCGGAACCAAAAGCTAAAATGTCACCACAGGGACCATAATGCCTCATCCTGACGACGCATCATTACAAACAGCGGAAGACCGGTCGAAGAATACTTCGCACTTGTCGCCCCTGATGTTGAACGGAAAGGGGTCATCGGTGGCTCCGCAGCTCAGTGTGGACGATGGCAATCTAGAAATGAAGAATATCGCAGCCGCGGAGCCAGCCCTCGATGCGAGCCAGGATATAATGCAACTTGCTAGACTTGGAGACATTCCTTCGATACAGAAGCTCTATGATGCAGGTGCTTTTACACCATTGCACTGTGATGATGAGGGGATCACTCCACTTCATGTAAGCCTTCTCGGACGATGTTGGCCCTTTAACAATTTGGTAGCTAACTATATCCTAGTGGGCGGCGATCAACAATCAATATGCGATGTGTAAATTTCTCCTGGAGGCCGGAGCAGATGTAAATAAGAAGGGCGGAGAATCGGTCGCTACACCCGCCATGTGGGCGGCCCAAAGGTGCCATTACTATACTGTGCACCTGCTTTTAGAGTACGGGGCCGACCCCTTACTCACTGACGTTCAGGGTTACAATATCTTGCACCTTGCAACATTTGAAGGAAATGTCTTCCTTCTGGTCCTCTTACTTCACCAAAACATCCCTGTGGATGTGCGTGATTCACAACAGCACACATGTCTGATGTGGGCCGCATATAAGGGATATCCGGCTTGTGTTGACCTATTTCTTCGTTGGGGTGCTGATGTGCACGCCACGGACGAAACAGGGTTTACACCGTTACATTGGGGGCTTGTTAAAGGGTCAGTGGGCTGCATCCAAAAGCTCATTGAATATGGCTCGGATAGGTTTGTTCCGGCTGCCAGCGGGAAAACTCCATCTGTAATGGCAGACGAGATGAAAACAACATATGCGTGGCATAAGGCACTTAAGGAATGTGGCTATAAGGAAGATGGTAGCCTCGCTGCCTTTGACTTCCCAACCCCGCCATACTTTATCCAAAACAAACGATCAGCTATGGCGAAGTTTTTCTTCTTTTGGCCTTTTCTGATCATCTGGTCCATGCTGATGATCACAAGTCATATGGTTGTTTATGCAGGAATTCCAATTGCCCTGCTTGTGGGATATTGCTTGCAGTTATTGGCCCAGAAAGCTATGGCATATGCACCTTCGGATATGAAACAAATACACAAAACAGTAAGATTATATTGGGTATGAATACGGCGTGGCCCTAGCTAACCCAGTGTAGCCGTGGCTTTCAGGGATATTCGCTGGAACTTTGTTTTTTGTTGGCATCAGATGGATTACAACACTTTTTCCTGGTTCGTGCTTGCACAGGTCTGGAGATGTATGTGCTAACAACGGCAGCAACCTACGCTTCATACCCTATTGTGAATACTCTCTTCGCCATCGCATATGCTCTATGCGGTTATTTCTACTTTTGCTCCATGTTTTATGAGCCAGGTTACGTACCAAAGCTAGCGGGTCTTACAGAACAGAAGGCTACTATCAACGAATTGCTGAGCTTATGGAAATTTGACGACCAAAATTTCTGTGTGCAATGTATGGTTCGCATGCCTCTCAGAAGCAAACATTGCAAGAGATGCAACAGATGCGTAGGGAAACACGACCAGTGAGTTGATTCGGTGCCATTTAGATATGATAGTTACTAACTGCGGAAGCCATTGCCCTTGGGTTTATAACTGTGTTGGTGTCAATAACCATCGCCATTTCTTCCTCTACCTTGTTTTTTTGGAAGTCGGTATAAGCCTCCTTATTGCTATCACGATTGGTTGTAAGTGGTTCACATGACTATCCTGCTGGCTTACAGTGACTTATCTTATTTTCTTAGATTACGATTCCATGACTGAGAAGGGAGCCGCCGAGTGCAATATCCTTCCAGGGTCAATATGCCGCTACGTCAACAGCGACCCGTACACCCTTGTCCTTGTTGTATGGGCGGCGTTGCAGCTCACCTGGGTTACCATGCTACTCTTTGTGCAACTTGTTCAAATATCACGAGCTATGACAACATATGAGAATATGCGTGGTTCTCATCACGGCCACGGGCACGGCGCCTCTGAGGCGATTACTACGGCGCTTGCTGCTGGAACATTATCAATGGGCGGGGCACAATTGGGCAGCGAAGGCAGGGGCCCTGATCCAGCGGTAGCCGCAGCGTCGCATGGCCATGGCCATGGCCGCCGCCACGAACATGGAGGCTGCTTTGCCCAATGGAAGAAAATCCTAGGTGTTGATACATTTGTTGAGACTGCTCTACACGCGGACAAGGATAGGTCTAGGGCAAACCGCAATCCATTCTCTAGGGGCTGCCTGAAGAACTGCAAAGATTTTTGGTGCGACCCTGCGCCGATATTCGGGAGCCGGGAGAATGGCACGGCTGTACTGGATGGCGAGGTCGTTAATTACACGACAATGTACGAGGCTCCAAGGCGGATGTTGGCAACGAGGCCGCAGGGTAGGAATGGGGATACGGCTGGGGGCTATGAAAGGCTTCCGGCGGATGATGATAATGTCTAGGTTAATTAACTTAAGAGTGTATTATAAAATTTGTAGCGAAGGGGACCTGACTATAAGTTAGGATTGTCTTATACATTAGGGTGGGTGTATTGAACCTGGATAGTTATAATGATATTATCCGAAACCAAGTATATGGCAATGATACTTAGACAAGTCCTAGGATAAATGAACCTAATGAACTTAATTACGTATAAGATAGTTATCAATGGCAATGATTATGTCCCTTTTCGGTGGAGGTAGGTTATAATTTGCCTATCATAACAGTTGATATTAGAATTAGCACATTAGTTTTCCGAAACATCGAAACTGACGCCTGAACTATGACAAATAGCATAATCACCGCCTAACTATTGTAGCTTGGGCGTTCCACCCTCGCGTAGTTCAGTGGTTTCAACCGTTATAAGTCTATGATATGGCATCGCATGCTTAGTTCTAGGTAGATAAACACAATAATTAGGGTTTTATAGTACTATGGAATAACAGAAACTAAAATAATACCGGAAGTTCCTAATTCACTAAACGCTTAAACGCCAATTGTTATCATAGGCATAATCCCAAGGCCTCTCTGCTCCTCTCCACCTTGCCCCCTCCCCCATTAACTATACTCTACCCATCGAGTATCCCCTGTTAAATTCAGCGCCTGCCTCCGCCCTCTCGCTGCAATATTCGTCTCTATCGTCTTCGCGGCTAGGAGATCTTCCGCCTTCCTTGCTGCTTCAATGTTGATAATTTTCACACGGTCTAGTAGCTCCTGCGGCGCTACTCCAGGCATCACGTTCCTCGGCACATCGCCCAGCTCGGGCCATATCCCATAGTGCCTTACAGCCTTTGTCACGCAGCTGAACCCAGCGTTAGGATAGTAGAGGAAATCACTGGCGCAGATGTCAATGAAACCGCGGCGGGTGAGGAGAGGCATCTGGTTGCCGGATATGGAGGTGCCGGTGGGGATAGAATTGAGGATTTGGGACATGGCCGGTGATACTATATTGCGGAGAGAGGAGAAGGAGGATCTTATGTCTGTGTTGGGGGCGGAAGGAGGGCGGGGTGCCATGACGTGGTCAATAGAGAGGTTGATATATTCTTGCCTGAGCTGATAGTCTGCAAAATCCTGTGCGTTGTAGCCGAAAACGGGTTTGGACATTTGGTTTTTCCCTGCGTATATTAGAGCGATGGTTATTACGGGAAGTCTCTAAAGGGGCGTAATTAGAGGGGGGGATGAGACGTATAAACATACAGGCGTTCTGCTCAAGGCTGTAGCCAACAACATCAAGGAAGTCAGAGTACTGCTCTGGCAGTAATAGGCCGGTGCGATTAATATCCAAATGGTTAAAAATTTCATTAAAAAGCGCCGCGCCAAAAGCCGTCGGTGCAGTGTTGTTATATAACGGTTGCCAACCTGGTGGAGCGGCGGAGTTCGTCTGCTGTGGTTGAGGCCGCGGTGGTTGCTGTGGCAGCTGTTGCTGCCTTTCCTGTTGTTGCGATTGTTGCGATTGAGGGAGAACACGATCTAGGGAGGGCGCAGATGTGTATTGCGGTGTTTGCGGGCCAGGGGTCGAGCTCGAACGCAACGTATAAGCATACGGCGAGGACCGTGAAGGGCCAGCCTCGGGTGATGCCGCATCTCTGGTCACAGATGGAGCTGCGTAGTTTGTCTGTGGAGATGCTGAGCTCGGGATTTCAGATGCAGAAGGTGCGTGGCTTGTTTGCGGTGACGCTGCATGGGGACTTGCAGATAGCGGCGGCGTTGTAGACGCACTCACCGACGGCTGTAGTGGATATCGTTGAGGCGGCGTGCCTCCACCCCAGACCTGTTTCGGCGACGACAACGGCAACTGCGTCGACACTGGGCGTCTCTGCGTCGAAGCCGTTGTGCTAATAGGTTGTAGAGGCGGGCGTGGAGGGAGCTGTGGCGGGGTGCGAGGGAGGTAGCCGCTGTATTCGTGGAGAAGGGAGGAGTGGGAGGCGACGTGGGGTTCGGGGGAGCGCGAGAGGATGTAGCAGGAGGCACAGAAGTGGGAGGGACACGTTGTGCAGGAGATACGGGGGGAGATGGGAGGAATAGGGGATGTGCAGGAGGTGCAGTTGAAGGGGAAGGACATGGTGAAATTGGGCGTGGTTGGCGAGGGTTGTGCGTGAAGAAACAAAAAGCGATGAGACGTGTGTGGACATACTGTCGGGGGGGGTTGATGACTTATAGTAGCAATAACAGTCTACGTTATATCAACATGTAGGCATAGGCGTAGACGCCTTATAATTTATACGTTTTAGCCTTACCGCCGCCACAATATTGACTCCTATCTAATAGTCTGGCCCTGCAGCCAATGAGAGCATTGGGGTGCACGTCTAACCTAGGACCTACCTAGATACAGCTGCCCTGCGAACTCGCGACACAACTCCTATTCCACCTTGGGCTGCATCGTGCTCGAGCGTGTGCATACTGCGCCCGTATCACAGCCAATGTGACGCAGACTCGAGGTGTATGCGCCTCCAAGCCCCAGAACACCTTAATCGTCTGGGCGCCCTGCCTGAGGGAGAAAGAACAACGGTCAAAGGCGCTCCGGCCTCAGGTCCTGCTAACCCCGCATCATAGATAATGCGAGTTATGCTTAACACGCTAAGCGCTGTCAAGTGTAGATGGTTATGGTATGGAGGCAGGATCGGCGCGGATCCGAGCTCCATGGGATGTCTAACTGCAATGCTGCCGTCTAAGAGAGACTAGCGGTAGCGGCAGGAGGATGCGGTTTCCTAATGCGCACTTGCGGCGTGCTATTTTTACCTTGTTTTATTTACATAAATCTAATATTCTGGAAATACTTTTAGACGTAGGTGTGACGATTTTTATTTTGTTACTATGGAAAATACCCATCTCCTATAACGATCTAGTTATATCAGTTGAGGGCTGTGTTTAGCAGCTGCTATCATCCACTTACTCACCTGTAGCCAACTAACCACTCCACAAACATATCAAAGGCCTGATAGTTCAGTGGTAGAATTCTTGCTTTGGGAGCTCCGGCATTCAAATTGTAAGAGGTCTCCGGTTCAATCCCGGATTAGGCCCTTTCTTTTGTTTCTTTTGCCATTTTTTTTTAGTGGGGTGGTGGATGCCCCGTAGTTTTATCCCCACTAAGTGATTTTTTTGTTAACAGTCCCACTATTTATATCAGCTTCCAACCAACTACCCATCCACAGAACATGGGCGGGATCCGGTCCACTCTAGTCTACAGTCACCGCTATGACAATAAATTCTAGGATAAAATACAAATTAAAAAAAAAATGATGAAAGAAAGGGAAAAAATGTTGTTCAAGTTACGATAGTCAATTGTAGTGAATTGGATTGTCACCCTTTCCTTTCTGCCATTATGTTAGAGTTAATAAACTAACCT